>CM022476.1:28250515-28306143 GCA_011952105.1 Coreoperca whiteheadi
ATGCTCCCAAACTTACAAAAGAAAAGTGTTACATGTCAAACTGGAGGGATTTAGTTTAAGATGTTTTATTGTTCTACGACAATCGGATTAACCAGTGAGGTAAGATTGTGTGAGATCTTGTGAACAATGAAACTCAAAATCAAAGGCAATAAACAGACGACCTCCAGCAAAGTCCATGAAAACACAAAAAAACAAAAGTGTCAGTGTCATGGAGACGGTGTAAGACAGGGGAATTGGGTCAAACCTTTGAAGTGATTAATCCACGTGGGCTTCTTTTTCTCTCTTCAATCTTTCAACAGGTAATATGACGCTCCAGCTTCCCATCTGCTTGGTCAGAGTTGCCTGATACACTCGTAACTCAGCCCTTAGACGGGTGTGATTCATGTATGATGACTGCATAGTCTGACTCACACACAGTAGACATCTCCAACCACCAAACACTGCTCATATTTCAAAATCATTCATGCTTTTTCCAACCACGCGCAGAGACCATGCACATTGAAACTTTCCTCTGTAAAGACAGATTGCCTATATGCCTTTGCCTAAAAATACATTTGTACATCATGAACTTGCGTTGTGCATGACATGTTTCTCCCTGAAGTTGAACCAGTAGAATTCATGGCTTCCAGCTTGTTGAGGTTTTGTTACTTTTACGAAGGCTGCACAATGGTCTAAATAACATATTTTTATCATAGAAAATGTTCAAATGCTTAAGAATTTTGATTTGCATCTGGATCTGCATCAATTACCCTGATTGGCTATTGGCCATAATTTTGGAGAAAACTTACTGACCGGTAATACCTTAAAGACTTTGTACAAGAATGAATTGACTTTGAAGGGAGTCAGCATTACCACAGAGTTATAGCCATTTAAATGTATCATGTTGTTGTAGAGCAGCCCGTCCGGGAAATAACGTAAAATAGGCCCCTCTGGAGGTGTTCAGGTGTATGTGAACAGACATGTTTTTAACACTGAATCCTCAAACTGAATTGAGTGTACTGAAGCATTAGCGTTGCGTTTTACTATGGAGATCCACTCGTGATGTACAGTACTTTGGGCTACTTTTTGGTTAAAAGCTTAATATGCTTTTAATAATTATGAAGGCTACAAAAACAATTATGATGCAATAGCTCTTTTGCTGATAGGTGGTTGTCGAGTTATTATCTTATTGGCGTATGTATCTACAGGCCAGTACAAGGACCAAACAGTACTTATCTGGGCTTATCGAGTGTTAGTCGGAACTGACTGAAACAATTTGAACCGGCAAAAGACTGAAACATACTTGGAATCCAAGACTGAAGACAGTCAGTAAGCACTTCCTCCCACTGTTCAAAAATGACAACATCGCGGCCACCTTGCGCTGGAGCCAGAGTCCGAGCAGTAGTGATCAGGGTTGGAGCCGCAGTATCGAGGTCCCGCCCACACACCCGGCCGACTCAATCGTGAGCCGGCCTCAGCCCTCCCACCTTTAGTTTAGGCAGAGCATTGACGTTGCACTTGCACTGCATCAGCTGATTGGCATCAGCTGCTTCATTCATGCCTCCCAGTCACTGGCACATTCTACTTGGTTACCGGCTTACTGACAACGACATTCCCAAACTCCTTGCTATGTGCTATTGTTCGTTTGACCACGACCTAATGTTCATGTGCTTGTTAATTAGCTTTCCCGACAACATCCTACAAAGTTTCCCTGCCCAATGTCTGTCTCTGTGTCAGATGGTTTTCTCATTTACTGCGCCCACCTGCCAGAGAGTGCAAAAAGAAGACTTCACCCATCAAGCCAGAGCGGAAAGCCCAGGGAAGGAGTACTGAGGCCCTGGGGAGGCCGTCATCCTCAGGTTACCAAGCTGAACATAACTCTCAGTTTGGACACAGAGAGGCTGATTAAAGCCAGAGATAGAGGAAGCCAGAGGGGGGTGAAGAGTGAGACAGAGGCTGGAGACCTGACAGGAAATGGAGGAGACTGTTGAACTGAAGACAAGCTTTCAAACAGTAAAAGTAGTACCAATGAATAAAACGGGACTAGCATTCTGTCAGTCACGTGCTATTTAGGTCAATAAACAAACCAAACCAAACATGCTTCCTCCCATTACAGTCTGTGCGCAGTTACAGAAAATTGGCACCTGGCGACAACATTTGTCTCAAAATATACACTTTGCAAGAAAAAACGATTAGAAAAAGAACTCTCAAGACCTGAAGAACACTCTAAAGCTAAAAGGAGAGTGATTATTGGACCTACATTTGTCAGGTGGGCATAAACACGACTCCGAATGAATGCTAATGTTGCTCTGTAAATAGGCAACACGTTCGCAATAACAACTTTATCAGGTAATGTGTCAATGTCTGCTGCAGGTGGCAAAAAAAAATAAATCTGCGAAATGAATTAAATGCAGCTTAATAACCAAATTTATGGGTCCTTATTTTTGTTTATGTTTTGTGTATTTGGTACAAAAAACGAAACCAAGCAATTATAAGTATGTATATATAAATATATAAATATATTTACAGTATATTAGCCGTATCATCTTCAAATTTTTAAATATTGATATTGGTAATGGCTTTTATAGTTTGGTATCGGTTGGGCTCTTGTGACAAATATCAATTAAAGAAGTGCATTTACCAAAAAATTAACAATATCGTTATTCTGATCACTGGCCAGTGATACCTGTTACTCTATGGATAATAACAGACTCATAGAGACATTTGGCTACCATCCCTTCGCACTTAGTTCATGCATTAGAAAACAGCCCACAGGGACAGGTGACCAAGGTTTCTGAAAACAAAAACTCTGCACAAACTAAGGGCCGAGTTATGCTAGAAAAGAAGTGGTTTTCACCGAATGACCGGACTCAAAGGTGGAGCGAAAGGGCAGCCGTCATGGAGGTGGGGGAGGGACACGATGTTGTTTAAAATAAGGGGATAATGGCGTACATTTTTAAGACAGTCTCTCCTGGAAGACAAAAAAATAAGAGAGCTCAGAGAGCGCATTTCAAACCCTGCTTACTTTCTCACCTCTGCATAGCTGGCCACCCACTGTGTAAAGTGGGCGTAAATGACCGTGTTTTCGGTTTCAGAAGGTTACAGATACTGTCGGACACAGCCCCTCAAGTCTGACACCAGAAAGACGCGGGGTGAGGGGGTTTCCAAAGCTATTCGATTCATCGAGAAGCAGTTCCGATGAAGTGCCTTTAGACTGCCCTTTAGAATGAACTGAAACATTGACACAGAGAGGGAGAGCAAAATACTTTACAGTAAAACTGTATCAGGTGTAATCAATACATACGCACATTGTCATTTGAGACTATCCGAAGATGGATCATAGTGAGAAAATACCCCAACGTCTATGCCAATCATATCTATGATAGCAACCGGTTAGTCATTCAAAGTATTTACTGTGAATAATAAATAATATGCCATACATGTGCCTGGTTAATGTTCTGCGACATTATATGATGTGATGTGGAATCATATTCTACTAATACATTAAACATGCCGAAAAAAATACAAGTATTATTAGTCAGACCGGCTAGGCTAACAATAGCCATTTTAGCGAAGTCTAGCTCTAATATTAGCTTTGGGCACATCGGCACGGATAATTACTTTACTGTCATTTCAAAAGCATCGCCCGTATCCCAACAACAGGACTGACGACAGAAACATTCCTTTATTTACAGCGCTATGTTGCTCTGCAATAATGACCAAAAATATACATTTACAGCAGAAGGCTACATGTCAGAAAACTAGCTCGTTGGCATTACATCTGCATCTGCTAGGAAACAGCTAGCCTGAATCTGTCCAAAGTAAACATTTAGGCCGGACGTCTGTTTTACGGGGTTTCTGTGCCGGACTAAATCTCAGGTTGCCAAGCACCAGGGAA
Organism: Coreoperca whiteheadi; assembly: GCA_011952105.1. Classification (NCBI taxonomy): domain Eukaryota; kingdom Metazoa; phylum Chordata; class Actinopteri; order Centrarchiformes; family Sinipercidae; genus Coreoperca; species Coreoperca whiteheadi. Next base: position 28,254,393 of record CM022476.1, read on the forward strand.
GACTCCAGGAAGTCACGTAACCCCTTTGAAGGGTTGCCAACCGTCCCGCCAAATACGGAATCGTCCGGCAATTGGAACCTAAAAGACGTTTTCCATATTGAACTGATACGGGACGCGCTTTTGTTCCGCATTTTTGAGAAGCAATTCAGTGCAAGTCTATTAGAGCTAAGTATCACAGGTTAGACTATTACGACACTGCGATTTGTATGATTTGTAGGGTGAGGAGCTCGGTCACTCGGGAGGAGCTCAGAGTAGAGCCGCTGCTCCTCCACGTTGAGAGGAGTCAGCCAAGGTGGCTCGGGCATCTGTCCCGGATGCCTCCTGGACGCCTCCCTGGATGTCCAACCTGGAGGAGGCCCCAGAGAAGACCTAGGACACCCTGGAGGGACTATGTCTCTCGGCTGGCCTGGGAACGCCTCGGTATTCCCCTGGAAGAGCTGGAGAAAGTGTCTGGGGAAAGGGAAGTCTGGGTGTCTCTGCTCAGACTGCTGCCCCCGCGACCCGGCCCCGGAGAAGAGGCAGAAGATGGATGGATGGATGGATGGATGGATGGATGGATGGATAGATGGATTTGAATGAGATAAAGGAAACCCTCCTGCTCTGTTATCCCTCAGCCTGTCCGTCATGTTGTTACCCAAAGAGAAGCAGGGAGAGGTGCCTAGAAACAGCTGTTTGCTGCGGTCTCTCTCTCTCCCGTCTGTATGTGCCTTTACAATAAATAGCCTTTTCGCCGAGGTTAAGCGTTGTTGCCGAATTTACCTAAAGACCCTCTTGATTTATGAAATATAAAATAAGCGAGGTCACTACTTGAGTGCTTTTGTATTTTGTCAGTAAACGCATCTGGAGGCTTTGTGAATGAAGTTTGGCGAGTAAGCAAGAAACACTGCCGTTACCGTTTACAATCACTGCTAATTAATGCTCTCATCCCACACTGGATCATCATGGGTCGCACCCTCCCTCTGACGTTCCGTATTTCAGCTTCGGAAAGTTGGCAGCCCTACCCCTATGTAAAACCACAACTTGTCAAGTTTCACATGTCTGTTTGTGATAGTGAGCTTTAGAGGTGCTGGTGGAGCCAGGCTAGCTGTGTCCCTCTGCTTCCAGCCTTTTTGATAAGCTAAGTTAATCCCCTGCTTGTGCTAGCTTCATATTAAAAGGTGCAGACATGACAGTGGTATCGATCATCTCACTCTTGGCAAAAAATAAATGTATTTCCCATCTCTGTCTCTCTGTGCCGTGTGCGTTTGTGGTCATTATTGTTTCATCAAGTAGTTAGGGCTTGTCACTAAATCCTCTTACTTAGTGAATCATATACCAAGAACACATAATCAAACAAGTAAATTAAACAGACACTGAGATAATACCTAAAACACTATAATACCTCCCAAGGCTCCACATGCAGAGTATGTTTAATGAATAATGTTTAACTACTGTATAAAACCAAACACTGACTAAAACACGAAAACACAGAACACTGTTAACACATTCTGCAACACTTTGTGAGGTTGTACATGTTATCTACAGCAAGAAAAACTGGCAGCTGGTTGAATGTGAAACAAACCTTGAATGTCATTGCACATACAGGCCTATTTTTACTTCTTCCTGGATTTGATTCACTAGCCTGTAATCAGACTGTCTCACTGAGCGAGAAGGAACACTGTGGGTTCACCGCAGACTGCCTGCTCTGCAAAGTTGCATTATAGGCACATATGGGCACATAGGAGATCGCATGGGAGAGCAATTTGAGTTTCTAGAAAAAGATGGCAAACTTCAAAATAAATGTCCCTCCATAGACCCTTTCTGTCTCAAACTGTTTCTCAGACCACCTGAGAGTGCCGCTAGTCATTAGAGGAAACCTTCTCATGGATCCGCCGCCTCACTGCATTCATGTGACGACAAAGTCAGCAAAAGTCACAGCATCTCTTTGTCTTTGCTCCCTGTTAGCTTTTTCCATCCCTTTTTCCCCTGGTGTCGTCCTTTTTTATATAATATTCTTTATGAGACTAAGATCCACATTTGCAGATACTGTATCCCTGCACTCAGACCGGCTCATTCTTGAAAGTCATCTAATCCTTCAGATTTCTGAATTTCAAAGCTTTGTCGTTCAACTAAGCTTTCATTTAGCATTCTGATACACTGGTGAAGGGACGGCTTAGCGTAACCCGATTACTGACTTGTCCTGCATCTGTGGGAGAGGGTTTTTTTTATAATGTACCTAAGACAACGTTTCTAATTAGTATGCCTTGCATTCCCCAGAGGTTATTTTGCTGTTATTAACACCGAAGCAAAGGTTAAAGCTCTCTGCTGTGATTATACTCTCACCAAAACATGGCTCAACTAAAATAATGTTGGCAAGCAACAATGTAGGTGCTGGAGTTACTTTTCATCAACAAAAAATACATTTGTTGACCACATTTTTTCCATCATCAATGGATAACAACTAAATAATAATGTAAGAGAAACAAATGGACAAATTAACTAATTACTGTTTGAATGCAAAGTCCTATTCAGAATGGAACATCGGATGCTCCTGATTCGGTGAACAGTATCCTCCACGGCCCAACACTGTCTCTTCAGAAGCTGATTTAGCTACTTGCCCCGTTGAGCTAATAAGCAGCATCTTGCATTTCCATTTCCATTGAGTCATTTAGCAGACGCTTTTATCCAAAGCGACTTACATACAAAGCAACACAAGGTAAGAAAATGCATAAGTGCACCAGAAGGTAGTCTGTTAAAGCCCAGCACAGTATACAAAGCTGAGGATAGGAAGGTTTTTTTTTGGTTAGTTGTTTTTTTTATATGAAAGGAGATAGAAAGGAAGTCAAAGTCAGTGATTGTCAGTTAGGTGTTGACGGAAGAGATGCGTTTTCAGGAGCTTTTCAAAGGCGGCTACAGAATCTGCTGATCTTGTAGGAGCAGGCAGATCATTCCACCAATGTGGAACGGATCCAGAGAAGGTGCTCCAGAGGGATTTTGTTCCTTTTTGGCATGGTACCACCAGACGCTGTTCGTTTGCAGAGCGCAGGGATCTGGCAGGAACACAGGTCTGTATCAGCGAGCGAAGATATGATGGTGCAGAACCAGTGGTGGTCTTGTAGGCCAGGAGCATCGCTTTGTACTTGATGCGGGCGACAACAGGGAGCCGGTGTGACCTGATGAAGAGAGGGGTTACGTGCGCTCCCTTCGGTACATTGAAGACCACTCTTGCCGCCGCGTTCTGGATCACCATTTCAAGTAATGTTATGTATCTGCCAGTAACGTTCGCTAATATTACAGATTCTTGAATGGAAAAGGTAACAGATTTATGTACCAAATTCATCCATAATCTCAGTGAAAACTGGACAAGAAGCTGCAACAACACAATTGGGACAAACCAAAAATACAGGCAAGGACAGCACGCCCACATTTGTAAAAAGGTAAGCTGACAATAGAAGACCATTTTCAAGGGCTGTGGATGTGGATGTACTGTTAATTTTACTTTCTATTGGCTTTTGCATTTGTAGGCTACTGGTAGCAATGAGTGCAGGACTGATGTAGTCATCTAAATCTTCCCCTTGGTGTCCACTATATCACTGCATTAAAGATGGGGTGTGCAATTCTGGAGAAATCCAATACCGTGACAAATGCCATGATATAATAAAATATGAATGTCCGTGGGCAAGTAATTTAACCTTACGTGACACACAAATCATGGCTGGAATAGCGTTGTGTGGCTCGGTCCAAGCCACTTTGTTGCCCATTTACAGAGCCATGGCGGCGTACAAACACTGGATTGTTTTTGAGCGCGCACACACAGAACGGACAGCTTTCAGGCAGACAGCTCAGCATAACGATTGGGAAAAGGGGAAGGAGCCATGTTTGTTCAATCTGTACACGAACAGAAAAATCTAAATGACAAGTTGTGCTTTTATACTGTATTGAACTTTGGACAGAGCCAGGCTCGCTGTTTCCCGCACTGCTTTTAGACTTTATGCTAACTAGGCTGATCGGGCGCCTGGCTTTAGCTCTGGATTCAACACAAGAGTGGCATCAATCTTCTCATCTTACTCGCCACAGGAAAGCGAAACATTTATTCCTTTAATGTTATCAGACATTTTAGCTGCTCATCTAAAGCAAAACTCAGTCAGTGAAGTTAGTGGGCAATACCATTAGGCCGTTTTGTCACGAAAGACATGTCGACGTGTCACAGTCGAAAAAAGCACAGCTGTAAATAATAAATTAAAGGCTTAATTCCGTTTCAGCTGCTTCCGTTTCTTCGTCCTTGTATCGACCTTTTTTCACGGCAGACCGTTTGACTTGTCATAGGAGGAAAAGCGCAGGTGAGACACATTCGTTAAGGATGGCTCTGTTCCATCAAGTGTTCCAGTAAGCCAGCCATGCCAGTGTGCCAGCACACACAATACCCTGGTATATATATATATATACACTGGAACTAGCTCACCCAAATGGAATGCACTTATTATTTGTATTATTAAGTACACCTGTGCAGTTCCTGCAGTGACACGATATCAAATTTCCACTGTGAAAAGGTCTAATGTGCATGCTGGCTCACTGCCACACTGTCATGGCTTACTGTTCTTCACTTGAATAGAACAGCATTAAGGTTATTAGTAACACCTGTGCTTTTCCTATAACTAATTAAAGTTAAATTATGATAAAAATGACTAAAATGTGACTATAATGAATGCTGGGAAGTGCCTTTGCAGTTTGGTGTGATAAGAAACATCGTTGCAATGCAGACCGTAATCCTGGAATACAAACTGCACATTCCATCAAAACCTTTTGGTGCCTTTATGAGGTTTCCATGGAAAATCTATTACAGCACAAGGTCAGCATGTAACGATAGCACCATGCACAGAATTACTAAAATGATCAGACAGGATGGAGCAAAGGAAGGAAGTGCTCTGTACTCTGTGCTACTAAGATCTGCTACCTCCCTCCTCACTCAAACCCAGAGTCAAGAAAAATACATCACAAGCCATGAGGAGAATCGATTGGCGTGTTCTCTATGTGTTCAGTTAAAGCAAGCCATGGCAATGAGTAGATGGAGACTGATTTATTAAGAAAGCATGACTGGGGATATCTACACGTAGTTCTCATTGCTCATTAAGCTGCACTGTTTATCTTGTGGGAGGAAGAAAAGGGTCAATACTCTCTCATCTTGCTCTGACGGCTTTGGAAGCCGACACAGTCAACTTCCTGGAATGGCTGAAAGAACCGAGGCTGTTGCTATGGGAACGAGTGTGTAGATGGGTTTCAAAAGGAGTTGAAGTAGTTCAAACTGGGGAAAGAAAGGATAGTTAAATACAGCACAAAAGATTTGTAATTTCCTTTGGGCTCTGACCTGTGAAAATTCTCCCAAAGAAAATTGCTGAGTAAAATATGAGCCTTTAAAGTATCTGTGGCGCGTACTCGGCAGGGACCCTCGAGAGAATTTTCATTAGAGGCATGAGTCTTGTGTGGGTTCGCAGCAGTGGCATCAGGAAAATGGGGGGCCAGCCCACTTCTTGGCATTTCTTTCCAATCATCTATTGAACTTGCGCCGGGTAATGACCTAATTCTCATTGAATTTCCCAGTGCGCCACTCTAGCCACTGCCTTCTGCTTCCCTTCACTCATCGCTGCATTCATTGACTTCCAAAAGATGCGACGGGGACGGACATGGAGGCAAGCGCGAGGAAAGCATCGGCGTGATAATGGCAGCATGAGAAGCGCCATGTGAGAGAAGTCACTGTAGTCTGTCACGCCTGGCTTCCTCACCATAGGTCTGCCCAGCTGTAAGGGATGTGTTGTGAAAATCAAATCCGGCGAGGCAGGAAGCACGACCTTCTCCTTCTGTAAGTTAAAGGACACTGTGTGATTGAGTGGGCCCTATCTCTGCGAGTACCATTCACACACGCGCACACATTGCCATCATATCTAACACCAGCCTGTCATGAGACGTAATGTGAAGTGATTTACCGAATAAAAAGACTCCACAGAAGTGAAGTGTGTGAGCTCCGTTCCTTTGTTTGAAAGCCTCATCATTCCTCAGTCATACGGCCAATGTTCGTGATGAAACACCCCGTTATTCCTTGCCTGTGGTCTGGATGGGTAATCAAGAAATAAATTGTCCAGACTGCAGGCGACCCCCTGCCTATCCCACTGCCTGTCATTTGGACTAATCTCCTGTCATCGTTGGGGAAGTGTAATGGACGGCAATCCTCTGAAGCATTCTGCAAAGTAATATTCTCAGTGATGAGACTATCTTCAAAGAGAAGAAAAACTCTGACACCTCAAATCCCCTTATTTTTCTCCCCATTAATCATATTATGTCCCTTATACTGTAGTTTAGAGATTTTCTTTTTTTCCTTTTTTTTTTTTAGGGGAATCGGAGAGGCACATTATCAACTGCTGCTGACAAAGTGTGTGTCAAATTGATAAAGAATGCATGTGAAATGGCAGCACTGGTGTACAAAGGGAGCCAGATCATCATAATCCTCTGATAGCTGGAATCCCATTAGCTACGGCTCCGTGATTTACAATAAGAAGGGTCAGATTGTTGCCGCGATCCAGCATCATAAGCTGTTGACACCACCCTGCTGCACTACCTACACCAGTGTGGAAATCTCCGACCGATTACAGCACGTTTCTGTTAGACTCCTCTAAACTGTGAGGGGGAGGCGCCATAAATTCTGATCATAACCGTCAGCTTTTGTTATGTACAGTATTGGCATGGACAAAGCCTCACAGCTGGCTACTAAAAGCACCAACAACGATGAATGCAACTCATGTTATATATAGTACATGTCCATCATACATGACAGCGCCACTGTATAGCATCTCATTACAACAGTCCTTGAGAAACTAATGTTCAGCATACCAAACAGGAGGTTGGCCTGTTTTTTGCCATTGTTGTAATACTGGTGCACGTTTATTTTGAAAGTTCATTATGCATGGGTTTGTTTTTCCAGTAACAGCAATGCTGTGCAGGAGCACTCTCGCTCACATTTCACAGTCTCTCGTTAGCACATGAACAGAACATACTTCAATGACTTTTCAAATGACCTGCCACTGATGGAAGGTAACTACATGCTGGTCATTTCCTCAAGGACTGGTGCTTTATTTCCATTTTATGCTACGTTCTATACTTCTATTTCACTCCATTTCAGAAGACAATATTGTACTCCTATTTGGTACCTTCTACACTACATTTAGTTGAGAGTTTAGTTAGTTGTCACTTTGCAGATTGATTTAATGTTTACCATGTTCACCATCTTAGTTTTGTGGGTTAGCATGCTAACATTTGTTAAGAATAACTAAACATAAACTAAAGCTGTAGCTGTTGTCATTAGTTTTGCTGGTATTTGGTCACTGCAATTAAACCAAAGTATTGGACAAGTTGGAATTTTGATCTGATGATGGCGCTATAGGAAACCATCAAGGACATATTTTGGTTTTCATCGTCCGGTGGCCACGAATGTCTGTACAAAATGGCATGACAATCCATCAGATCAACATCGCCGTCCCTACAGCTATGAAAAAAACACTCTGATAGCGGCAGTCATCCCAGTTTAATACATTTACTTTTGATTGCTTAAGTACATTCAGCGGATAAAATGTGTGTACTTTTACTTGAGTACAATTTTGAATGTAGCGTTTAATCCTAAATTAGCAGGGCCACGGCGTTCAAAATGTGTTTGAATCAAGACAAAAGTGACTATTACACGACTTTTAGTAGACTGTAGGTCTGTAAACTACACTTGTGTTTTACAATAATCTCACGGCACAACCTAAGGCAAAGCCATAAAGTGGTGCCTAATATCAAATGATGACAGATACAACAATTTATACAGCTTTGCTTTAAATCAAAATCAGAAACATCTAATTGCCAGATATACAGAAACTTGCATCATAATATGTCATTTCAACATGAATACAATTGCAGAACCCCTGCTTGTAACTCGTTAATCACTAACGTAGACTGCACAGCTGGGCAATTACATCTCTGAAATTACATTTCTAATTGTATCGTTGCACACACTTTGCCATCTGTGCAGGGCAGCGTGTTGCCAGTTCTATATCTGCAGGTACAAAGTGTAAAAACATCTGTTCCATGTGTATTTACAATTGCCGTACAGTCAGAGCGCTGAGAAGAGGTCTCACAGAACAGTGGCGACGCCCTCGACGGCTGTCCCGCACTTTTGCCTCTTCCGCAGCCCAGACATACGTGGTGGACTGAATGTACGGCAGCAAGAACTGGCGTTTGGCGGCGAGGCGGGGGGAAATGATTTACAGCGCTCTGTCCTCTCTGCCGGAACAATAACTGGACCCGGACCTCTGGCAGGACACAAGCCAACAAAGTTCCTACCAGGCCAGGACCAAAGCCAGACGGGTGGACGCTGAGGTGCACAGGTATACATGGAGCAAGTACTGGTTCACACTTAAGTATCAGGCAAATATAAGACTGGGGCTGGCACCAGAAAAGAAGGACATGTTAGAAAAATGAAAATGAGACCCAAAGTAGCACGAGATAATATAGGCAATTTTCACAAAAATGATCTGCGGGCCCCATTGACCTCCCAGGTCTTTCCACTCTCTTTCCATTGTGGATGTACCCAGCCACCTTCAAGGGCCTATCAGATGCAGTACACATAGAACACTACACATGTCAGCTCCATTATATTTTTCGTGGAGCCCCAGATACCAACAAGTGCTCCTAATCTAGAATAGGGGTTCAGGTTCGGCCTCTGCCAAATAAGGTGGTAATTTGGTTAAACTAAGTCGCCCTTCACTCATGTGTTATGCTTATTGCTACGTCACTGTGATGTTTGAGCTTCACTGTGGAGAATGGTGCGTGACACTAGAAGGCTGCTTTCACATTCATCTGCTGAAGGGGGGAGGTGTCTCTCTGTGCTCTTGTTTAACGTCAGTTCGAAGACGTGTACGCATTGTGACGTCACAGCTAGTTCGGAAGCCGGGCGTGGTGCAATATACAGCTTTTCTGTCAACATTTTACGTCCCAGGAAGATCTAGATTCAGGAAGATGTGTGTTATTGTTGATTTCGAACTCCCTGTCCACAACCTTTGATTGCTAATGTTAATGAAGTGAAAATAATAGTAAAGAATGAAAGGGGAATGTCATTCATTTTGCAGTATTTGGTCATAAAACAAATGGAAAAAATTTTAATTTGAACCTAATGATGCTACTGTCCAGGGTGTACCCCGCCTGAGGCCCAAAGTTACTGGGATAGGCTCCAGTCACCCGTGACCCCTAACGGGAACAAGCGGTGGAAAATGACTGACTGACTGGCCTAATGATGGTGCTAGAGGAAAAGTTAGAGGATCACCTTCCAATAGTTTCTGAAATATTTCAGTCTGGACCAAAGTGGTGCTAGCATGGCTAATAAAAATAGGATCATGATATTCTTCATTTTGCTGAAGGGCGCACTGTTGGTACCTTCACTCCATTTGAAAAACACTGGGTGGGCTTGGCAAAGGTTGTTAAAATACGCCGGATGACAAAAATCGACGGATCCAGCTTGGTTATTCATATCAGCAAACACTGAAACTACTCACAGTCGGCAAGGAAACGAATTAATAAACTGAAACAGAGTCAGAATGAGTGTGTGTGTGTACTTGTACGTGCTACATAAGGAGGACTAGAGCACGTTTTTACCTACAGAGTGAGGACGTTTTTCGAAAGTGAGGACGTTTTGGCCGGTGCTCACAACTTCAAAGGGCTGTTTGAAGGTTAAAACTTAGGGTAGCATTAGGTTAGGGTTAAGGTAACGGTTGGGGTTAGGCGTTTAGTTGTGATGGTTAGGGTAAGGGGCCAGGGAATACATTATGTCAGTGGCAGTCCTCACAAGGATACGGCTCTGGTTTGCTCACGATGGCTGTTTTTGAAGATCTAGAAGTGGGCGGAAGTGACCGTCATTGCCGCAGTCCGTTTGTAAGAGGTTCAACAGGAGGCTGCGCTTGTGGCCAGAAGCTCTGAGACAGACCAAACTCAGAAATCCTGTTCATGCAAGCTTAGGGGCTGAGAGCAGGTCCTGGTACAGTGGCAGGGAGACAATAGTGGCACTGTGAGGCAGACAGCTGGGTTTCCACCCCCTCTCTCCTCCCCGCCAGCCCCCACCGACGTGGCTTTGTTCCACTAGCTTAGACTGCGGCAGACCCAGGGCTTCCCCCAAACCCTCTGACATCACTGCCCAGCTGATAGGAGGCACAAAAGAGCCTGCAATAAAGGATGCCTTCTATTTATAAACCGTGAATGAGTGTTATGATTCCACTGCCTGAGTCATTTGTGCTGGACCTTCAGGCCAAACACCGTATAGCAAACCATAGAGAGAGGAGAACTGCCAAAGGGAGCCAGCCATATTACAAACACTTGTAGCCAGAAGGGACAATTTTTACAAAAGACACATAGTCGGTCATATGTGCACCAGTGTGTCCAAAGACTGCTATATAAGTATTTCACTTGAGTATAAATGCTTATATTTTCCAGAGTATTTATCCACAGCGTTCCTTAGGCAGCGCTGTAATGGAGGGTTAATACACTTAAATACCATTTACCCACCTCTCAAATTCAGAAATGGCATTTACACAGCCCATGGAGTCAGGTGGCGGGGGAGGCGTGTACTGTACAAAGTCTCAAACTCTGAGAAGACAGAAAAACGGTTCTAATTTCTTGACAGATATTTGAATAAAGGCACTTTGGTCCAGACTGAAATAGCTCAACAACTATTGGTACGCACATTCACTGTAACTACCATCATCAGGTCAAAGTGTCAATATGTCCAATACTTTGGTTTATGACCAAATACCTGCAAATCTAATGACAACCCCATCAGCCTCAGCTTTACTTTGTGTTTAGTGCTATGTAGCAAATGTTAGCATGTTGACACGATAAACGAAGAAGCTGAAGGTGGGTAACATTATACCCACTAAACCTCAGCATGTCAGCATTGTCATTGTGAGCATGTTACCGTGCTGACTTTAGCATTTAGCTCAAAGCACCACTGTCCCTAGGATCTCTCAAATAAAAGTAAAAAAACGGGCATACTGCTCAAACACGCTGGTGGAAATTATTTTCACTTGTGTGGGGTGCAGAATACATCTTTCATGGTTTCCTGTTATAATTCAGCTGGGTGACTGCTCCCCAATCCGTGCCGCTGTGTTTTAACTCACTCCATGTACATACCAAGAAGACTGTCACTCAGCATAACCACACAGACATTTGCACACGGGTTGCTGCTCTGTTGACTGGAATAAGGCATTTTTTGGACAGTTTGAATGAGCTTGGATGACACGATTTCGTGAGGTAAGACTGTGTTTTTTTTGGCAAGGCCAGATGACATACAATAAACTGAGCCAGCTGCAGGGCTGTGTGTGCTCCAGATTTGAGAGCTTGCAAAAAGAGTGCGCCTGGAGGTATTCGTCTCCAAAATACTGTATCAGAGGGTTAAGTGCAAGGCTGGTTGAAGAGCAATCCTGCTCGTCTTAAATTACCTCACCATGAGGGGAGAAGGGAGGTGAAGTGTAATCGATAAAGCTCACATCCTACTTCTTCAATGCACGACGAGCAGATACTCTAATGATCCATCCTGGGATTTCCACCAACTTCATTCTCTGTGAGTAGTCTTCCGCATCCATTTTGATATTGAACCGATACCATATCCTGTTGAGCCCCATACATTCAGAGCGGTTAGCGCTCCTGCTTCCCAATAAGGAGATCGTGGCTTCGAATCCCGGACCAGACCACGATCTCTCTGGGTGGAGTCTGCATGTCCTCCCCGTGTTACCGTGGGTTCTCTCCGGGTTCTCCGCCTTCCTCCCACCGTCCAAAGACGTGCATGTTTAGGTTAATTGATGAGTCCAAAATTGACCCAAGTGGATGAATGTGAGTGTGAATGGTTGTCTGTCTATGTGTCAGCCCTGCGATGAGTGTACCCCGCCAGTCACCCGCGACCCCCAACAGGAACAAGCGGTGGAAAATGACTGACTGACATTTAAATATTGACGCTCATAACTGACAGGCAGCGCAAGGCGGGATTATGAATCTGACAACATGTGGCAACGATTGTGCTGAAATAGAATCAATTTCAGGACAACCTGGGTAACTCTTCCACTGTCCTCAGGACTAATTAGAGTAATTTCTTTAAACCAAGAATGGTAAATGAGATAAGGAACACCGCCATTTCCAGGTGAGCATCCAAACGGTCCATTAGCACTTCTCGAGCCAAAGAAACATTCTATTTCATCACAATCATTAGTCAGGGTAAAGGTTAGAAATTAAATCTAACAAGTAGAAATTTTGCCCTGACGACAGGCCTGGATGAAAGGTCAGGGGATCAAAGCTGTTACAATTCAATGCCCTATAGATGGGAAAGTCAGACGATCACCAAAGTCATCAGAAATTAGAAGACTTGCCTTCCTTATGGGGACAAAATGCAAGTCCCCATAATGTAAATCATTACATTTTAGGATAAAAACTTGGTTTAAGGCTAGAGTAAGGGCAAGGTTAGGTTTAGGCTACCTGTGTGTGTGTGCATGTGTGTGTGTGTGTGTGTGTGTGTATGAATGAGAGGCAAAACTGTAAAGTGCCTTGTCCTTTAAGGTAGAAAAGCACTATATGAATGCAGTTCATTTACCATTTACCATTTAGGGGTGGGTGGATGGTTGGTTGGAAATCAGCCCAGAATTTGTCTCCCGTTACCAAACACCAATTACCATTAATGTTTTAATCAACTGGAACTGTGATCTTTCCCTAACCTAAATCATACCATAGTTGCCATGCACAGATATTGCAGAAAGAGAATGGACTACAGTTAAATCTAGTAGTTGATTAACTGATTCGCTGATTGACAGAAAATGAAATCTGAAAAATGTGAAGATGTGGAGCTTTGTCTATTTTATCAATGTAAATCGAATATTTTGGGGTTTTGGACTGTTAGTCAGATAAAATATGACATCTGAAGACTTCACCTTGTGGTCTGGGAACTTTAAATGAATAGTTGTCCTTACGGTTGACATTTTATAGAAAAAAATGTAGTTTTAGTTAGCATTGCTTGCAGCCCTACCCTGTACATGTAAATAACATTGTCACCGTTACCCGGGCTTTTGCCAAATCGTGCAACATTGTTGTTCTTGTCTGGCAGTAGGGTCGGCCGTACAAATTGTCTGCATTTCAATGCAGTACACATCCTGTCAACAGGCAACCATAGTTTCTTTTAACAGGTGACCTGGATCTTTCCCGAAACTTAACCAAACAGTTTAAGTGGAGCTTCTGTATTTGTCATTTAGGTAGGTGCCTGTTGGAACATTCTCGTCAGCAGATAGAGGATGTCGGATATCATCCGTCAACATTGTTTTTGAATAAAAAAACAATCCTACACAGGAGCAAGGCCCTGCTACAGACACACCACTGCATTACTCTACGACAATCAGCTACACACTTACAACTTACTCCAGCCTTCTGCGCCATTATTACTTTTCAAGACTACCTGCGTTCCCGGCAGACTTAAAGAAAATCCACTCGCAAGCAGCCGGCTGTAAATGCATCTCAATTTCACGATACTCTAAAACTCAATCGCAGATGTGGGGAGACACAGGGGCCAGAGGATTGGAGTCCAGACCCCAGACAAGACATACAAGCCCCCACACTCTCTCTCATCACCCCATTGGCTTGACCTCTGGAGCGCAAAGAAAACACATGACTTCACCCTGAGAGCCACGTTCGGATACTTATCTGATCATTAGCAACTTCTGCCTAATCCAGTGGGAACAATTAGGGGCAGAGTAAAGCACAACTGAAGGCTCGGCCACGGTAGGTGAGCTGAGACTGGAGATTGTTACAGAGGGTGTAGAAGCTGTCGTAAGTGAGCGCCATCACGTTCTGGTTTCCGCTCAGTGGTGCAAGGGGGATTAATTTTGATTAATGGTGGCAATTAAACAGATGAAAAGAAGCGGACAGCTAATGAATCTATCAGCCTTTAGTCAGGAGAGTAGAGGGAGGCTCTGAAACTGGTCCCAGTGCCTGACACTCCTTATTTGATAGCATAAATCACCGCACAGGCCTAAGCTAGGCTTTAGTCCTGTTAAAACCTATGCAACACTAATGGCCAAGACAGAATGCCATCAGACCTCCCCAGTTAGCCTGGCCGATGGGAGATACTTAATAGTAATAATTGCCATGTGTTGACTTAATTGAGCCTGATGAGAACTCAATTTGTGTGCTGAGAAAAATCTGTTGAATAGCTGACAATAAAAGTGATATCATAGGAACATAGTACACAATAGATTTAATGTTTAACTGAATGTCACTGGCAGTAACTCAGTGGCTCTTTGAACTGAAAAGCAGAGGAAGCAGAAAAAATCAGAGCCGTATCAATCTTCAGAGGGGATTAACCTTTTTCCCGGGGGCTCTTGATGCAATGGGAAAATATCCCTACGTTAAGATGACACTGATAGAAATCAGTCATCATGTGTCTGTGTCTGCTTTTACTGCATGCGATCTCCTCCGCAGACGAACTCTGGGCCAGCTGCAGGTCACCACGCAGGGCCTCCGCTGGAGGAAGCAAGATGCCAGAAGTTACCTCAGCCCCGTCAGCCCCCCCACGAGCGGATCATCAGCATAGCAACACTGCGCTCTCAGAATGCAGGGTTTCTTGTGGTTCCTAGAGTCTCCAAAAGTAGAACGGGAGCCAGAGCCTTCAGCTACCAAGCTCCTCTTCTGTGGAATCAGATCCCAGTTCGGGTTCGGGAGGCAGACACCATCTCCACATTTAAGAATAGGCTAAAGACTTTCCTCTTTGATAAAGCTTATAGTTAGGGCTGGCTCAGGAGAGTCCTGAACCATCCCTTAGTTATGCTGCTATAGGCCTAGACTGTCGGGGGACTTCCCATGATGCACCTCTCTCTCTTCACCTCTGTCCTCCTCTCCATCCGTATGCATTCTCATCCCATAAATGCATGTTACTAACTTGACTTCTTCCCTCTCCCGGAGTTTTGTGCTTTGTCGTCCGTCTCTTCTTTCTTAGTGTCACTTTCAGCAGGTATTTCAGTGTCCGGAGATGTATCTGGATCTGTTACTATGGCGACCTGCTGGGGCAGTGCTGCTGTGTCTATGGTGCAGGGGACGAGTGGCTCGGGTCCTGCTCGTTGGGCTCCACCTGGAGCTGCTCGGCTGTCCATCTGGACCCATCATCTTCCCTTATGTTTTACCACCTAAACATTTCTAACATAATAATATATATATATATATACAACAATTTTGCCCTCATGGCTGTATATGTTATAGTTTTGATGCTATAAATCTATTCTGTACTTACGACATCTATTGCATGTCTGTCCGTCCTGGGAGAGGGATCCCTCCTCTGTTGCTCTTCCTGAGGTTTCTATCATTTTTTTCCCCTGTTAAAAGGGTTTTTTTGGGTAGTTTTTCCTTAATCGAATCGAGGGTCTAAGGACAGAGGGTGTCGTATGTTACAGATTGTGAAGCCCTTTGAGGCAAATGTGATTTGTGATACTGGGCTGTATAAATAAAATTGAATTGAATTGAATTGAATTGAATAGTTAAACAGGGATGTCAGCGAAACAGCTACTAGAATATACACTGACAAGATACAATGTCACAGAATTTAATTCAACGGGAGATTAAAAAAGCAGTACGCTGCCTCACCTTTATCCACGATTTTCATCTATTCTGTTGAATCCAAAATGTTTCGTCACATTACATCTCAGTTGGTTTGGTGTCGTGAACATCAGCATGGCTCGCTCGCTAGTTTTCTTCATTTTGCTCATGCAAATACAAAAACAAAAGCCTACTGTGCTTATACATTGAGAACTTTTAATTTGAATAGTTGATTATGGATCAAATATTTAAGCGATGGTTCGAATTTTGAATAAAATGTGACAGTCCAGCTACTGTTGCTTGTGGCTTAATGTAGACATAGTCTACATTGGGAAATGCTTTAGGTCCACATTAAATAATAAATACCTGAACAGGATGAAAATGGCGAAATCGCTTCTTATTTACCTTCTTAAAATAAAAACTGCACATCAGACAGCCAGCATCTGGTAAGGAGTGAGACGGACAGACAGCCAGCTTGACGAAACCATTATTTCATCGTCGCGACATCATCTGACAAAATCAACATTAACACAGGTTAATGACAACAGCTGTGCTATATCGATGTTTAAAACAGAAAAAGTTAGAGACGACAAAAAGTTGTCTCATTAACTTTGCTGCCACACAGCCGGTTACTCTGCAGAGTGTAAGCCTGTTCCACCTCCGGTCAGTCTCCTTCTGCTCTCTGTGGTCCCCTATACTGTGTTTTATTACAGCCTGATTCACAGTATACAGGAGTTATTCCCATGAACATATTTTTCTGTTTCTGTTCCCAGACAACTGAACGAGTATGAAATAGTTATTAAAAATCGTGGCCTATAAACTCTTCATGCTAACCAGCAGTCATTCGTGAGCCTGCGCTGATAACAATCTTTATTTTGTAATCGGGACATCATCTGACAAAATCAACATTACAACAAGTAAAGGTCAATGACAACAGCTCTGCTGTGTATTTGGCTATATTGGCATTTTAAATGAACGGCCAAAGAGAAAGTTAGAGACGACTAAAGGCTTTCTTCTTAACCCTACTGCCACACAGCCGCTGACCCTCAGTGGGCTGGGTTATGTCATGGTTTTGGAAAAGCTCTGTTTACCCCATACACACTAAAACATAAATCTGGTGTTTTATAAGATTTACATACTCTGGAGGCAGTTTTGGAAAAGCTCTGGTCTAGGGGGGGGGGAGAAAAATGCTGTTTTAGTTGGGACAGAGGGCTGGAACAGAGAGAAAAATATGCGTTTACAAGCTTGCCGGCTTAATGTGGACGTACTCTTGCAAAATGCATACGAAGAGGAGAGGTCGCTTGGAGTTGCTTGCATGGATTTATAATGAGAACTGGATAGATGACTCCACAATGGTGCTCATTCATTCCAATAAAAGTTGCTAACCCAAAGTTTTACAAACATTAAATCCTCATGGTTCAAATATTCATAATACAAAGAGTAATAAGTGACCATGTTTTCTGTAGTTTTTTGGGCCACAGATTTTTTTGTTTTAGCACTCTGGCTGGCCAGATGGATGAATGGACAACGTAGCTGACACACTGTATCCAGCTCTCTTAAAGGTCCAGTGTGTAGGATTTAGTGGCATCTAGCGGTGAAATTGCAGTTTGCAACCATTTGAATACCTCTCGCATCACCCTCCCCTTCCAAGCCTGTTGGAGGAACTCGGGTGGCCGTGAAACGGCCCCATCTAGAGCCAGCGCTTGGTTTGTCTGCTCTGAGCTGCTGTGGAAACATGGCGGTGCAACATGGCGACCTCCGTGGAAGGGGACCCGCTCCCTGCGTAGATAAGAAACGGCTCGTTCTAAGGTAATGAAAACACAACGGTGATTATACACTATTTAAAACATACCTAAATATTATATTCCATTACTGCCAATAGCTCCTCCTAACGGTTACCCACTGGACCTTTAATATAGCCATGGTTGCGTCTCATTTGGCATGTTGACAAAGTTTGCCAAAGTTGACCTCTATGCAAAAGAATCGTGCAAATTCACTCTGAAATACATATGCTGTATACAGCATATGTATTTGAAGCTCACATCAGGGTGTGCAGTTGCTCACAGATTTGGTTTCTGGTCCCCAAGGAAGTTACACGTCACTTCAACTTTGAGGGAAGTAAATGGTTTCGGGTTAACGAGCATGAGCAATACACTGTGGCTGACCAGACACAGGAAACTCAAACATCATCAGCAGAAAAACCAAAAGAAAGTGATGTCATACGAACAGACTTGCTATTGTAGGGTAGTGAAAAAAACACTGGCAATGAGCTCCAAAAGATGTTGCCAAAATGAAACTAAATAAATAAATGAAACAAATAAGGATTTTGCAGATTTCATGCTTCGTATTCCCACAGACACATTTACACAGCTTTCCACTACAACCAGACTTCTCCTCGTGGCCTCTGAGCAGCCCCACCAGAGCAGAGGAGGGCTACTTGCTCATGGGCACGTCAACAGTAGTTGTTGAGGGAAGGGAACTTGTTAGTCACTTCCCCCACACACATTTCCCATTAGGTTTGGGGAGTCTGATGACTCGCCAACGCAAAACCTTCCATCTGCTCGTTCACGGCTCCCCACTGAACTGCATGCCTCTCTTTGGACGGTTTACTATTATCGCTACCGCCCACACTTCATTGGACGTAGTGACCTTTGAATTTTGCCCTCTAGACCTCAAAAGGGGCATTGTGTCAGGAAGGTGATGAATCCCTGAGGGGTGCTTACTCTGTGTTAATGTCATAGTTTACGAGTAGTACGGTTCAAGTAGCAAATGTGACATCTAGAAAACTGTCTCTCTGTAAGCGTATACAACAATGCAGAGACCCCCGGCAGGGCCGAGGCCAGAGGATCCCTGAGCAGCCAGCTGTCGGAGTCTCGGGCCCGTGGAGGTTGTTCTTGGTCGCCTCTTGATTCTGTGGTGTGCCGCAGAAATGAAGAAAATCATGTAGCATTAACATGAGGTGAGTTCGCCCCCGCTGCCACTCGCACTGTTTATGGAGAGCAGTGCGCCATGTCACTTCTTTTTAGTTCCACTGCACCCATAAATCATCCGTATACCAATATTTTTCTCATGCTTGACGTTGTGTACATTAAAGCTGATAACAGTACTATTGGACTGAAGCTGAAAATGTGAAACATTTTCTCCTACTAGCTTCACGTTTTTCCATTTAGATGCCTGATGTATTCAGTGTTTTTACCCAGTTATATTCTTTGTAGGGTGGAAAATCTGCTGAAACGGCATTTACACTGCACTAAAACAGTTTTCCAATTAAATAATTTTATGTGGGTCGGCACCACCTTTGGGCAAGGTAAACCACCACCTCTAATCACCTGTTGGGAAGATAGATTTATACTTTCAGATTAAGAGTTATTTTATAGAAGAATACAGCAGGTTGTGAGGAATCTTTTAATGCAGCTGTAATTAAAGCTGCTATAATAATCTACTATGTGCATTGTGAAAGGGGTTGCTTGTAGTGGTGAACCCACAGAGAACTCATCAACTCTGCAGTCCCCCTTAGCATTTTTCAGATCATTGTTTTGGTTTTACAGCCCACAACGTCAGCGGTTTTAAGAGATGTAACTTCTGTTCACTCTCACCGCTCTCATCAGCATACTCTCTGGCTAGAGAAGGCAGCTGTTTCCAGCAAAAAGCTCTAAAAGCCCATTATACTAAGAAACTAAATTTAATTGGTCCTATCTACGACCCAGGGCCCCGAGACTCCGCAACAATGCACATATCGCATTAAGGCCTTGAACCTGGTGCCTTTCGGCCTGGAGGGTCTGGGGCCCCCGGGCCATTCCCTGCTTTGCCTGGTTGGTAATGCAGCCTTGCTCATTTCTCCTCTCCACCACCAGTGTCAGGGCCCCATCTATGGCTCCCAGGGGGATCTCTGGAATGATTTACAGGGTCTCGGCCCGATAAATTGATTTCACTGATGGGGTCAATGTCAAAGATCTTTTAATTACTGAAATAAACTTCAGTAGAGGTGTGGTGTCTTCCCTGTTTGAAATATGTTTCCCTGCACCGGTTAAATGCCATCAGGCCAAGCTGCGACGACTTTACAGCGGCGATAAAAAGCATCCGGAAAGGGGCCGCTCTTACGAAAGTGCCAGAAAGGAAGGGAGAGAAGGAACTTTTAACTTGGTCGACTCCCTGAATCTGTGCCGGTAATTTGTTCAACATAACTCAAAATCCATCAGCCTGTGATAGATGTATACCGAGAACACTCAGCCAAGTCGCAAGGTTTTAAAATTTAAATACAGAAAAAGGGCAGAAAGCCAGTAAAGCGCTGCTGACACTTTGACTACCGGAGGTGCCGGCATTTGTTTAGTCAGGTGAGTTGCCATAGCCGCTGAGCTCCTAAATTAATGTTCTGACAGGACAGAAAATTCACAAAAAAAGGAAAGTACTCTGAAAGTGGGTTTAAAAGTAGCACAGTCAGCCCTGCCACCGGAAGGTCATAACAGAAACATGTACATCCACAGCCAGGTGTATTGCCGAGGCTTCGTTGCGTTTGACACCTAAAATGCAATGTTTCCCGTCACCGTCTTCTTCTTAACCTCCTGTGAAGCCTCGCCACCGTTTCTGTTTTGCAATTCAACGGTCAGGCTGAGATGCCTCAACGCCATGTGAACACACACACCTTTCAAACAGCAGCGGATGGAAATGATAACTGTTATTATCATTTTCTGCCACATAGTTGCACCTTGTAAACCATGAGGAAGATCCAGGTGCTCGCATGCGCACCAGTCTTTGAACGTGAACGATCTAAGCCTCGGGGGAGGGCGTGTAATGCACACACACTGGCCTTTGTATTCAAAGCGACGGCACAAAAAGAAAAAAAAAAAAAAGACTGGATATTTGGTTCTCCACATTGTCAAAAACAGCACGTGACATTCAGAGGTAAAAGTTTGGTAAGGAGTGGTGGCTTGTCTAACGAATGGCTAGTTAAAGCGAGCTGGAAGGCGCCAGCTCATCCAGGCATCTTGAGTGAAGGAGTTAGTGTCAAGGCAGTGATTTAGAGGCAGGGCGTTGAAAGTGAACCAGCCGTTTTCAATTTCGCAGCCCTTAACTCTATCATTCACCTTCTTTCGCCACATGACCCTGCGAGCTGTCTGTCTCCAAGCATCTGTCTGGGGAACCCGCCTATCTCAAGAATCCTTCCACAAGGGTCAATGGCCTCTTCCAGAAACGTAAGGGACAGTACGAAAAGGATTTCCGAAGAGGGGGACTTTTTATTTTTTGCTCTAGGGAGACCTTTTTTGGAAGAGCAAAGAAGTGCTTTTTATTTTTTCTCACCCCAGATTTATGTCTTATTTCAGCCTTCTCTTTAAAGGTTTATTGAAAAAATATTAAAGGTGGCATTTATCTGCACCATCAATTATAAAGGTGCGTTTTGCCACATGCAGAGGACAGCTGTCCTGTCCCTGTATTAGGGCTTGATTTTCCCATTTATTCCCTATATATTTATCAACTAGACCAATATGTCCATGTTGAGAACCACTTTATATTTATGACATATGGAACATGTCTTCTGTCCAAAGAAAGAGAGAACCAATACAATGATACATGCAAATAGCGGAGAAAAAATAGTTGTCAGTGGATTAAGTTCACTTGCATTTCCATCTGCTCAGACCAACTCACAAGCAATTTTCACGGCTTGGTGGCACTCAGACCTCTCCAAACTAGCACAGGCCAAAAATGAACAAACTGTTATTTTCTGTTGTTACTTTTGCAAGTTCAGTGCAGACCCGGTACGTACTTCCTCCAGGAAACAGCCATGCGCTCGCAACTCCGAAGTCAGACGCTGGTGCTCTGGTTTTATTTGTTACCAAGCTAACTGCCAGCCATATAAATGTAAGCATTACAACCTTAAACAGTGTTACAAACTCACTCACGCACAGTGTGACAAAGTTTAGCTTCAAGCACTGTAGGTGGTGACATGTTTTCCCCTCAGGGCTTACTACAAATTACTTTTCAGTACCAGCTCAGGTACAATCTCGCAGCCCGTACGACAAGGAATACAGAAGAGACCGCTTGGTGGCTTCGGGGATTGCCTGATCCGTTCATGTACCATGTGTCTGTTAGCCTGTTAGCCTGTGGATAATATTCCTGCTGCCTGTGTCCTGACCTGCTGCTGCGGTTTGGTTGACAGTTAGACTTCTTTTAGTACCTGCTAGCGTTAATAATTGTTTTGCATATTGATTTAAATACTTCAATCGTCTCTAGGTCATTTCTTATTTCTGCTACTGTCCTGATACAGCATATACATGCAAACTCACATGTGGCATCAACCCAATTATCACAATACGTGGAGTGAAACACTTCTTGATTTCATAAGTTATCAGATTTATGTAGCCTCCAGCCTAATATTTTAAGAGTATGACGCACATTGCTTAACTGACACTCGATTTCCAGCATGTCATGTTAGTGTGCTCTGCACTCGTGTGGCATGAAAGGTGCCCAGCACCCAGGACTTGAAAACTAGAAACACTCACCTCCTTTAGAGGTCCAGACCCACGCATTTCGAGGCAACACAACACTGGAACTACGCTAAAAATCGCTTCGATTTATATAATCCGCCCCTCCCCATCCCAGTCATTTTCATACAGTCCCTGACAAAAAGGTGCAGTTCCATGAAAAGGCGGTTACAGCCTGAATGGGAGTGAAATAAGTAGTGGGTACCGGGGTGGAAGACGTTGTGACCCATTTTCCTGCTTCAATGAAGACATGCATTTTCATTTTTAAAATAGGTTGCACACATCTGCAGGATATTAAACACACAGCCGGGCCACTGGAGCGCCACAGTCCGAAGGCCAAGTCTAAATTAGACGACTAGGGCCACCGAACATGATTTACATCCCTCTCCATCACATGCAACAGGCGTTCATTTCACAAAAACAGCAACATCTGTGTAGCACTCCATTCGGAGCCGAGCTGGGCTCATAAATTGACGCTTCAGTACAGAACGTGTAATAATGAGAACCATACAGGGGTTATCTTTTTTGACGAGGGAGTTTTTATGTCTTGTGCTCCTGCAAACGTCCGCCTGTGGGGAAAACGTTTCGCCTCATCCTACTGCGGCGCTATCAGTGAGGGCATGAGGCCTCTAAAGAAAACAGTAGCCGCTGACAAGGAAAACACGGCCCCCGGCGAGAGGCCCCCGGTGCTTTGGAGGATACCGCATCCAGCAATGAAAATAAAGCCTCCTGTAAGTCCAGACCATCTAGAGACAGACAGGCCCGAGCCTCTCAGGAGCCGACCGCAAGGCGATCTGAAAGGGATGAATGTTCTGAGGGTTATGAAACCGTCCAAAGAATAGAGGCTTTATGAGAAGATCACTGCCAGCGCGCCACCAGCATGCGGACAATGTACATTATGGGTTTTAAGAACATATCTGTGGAGCAGTGGAGTGGTTCAGAATAAAGAGCCTTTGTTTTTAAAGTATAAAAAGGACCTGGGTTGAATTAGTACAATATTACTGACTGTCAAGTCTCTTATTTCACGCGTTAGGCAATTGAGTCTGTCCATTCACAGGAAATCTCTATCGCACTGGTGGAACCCTTGTACCTGCTGTACCCACAGGGTTAGCTTAGATCAGATACTCCTGTTGCTCCATGAAATATTTTTAAAACCAAGAGCCAAAAGGAGCGCGAACATTGGACCTTGGTTGACAGAAACACAGCTCCAAATGAATGCAAATGCTGCTGGATGTGTCGAGTTTGCAAACAACCACGCTGCGTCACGAGCGTGCCGTTCAGAAGCGCCCGCTTTCTCGCAGTAATCACATGTCAGCATTTGGGATCCTGTGCCGTGTCTTTGAACCACCGTTTCACTTCACATATCTGCATGTGATCCAATTTTGGTTTTACTACTCAGGATTTTCTTCTTAGTTTTGAATCTCTCGAAAGGTTGATTCCACTGCGATACGCCAAAATAAATTTGGAGCATTGGACTGTCAGCCCTTAAGTTGCTGTGAGTGAAAAGCTTACATCCTGTTTCGTTTTTAATCGACGGTTGCTCACAATCCGGAGTCTCGGATCACTTCCTCTGGAGTGAGGGGCTGAATCGCTCTCTGGCACAACTATAGATTCTCTGTTGCTTTTCACAGAAAAGTGTCTTTACAAATGCCCTATTCATTTTTGTGTGTGTGTGTGTGTGTGTGTGTGTGTGTGTGTGTGTGTGTGTCGCAAAGCATACCTGAAACTTTTCTTTGTTCAAGTAGGACTCGGCTGGCCTCCGTGTGTCAAATTCAATCAAGGCCCCGGGGTAAGGACATGGCCATAATCACATTTGAGCAGATTAGAGTGTGCGGCGGGTTGTTTTATCAAAGGAAACTTTGAATTGTAGATCCATGTCATGAAAATCCATTACACTTAATCATATAAAGGTGCAGGAAATCTTTTTTTTTTTTTTTTTCTTGAGAAGAAGTCCAAAATGGACAGTATACAGTATCTACTAAACATTGTGCAGTTAAAAAAAACAAAACGATAAGTTGATGAAAGACGCAAAGGTCTGGCCCAACACCCACACTGCCACACAACATGAGAAAGTTCATTATGGGTTCGGCATGATTATTATTATTATTGGTATTAGTATTAGTACTTTGTTTTTTTTATGGAAATATGACATTTTTAGGACTCTTGAGTTCTGTGCTTTGGGAAAGAAATAGGAACAATTGGACGTGTATTTGAATAGCATAAAATGGTTACTATGTCCTTTGATTATCAAAAATGTGTATGAATAATATCCCAAAGGGAATGTAGTGATAAGCTCACTTCTTGCATGATTCAATATATTTAAGCATGTAATGTTGAACACTCAGTTATGGGTATGGGTAGGGCATTTTGGGTAGATATGATTGTATTTTCCTCCACTCTGGAGTCATTGCTGCTCCACACTGAAGAATCACACTTACTTTCCTAAAAGTTGCTTCTTTATACAAATATTTGAAGTCCTACTTTTTACTAACAATATTTGGACTCATAATTCAAAGTTTAGGGCCAGTCTTAGGACCCCGGATACTATTTTAATATGTTTTTTACCCATGTCTGTCTAAAAATGACATTCTTCATTCATGCTGTGAATATTGTGGCTGTTTAAAATGAATCCTAGATAACAATGAATACTTTGGTTGACAATGTTTGCCCAGTCACATAGAGGCTATTAATATGCAGAACAGAACATATTCCATTTGACAGAGGAACATTTGCTTGCTTCATCCAAGACAAATTCCCATTTTAAAGAACTCTCTAACCACAAATCAAAAACATCCAACCCTCGATCCCTTTTAACTCATCCGTCTCAGTTTCCTGATGTAAAGAACACAGAATGGCACTTTAAAGTCAGTGTCCTCGCCACTCATACTGCGGTGGTGACTACAAAGCCCGTGTAGATGTAATATTTGAGGAATATTGCTGCATTTCTAACAACATACTGTGTGAGTTGCAAGCCATCAGCGCCAACACTTGACATAAATGAAAAATTGCTTCTACCGAGTCTCTTCAAACAGCTGCTTTATCATTCCAAATCTCGAGAGATATGAGGCCCGTGTCCAACTCTAGCCAACTTCCATCGCTGAATCTCATCTTCTCCCCAACACGACGTTGCCCACGACAACCGCGCCTGGAGAAACGATGACTTGTGGACAGGCCAATACCACGTGTGGTTTCTCGCTCACGCATCTGTGCAGTAATATGGCCCGGAGCGCCATTTGATAGCAGCGTTCTCTGGGGAGTCCCCGGGCCCTGACAGGGGGTATTTCACACTTTCTCCACAACTCTGACCTCTCATGACAACTCATGACCCTGGCCTAACGCGCCGCCATCTGTTTCACAAGGCCAGCCACATGCTTCCATTGACAGGCCATTGACAGCTGAAGTTTTTGGTGGATTACAGCACTCTGAATGGATCCATTTTTTAGTCTGGGTGGCCCAGATGGGAAATTCTGGTGGTGGTGGAGCCATGATGTACAACACTGAGCCGCACACGGCCACAAGAATAACTGCAGCTAAGAGGGAAAGGAGATGTGATAGTTGTCTCCATGTCACGGAGATATGAGGAAAACCTGAATAAATACAGCACATTTGCATTTGACAGCCTGCACCCAGATGTTGGAGAAACGCCTGTCTGTACAGTGTTTATGGAAAAAAGTCATTCACAAAGGAACCAAGGAGGCTTTCTCAGCATTGCTGATGGTGTTGCCATGGCACCAGGAACAGGCGGTTTAGCTAAGCAGGTTTTCGAGGTGTGGAGGGAGTCCGACCTGCTGTCCTCACCAGTTTGTTCCATTCCCACTAGCCACTGACTGCGTACATGTGTTTCAAAGTGTGCTTCTGGGTGTATTTGCAAGGACTAATGAAGGACATTATGAGAATGTTGCGTAGTCACCACATCAGCAGGGGAAGCAGAACCACGCGATGAAGTCTGGAAGTGAGCTCAGGACACCAGAATGTGGGTTACACTGTTAAAGCACCACATGAAAGGGGCTCCTCTGGGTTTTTGTGGGAATCCATGATTTCTTTTTTCCACCACTGCCGGAGTTTCCCAGCCATGTTAATCATGGGTTAAAGAGTGTTGCTGAGTGATACATGAACATGGCAAATCAGCTACTGTTCATTTCACTGTATGCTGACGCTCCTCCGTAGACCTTACAATGACCACATTGACAAACTGATACTGTAACTGACAGACAAGTGTGAGGCGAGGATGACTCGCTCATTAGTATGAAAATGATGTACTTGATCTGTCAGCCGAGATGAACTTCGGCATGTTGACCCGGAGCCAGGTTGTAAACTACGCGATGTGTCTCTGGTGAGTCAGAGCTAAAAGAAGGTGAGCAACTGAACACACAGAAGAAAACTGTGCTTTCGGGGGGGGGGAACAGACACATCAAGGTTTAGTTCAAAGTAAGGGCTGATGGGGGAGCGTTCAGAGACAGCCCAGCCGCTCAGCAGGTAACTCTTCATTGTAACGATGAACAACACAGCAGGTAGAAACTCTGGGAGCCCAGAGGCATCTCCTGAATGCCATTCACTATTTCCATTGAGTAGTAAAACAGCTGCTGGCCCAAAAACAAACAGAACAGAGAACACACAGTACGGTGTGTCTCCTTGAGGGCCCCTAAAAGCAATAACAATAAGTGATAGTCTGGCGTGGGGCGATCGAAGACTGATAAGCTATAAGAACCGAGTATAGTCCAGTATATTGCTGCCAAGACAGACACCAGGGGGAATAAGATAGTAAAACTCAATATGCGTATATAGCCTCTTAAAAAAGGCCTTCGCACCCAAAAAACTTCATAATACAACTTTTCAAAGAAGCAAAACTCTGACATGATGTATTGATACATATTTCATAGTAAGTATCAGGATAAAGCTGTTCTCTAGTAAGAAATCAGTCTCTTGATTTTCTTCCTGAGAAGGTAGATTTCAGGTTTAGAAAGGAACAAAATAACACACTTAAGTAGTAGTAGTTACTGTGTTGAATTAATGTTGAATGAATGAATGTAAGTGCGTTTCCATACACCTGCTTTTATGCCCATTGTCAATTTGACCGAGTAGAGACGCAGGAAATTCACGTCAAATGTTGGAGTTTGACTTGCACTCTTTTAATCAAGTCATCTTGTTGCGTGCTCTTCTTCTGCAGTGGTTTATGACACACGACTTGTGTACCTCGATGAGCCCCACTCTCAATATTCGCATAGCAGTAGCCTAGTGGCTCGAAACATGCACTAGTTCGCATTTTCTTTTGCCAACTTCCTGGAAGTTTAGACGGAGTGAAAATGTAGCTCATCTGATTTTTGAATACAACAGAGACAATATACTTCAAGTCAGCACGAATACGTTGCAGGCCAAGAAAACGTAATCTAGATTAAAAGCTTGTCTTGATTTGGTTAAAAAGTTCCAAACGAATTTTAGTTTCCATATCACTAGCTCAGTTACCAGTTTATGAGACACACCAAACTAAAACGAACGCAGTCTAATGCGACAGTCCTGCAACACACCCTGAAGGCTGTAATGCTATTCAGAGAGCTGTTTCTAATGTTTAGTCTACCCTCACTGATGGGACAGATTAGTAGCAAATAACCATAACATTGAATCAACTTGTCTCTAAAACTGTTTCAACAGAAACTGATCATAATAACCTCTATAAAGGTAGGATTTATAGAAGGGCTGTATTAGGCAATAAGCAACTATGACAGTTGCAGGCCTTGTTTCAACATGTAGTAGAAAGCTTGGGCCTGCTTCACGTTGAAATGTAGTCATTTAGTTAACACCGATGCATTCAGACGTTGCTTGGCCTTCAAATCAATCCTCCTTGGGATACTGTGCATTGAAATTCACTGTTGCTAAACAGATGTTTATCTAGTTGCTAGCTAAAAGACTAGCTAGCAGGGCTAGGGAACTAGCGAAGAACAGGCCAACAAGGCTAGAAAACCAGGTTGAATGAGGCTCCAGTAATCGGTTTAATATAATTACATTTTTATTTGCTAATGACAAATATCAGCGGTGTACATTTAAGCAAGTGGCATGCAATTAAGCCGACTTTTTCTCTTCTCATTTTTGTAAAGCTTTCGATTTTAAATGCCGCGTGATGGTTCACGATGTCAAAGGATAGCCTAAAAATGTGTAGGCGACTCTCCAGTCGCTGGAATACCAAACGCAGCCAGGTTCAAGTCTCAATTCAAAACACTGTTGAGTGAAAGGAACGGCGATACTAAAACACAAGGACAAGTACGAAGTAGCGAGAGTTATTGCGCCCGGCTGGGACTTGTGGCCGTGCTGATGGAGCGGAGTCACATCCCCGCCCTGCAGTGTAAATGATCTCAGCAGGGAGATTCCTCAGCGGCCACCCACGGTTCACCTTCGAGACGGAGAACGGCTGCTTGTGTACCTAACAAAAGGGAAATACAAGAGTCCTCCTTGTGGACCTCTTCCCCAACACTGGGATTAGAGAGAAAGCTGACCGTGATTTGGAAGCTACAGACCCAGGGGATGGGGATGGGGATGGGGGGGGGGGTGGAAGTGGTTTTAAAATAGACATCACTGAGAGACAAAAACGGATGAAGGCTGCGACCCCACAATGCCTGATCACGCCGGGTTAGTGGCCGTGCTGGGTGGATGGATAAGCTGTATGGGTGGAAGAAAATGTCTGCCGGGCAACATCAATCATTCTCGTCACCTGTCACTCTATCCTTCCCCTTTGCGTCTCTAATGCCGCACACACGGCAGGTATAGTGAATCGCATATTGCGACAGTTCTGGGAATCACACATGAAACAGGGGAAGGCTCACGCTATAAAAGCGCACACGAAAAGGCAATATGGTATGTTAGCGCTTGCGTGTGAGTGGCTGTTTCAGTGGAGACTGACACAAGCCTGCCCTCTAGTGGGCAACGTGTACACAAACCTCCCCCTGAGACGCTGCACGGAGGCAAAAAGAAATGTCAAATAAAATCGTTGCCCCTGCGGTGGCAGACGAATGACACGGCTGCACGGAGTGTTTCCATGCGCACACGGGTATCCTGGCTTTGATGAGGTTTTTGGTGCATCCAGGTCACGTGCTTCTCATTTAAAACGCCACATTCTGCGAGCGGGAGTAAGGCGACAGAAACCCGGGAGACTGTGTCATGTGCAAAAAAAAAAGAAGCAAAATCCAGCAGAGGTTTCAGACGACCACAAACCAAAATGTGCTCATTCTGAAGTAACTCGGTCAGTGCAGAAATAATTGGCCGAGATGTTCAGGAGCCGCCGACGATCAGAAACCCGGATACGGTTATGATGATGTAAACAGGGATATGGATGGCCAGGTTTCCCATGTTCCGTGTAAACGCCACGTCCCGAATGGGACTCAAAACCACTAATGTGCACGTGAACATTCTCAGTTACCTCCACAGCAAGATCTCATCATTATGCTGCTCATCTGTTATCATCAGCCGGGGGCTTCCGGTCCTTACATCGAAGGATGATTGCAGCTTATTATTGCTTTGGCCCGTTTTGGATAGTTTTGGTCATCGCTCCTATTGGCGCTGACGCGATCGATGACAGGAAAGTAATTGCTGAGATCTGGGAATGTGGCCGCACTGTCGAGTCCAACGGGGCATGAAACTTGGGCAGTCAGACAATCATAACAGGATGTGAGCGAGACCTCAGGTTAGCTGAATTATCCAAAACCACTTTATTTGGAGGTAAAATAAAAAAAAATGAGTATGCCAAAATAATAATTTCACCTTTAATTTCACTTTAATTTTCTCTTCCACATACATTTGACTTGCCAGTGATTTGTCTCCAGCCTGTCTGACTCTTTAGAACTCTTTTTAGCAATGTCCCCACCTCCTCCGATCTCTGCACTTGGTGAGTATAATGTTGTTATTACTGACAGGAATGATGGCTAAGGCCTAAGACCTAAGTCTTAATACACTGGAATTATCCTTCAAGATGTCCCACAATACCTCTGGGTATATAGAGGAAACTCTCCCTCTAGAATATCCCTCGTGCTAATCCACATATTAGACCACACGTCCCGGCTCAGCTCACTGACTACAGAAGGCATTATTAAGATTCTAATCGCGTGCACAGTTAGTGATGCTCCGACCCCACGCTGAACACACTGACGATGCTGGGTTATGACATGGCGGACTCGCTGCACAGCCCGGACTGTTGTCAGTATTACCTCGGCTATGCCAAAGTCAAATTCCAGCACCGCGTCCAGTCATGTTATGGTCAGGGCCAGGTCCAATGGAGGTTGAGACCAGGTCAGGACAAAAAAAAAAAAAAAAAAGTATCAATACCACAGTACAGCAAATTGTCAATTTAAGGCGTTTTCATTAACGGTCAACAGAAGGGTACCTACAGGAGCGCCGTCCGCCCTAAACCCTCAAGATCAAGTGAATCACCTGAAAACCCTTTCTATCTCTTTACATAGAAATAAAAAAATATATATATATATAAAAATAATTCAATAAAATATCTTCCTATCCTTAGCTTTGTATCCTGTGCTTGGCTCTAACAGACTAGTTTCTGGTGCACTTATGCTTTTTGTTACCTTGTGTTGTTATAATTGCTTCCGTTGTCTTCCTCATATGTGAGTCGCTTTGGATAAAAGCGTCTGCTAAATGAATAAATGTAAAAGAAAATGAATCATTGCAAAAGGATGCACTCAATGAAATTAATGAGGACACCATAGACTGGCAGGAAAAATTCAAGTCAACATCGTTGCCATCACTATGGCCACGGTAGGTCGGCCTGTTGGATCGTCCACCACTATGGTCCAGACTGAAATGTCTCCACAACTCTTGGACAGATTGCCACGAAATTAGGAACAGACATTCGTGTCCCCCGCGGGGCGAACTGCAATCAGTGTGGTGATCCTCTGACCTTTCGTCCAGCACCGTCATCAGTTCAAAGGTTTTGGTTCAGTATTTTGGTTACCAACCCAATACCTCCCAAACTAATGACATTTGCCTCATGGTGTTTTGCCTTCATTTGCACACACGAAAAGGTGATGGAGGTCACTGTGGAGCGGGCCTGCGTGTCAAATTGTCAGTTTTGGGAACAAAAATTGTTGCGTGCCGTTCGGAAATTGGAAAAGGTGCGCCGTGAGGGGGTTTCAGGCGCTGTTCCACAACACTTCATTTAAAGCACGCTTTATTCCTTTTTCTCGGTGAAGCACAGGTCTAATTAGAGATACTTTAACTGCCAAGTGCAATACAAACGCAGTGACACTGGCAAGGAAGCGTCTGTTGAAGAAAAATCTCTATTCCAGAACTGCACTTAATTCATGTCTCAACAAACGTGCCTATACGCGTTTAATGAGGCCTGCACCCCGAGAAGGCCTTTCTCAAACCTCTTTCCAGCTTGTATGGTTTAAGGCTGCATATTAACCTGGATCGGGGGGGAAATTCGACGGCACGTCTCACAAAGGTCGGCCTGTGTGGACAACCAAAGGCCCATTCATAGAAATGGCAGGTAATGTTTCCTCATCCTTATGACAAACTCACCGTATTCCTGAGTGCCCGTCACTGGTCATTTCCTCTATTCCAACGGTGCTGGCTCCTCCACACGATCTCTGTCTTTGAAGCCATGCGTTCAAAACCGTTTCCAACCTGCCCAAGAAGAAACCCAAAAAGTGGGTCTTTGCAAAGGCCCTTCCGTGCTTAACTACTTCAAAGCAAAGCTTCTTTCTGTACCACACGGGGAAGAAAAGGAGCGCAGCGATAATATGTTTTTGACGAGCTCTACTTTCTTGTTTAGCCTCAGAGGTTTTCGTGGTACCTCATGTGCGGAGCAGGTTTCACGACCCGAAACCTGCATTTCTTACTTCTTCATTTGTTTTAAAAGGTAGAAGCGTGCGGCAGTACACATAAGTAACCTTTATAGCTTTAACATGGAGAGAACATCCAAATATACAAACCGTCCAACATATTATTTGTTAACGGATGCCATTCCTGTTCATGCTCGCTTACCACAGATTGTGATTTACTGCCTCATCTTCAAATGCACATGCAGGAGGAAGTCTGTCAGTGGGACACAGGGAGAGCTTTACCAGATGTGTGGAAGACGTTAGCTCGCAGGAGTTCCAGAGTATTGACTAAAAACCACTGCTAGCAGGATGATGTCATAAGGTTTAGGGATGCATATCAATTACTAACTGACGTTAGACCTCTGCAATCTTGGATGCGATCGGGAAGAGCTTCGTAAAGAAGTCTGTGTTAGCATTTTGGCATTCGCGCTGAGTGAAGAGCAGTAAACTACAGATGGAGTTAAGTAAGGGACCATTTACAGAATGTACAGTCTGTACAGAATACATTTGCAAAACAATTTATCTCAAGACAAATGTCGCGGTAACAAAAAGACATGGTCAGGGATTTTAGGGGAAAACAGCCCAGTATTACGAACACAACCATCCACCATAAGGAGAGCGATATTGTTCCTGAGTACAAATACTTGGGCACTGTAATTGATAACAAGATGTGTTTTGAGTCAAACCCTGATGCGGTCTGAAAAGAGGTCCCGCAGCGCCTGTTCTCTCTTAAGAAAGATTAATTCTGTTAAGAATCGTGCAATGCTCGTAGAGTGGTAGAAAGTAACTAGTGCATTTATTTGTCAGCTATAGCTCCCTGTTACTTTTCAGATTGACTTATAAAAAGCAATCCATTGCTCAATATGAAACCAGTGGTCTCCCACCCCTTTAGCTTGTGACCTCTTAGAAAAACGAAGTGTCAAGTTTCGTCACATGTCAGAAGAGAGATTCCCCTCTAAACTTCTTACATGGTTTCATTTAAATAACTGTTAAAAGGCCTTAAGAGGCAAAATAACCCATTTTCTATGTGGTAGAATTAGCGGAATTGGCAACTCCGCAGATTTGTTGTGGGACACTTTAGAGCAGGGGTGACAAACTCAAATACACAGTGGGCCAAACTTGAACAAATTAACTTTTTAATATGGACCCAAATAAGTTTTGCTTTAACACTAAATATGGAACAAGCAACGCTTATTACCATACAATATATAACTTAATAGTGCAGACATGCAAAATCGAATTAAAAACAACAACAAAAAAAAACTGTTGTAGCATGAGGTCGCAATGACTACTGTCACATAGGAGAGGGTGTTTCTGGGTCCTGTCCTGACTGACGCGCCAAAACAACAGTAGAGCATTATACGATTTGTAGTATTAGCGGTGAATGCGCTGTATAATACCGACGGGCCAGCTCTGGTGTTCATTTGGTAATGCCTCGCGGGCCAAATATAATTACACTGCGGGCCAGAGTTTAACACCTATGCTTTAGAGGGACCTGACCCCTAGGTCGAGAGCCACTAGACTAAACTTCCAAACTGCGAACTATAAAGTAGTTAAAACCCTCTCCAAGGATCAGATTACTTCTTCCACGTGTGCTTTTATGGCTCGATTTTATTGAATCTGTTCTTACTGACCGCATTTGTTGCCTTAGTCTGGTAAAGCAAAACAGGCTGGCTAAGGTGATCCGTGTTCCTTAACTGGATCACCCACTGCACGAGGAGTAGTTAGCTCCTCTCTCCAGAAAGCTCAGAACTCTTTCATTCCCGTGGCCATTGAAAGGCTGAATCTCGTAATGTAATATACACACACACACACACGTTGTTCACATATGTATATATATTATGTTGTTATCACTATTATATCTGTGAGTGTTCATTCACTGAGGTATGGGCCTGTGAGTGGTGTGTGATGGAAGCTTGTACTTCAAGTATCATTTGTCCATGTGGTTGTATCATTTGCGTGTGTGTATGCATTTGCACTGTGCGCCCCCATGTGGTAACACTGTGTTAATCTAAGTGCTGCTGTTGAGCTTTTCCCCCCCACTTGCAGCAAACGTGTAAATGCCCACGTCACAGAATTGAGAAACACTGCACTTCTTTGCATAGAGGGCATCTTAAAACCTTTAATAAAACAAAAGGAAATACAAATATGGAACAAATTTCCTGTAGTACAAAGAGCTTACTAACACACGAGTCACTAGCCACACAATGTAGCAGAGAGAACAACAAGTAGATTGCAGTTTGATGTCATTGCTACAGATGAAAGCGCTTCATCTTAATCTCAACATGGGCTTTAGAGAGAGCCATAAACAGAGAAATAGATATGTAAATAAACAACAGCTGACCTGTTTCAGTTTGACAGTTCTGAAGTGTTATTTGAAATACATACATCACATTGACATATTGTTTGTTCTGTTGCAATAACAGTGAGGCAGTGTGGCATTTCCTACAAGTCCATATCGCTGAGACAGCATAACGTCAGCCGGCTCAGATGTGACATCGCTCCCAAAGCTGGAGTCTAGAGAAGGTTCTGTCCGATCCATTCAACAGGCCGCGGCCGCAGCCCGCGCAAAACAGACCAAACAACACATGCGCGCGTACGCCTTTATGTCGCATTCAGCGGATGGGAACGAAATGCGAAGCCCTTTTGTTATGTTCACCAGCTTTGAAGAATTCTGAAGTCGCAGCCCGCTTCAGGTAACACATGACAGAAGAAGAGAGCCAAGACAAACATACATACAGTGCTGCCAGGCTGCGTCCTACGAGCACAGATCAGCGCGTAGGGCCGAACAAACGCCGCAGCGAATTCATTTGAGGCCGCAGTCGTGCATGCAAAAGGTCGTCTACGTAATGTGCAACGATAACATATTCTACAGAGAGAAAAAAATAAAAAATAAAAAATAAAAAGAGGACACATGTTTCTGCAATAACAAGAAAGCAAAAGTTGCCAATTTCTGCTGAAAGTGCGAAAGGAACATTAGTTGCGACCTAGTGAGGTCAGACTGCAGATGCATCTTTTCACAATCAGCCAGAAGAACCAAAATGTGCTTTCAAAAACGCACTCAACATAGAGTTTTTAAATAAAGTACAATCTCTATTATTATTTAGATATGTTTATACTTTCTCACAGCAGCACACACCTCCTCAAACTCAAGCACACTGTCAAAGGTTTGCACCAAGATTAGATCGCACGCTCATTTGCTGTACGCACTGATCAGAAAACAACTAAGATGCTGGTCTACATTCTGAACCAGTGTTTGGTATATGGGATTTTCTCCCACTGAAACCTCTCATGCGCAGAAAGGCTGAGAGGGTTCAAAACCTGCTGGATGTGTTTGGGCGAAGATGCCAAACGCCTGGCGTTAAATGATATTCTGACCTCATTTTTAAATCTATGATTCAATGAAAGTAACGCTGTAACATTCACTAGTTTTATGTATGCAGAGGGACACATTCGTAGTCACTTAGATCACATCATCACATCAACAGGGTCAAGTAAAGGGGGCGGGGGGAGAGCTTCATAAAGGCCAACAATACAAAATTAAAGATACAAAAAAAGTTTCACATTTTGGTACACGTTGACACTCGCACGAATGGACATCCACAACTCAGGGCTGAACCATTCAAAAAAAAAAAAAAAAAAGGGTACAGGCACTTATTTTTCCTTAAAAAGTAGGTCAGTTCAAAGCTGTAAGGAAAGCCAAAAATAGGAGCATTTTATAACAACATCAACCATTTCCTCTTTTAATACCCCCCCGCGCTCTGCTTCCATCCTGAGGCCTTCACATCTCAGTTCCAGCCTCTACACGTCTGCGTGTCTAAGCTCGACCAAAGGCTACGCCCATATGGAAATATCGCTCCGTGTCTTCTCAAAGTGCTCAACAGCCCCGACGTTTTCTGCATTTAGTCCATATCACGGCACCGACGTTAAACCATTTACGTCACACAGCTGACAAAGGCTAATCAAGTGTATAAGCTGGGATGCGGCGTGGTGATGAAGTCAGTAGGCGGTGTAGCCCTCGCTCGTAATCCCGTTTGGCGTGTCTCCAAATGAAACGACTGGTTGTGATGCTGGAAAGGAACACAGCTGCGATCCACGCAGTGACACAGCCAAAACGGGACACCTGAACAACAGGTCTTCTGAGGAGCAAGCCGCCGACAATTGCTGCAGTGCTTTGACGTCGCAGGCCCTTTGCCTCAGCTCGTCTCGGCCTCCACGCGGCACCGGAGTGTGGCCCGCCGGGATCGCAAAATGCCAGATCTGCGCGTCTTCATTAGCTAGACGGGCATCGCTCGGAGCGTCCCAACGCTTTCTTGGACGTGGCAAGCGGATGCGGGGACCAGCACAGGCTGAGGCAGCAATCCTCCTACCCGCTCGCAGGAGGCTAGGAGCAACTGAAGAAGCTCCAGAACCTGCAGGAGGAACGTGAGCTGCGTGTTTTCTCTACCTTTCCATTGTTTTGGTTCATTTTTACGGTGAACGCCGACGTTCTTTGTTGAGTGACGTTTGATGTGAAATGAGTGATAACGCTTAAACGTGGGAGTAAAACTGTGCAAACACGCACAAATTAATTCAGCAACTATGTTAACACTGATACACCTTCTGTCATCAACACAATAGATGACCGGCATATGCATGAAACTACTGGAATCACCACTGCTTCATTTTAGGTTTAATAGAGTTTAAGAGTAACGTCTGCCTGGAGCAGCAGCTAAATCATTTACAGTTTAATTTCTTTAAAAAAAATAATAAATTACTTCCGCCCAGGAACATAAATTATTTTGAAAAAACAGGGGCTGAAAGCTGCAGACTGTTTACTGCACATTTTGAATGATTTTCATACTGAAAGCATGAAACATCTGTTTGTGTTATAAAGCACGGCCTACAGACGATCACATATGTGAAGTTTCTCTAAAGGGGTTTTCAGCGTCATCTTGAGCACCGCCGGTCGCTCCCTGGCTTTGGGAACCGCGTGACGAAACTGAGCGATCGGAGAAACACTCGTAGAAGACACGCTTAGCTACCTGAGGTCGATCGTTATCAGCGCCCAGAATAACAGACAAAGAACTGTTTGCCATGTTTGCCACTCTTACATCAAGTGTCTCACAACGTAACAGTTCCTCGCCAGTCCACCATTATAAAAACACTTGAAGGGGAAGTGGCTGTCGGGTCTGATGAATCCGCTTCCCTGTGCGCCGCCACATGGTGAACTCTTTCTATTTTGTACAGCGGTGTGATGTAAATAGCCCATCGTGCATGGTTACAACTGCACAGTTTGGTGGTAGTTACAATATGGGTTGGGTTTTTTTAAGCTAAACAAGATAGGAGTCTGAGAGCACCGCCAGACAGTCAGCACACCAACACAGTTGGTTGTGATAAACATAGAGACTGTTATGCAAGAAAAAGTTCAGACCAGTCTGCCACATTGCCATTTTGATAGCCCCAGGCTCTTGCTGTTGGGCCACAAAAACGTTTGCCCTTCGATCATTACGGGTAAGTTTGGAGAACCTAAGGCAACACCACAAAATGTACAAAAAAACCGGATTGAATACTTTGTGAAGACACTGCAGTGGACATATTTTTTATATCGGCTACCTCATGTAGGTTAAAATATATGTACAAACTCATTGCACGGGTATATTCAATATTCGGTTTTGGCCATTTCAATATTTGTACGTATGCATGTTATTAAAAACTCTAAGTTGCTTAAATTAAACTGAATCCATCCTCAGTTAAATGGTCAAAGACGTGCAGACAACAAATACTGAAAAGGCGCCAAAGTTTAATATCAAAAGGATATTTATTGGATCTATCGGAACCTATATGCCAATATATCTTTTATTTTTAATAAAATATGTCATATTTCCATTTGGGAAAATCCTCCTGATTACCATTTCCTGGACAAACGGGCCAAACACGGTTGCGAGCTACGGTGCATCTTCCACAGATCCAACTTGCAAGCTAACACTTCAAGTAACAGCAAAGAAAAATGGAACAGTACGTACACACACACACACACACACACACGTGAGATACTGCACTCAGAATTCATGGAATTCAAACAATGTCCACCAGCACAAATGATTACCATTAAACACAGGACTCGAGAGTTGGAGGCATAGATGTTAGGAAACAGTAAATGTGTCAAAGTCCAACACTGCACTGCACACTGTGTGCAAAGCTTAGCAACTCGCTGAAGGCTACATGGGCGTCACACTGTTATTGGAACTCCACGTTTGTAAATGCAAAAAAAGAAAAAAAAGAAAAACGCTATTTAAAATAAACCAAATGTCAAGCAGTACACGCAAACAGTGAAGCGCCTAGACCTGCTTGATCTATCGCTGTGTTTCTAGGCTGGTCGATCTACATAGCTACGGCGGCACTGGTCTAAGGCTCATTATTTTTTAAACAAATGTGGAAATGTATTTGTGTTTGAATTTTAAATTGGAATTTAAAAAATACAATACAAAAACCCAGGTGAAAATCCGAGAACAAAAACACTGTGCTTCACAAGCACTTTGTAGCCTAACAGATTGAACAGTATTGTCATATCGACAATGGGCCAAATGACTACTGCTAAATAACTTCCGAACCCAATTCTGCCGTTCCCCCTCAGCTCTTCGCAGCATTTTTGCGTCTTTTAGCTAACTGTTTTGGTTCACCGCTCGCATCTGGTTTGATCCAAGGCAGCCGTTTTCAGTGAGGAAGCTCTGATAACCCCCACTGTACACGGCCTGCAGACTGCCACAGTTAGCGTAGAGCTGGTGAACATAGTAAAGCATCTAGCAAGCTTAAAGAGCTAGATATTTGTCCTCAGGAGTTTGGTGGAGACCAAAACAGAGCTAAAAAAAGGAGAGAATATTGGACTTACATTTCATCAGGTTGCCGGAGACACGACTCCCAATGAATGCCAGTGTTACTCTGCTGTGTCTGCTGGATGTGTAAATAAGTGATGCTTTTCAAGCACATAATGTGTCATTTTGAGCTTGCTGGGGAGTTCAGCCCCCAAGTGGCCAAAAAAAGATGAACGCAGCTTTAATTATTTTGAGGGACGGTAGTCATGGCAGCTACTAGTTAAGGCCCGGTTTGTCACAAATGGACCTCATTTACACTGCATCAGGAAACAACGTTTGAATGTGAATGGACATCAAATCCTGTTGTAACTAATTAAACCCATCTGCTCCTTTTTAAAAATCTGGTCTTTTTTCTGTGTATGAGCCTTTATCTGTGGTACGAGAAGCCATAGGATGATCAGTGGACATTAGCGGCAATGTCATCTTACTTCACAAACATAATGTTCTACCTAGGTCTTGGAATGATTTCATCAGTTCAAATGCTGGTTGAGGGTCTTCTGCAGGGTGGGAAATTAAACACCCACCACCAGCCAAATACTGGCATACTCCTCCAGTC
Source organism: Coreoperca whiteheadi (assembly GCA_011952105.1). Classification (NCBI taxonomy): domain Eukaryota; kingdom Metazoa; phylum Chordata; class Actinopteri; order Centrarchiformes; family Sinipercidae; genus Coreoperca; species Coreoperca whiteheadi. The sequence goes on from CM022476.1 coordinate 28,293,718, forward strand.
ACTTTGGTAGGTAATCAATGTTTCTGTCGAATAAAAACTCACCTTCATAGGTAAACTAGTGGCTAGCTAGTGGGTAGCCACCGTGGCCAGTGTTTCCTGCTCTGGTCTTGCATATTGCTGCCATCAATCCGCACCGAAACAAAAACAACTAGACAGAACCCCAAAAAGAGAAATGCCAGTTACTGGTGATACAGAAGCCTGGTGAACTGCTTAGAAGCAACAAAAAGGCAGGGTTGGATGCATGGCGTCATCGCTTGCCTAGAGCCCAGTGAGGTCCACAATGGCCTTGATGAAGATGGTGTCGTCGCGTATGTAGGAGTTTTTAGAGTCCAGCTTGGAGAGCGGACAGAAGAGCGGGCAGCCGCTGGCGATGTTCATATCGCTCACGGGCCTCTGGAAGGATGAGGAGGAGATGTCGGGCCGGAAGGCATCAATTATGTGCTCCCTGTTGTTCTGGTCGAGCAGCATTAGGGTGACCTGGGTACAGATGTTGGGAGTCTAGCCTTACATGTGCTCTGACAGGAAACCTGGCGCCGACCCACTAATGCACTCCCGGTCTATAGCATGGCGACACACTCGGGTGCTGGTTCTAATATGATTAACAGTGCATTCAAATCGCTGAACATTTAAAAACAAAGTTACGCAAAACGTGGCGATACTGGACCTCGTATACACATAGTTGCTTTCTTCTTGAGAGTCAAATGAGAACATAAGCTAATTTCTTTACATTTCAGTTTGAAGTTGGGATCAGGACATGGCTAGCCTAGCTTAGCATATAGACGTGTAGCGAGACGTGTCCAAAGTTTAAAAAAGTTGTTTTTTTTCCCAACCCTTTCGTAAAGATGAGCTTAAAAATACTGTTTGCTACGAAATAACTTCTTCTAAAGCAACAAACTGTTATTTTTACCCCAACAAGATACGATGTGTTCATTATTGAGCTTTAGAGGTGTTGGTGGGCATCGTTTCGGGCTGACCACGTCCTGACCACAGCTCCTGACTACTTTAACGTCACAGTGATATGGCAGTTACACCCTCTTTAAGCTTGTGGGTGGGGGTTTTCCTACGAGACAGATTTAAATCCAATCTTGAGATTTGATTGGATCACTCAAAAGTGGGTGTGGGTTGGCAAATACAGCATGACATAAGAGACATAAGGAGCCGCAGAGGCTTCCATCCACGGCTCCCTCACCTGCCTTGTTGGTTCAGGACGAGGAGGATAAGGATAGATACTTTATTTCTATTCTTATTTTACATTCTTCTAATTGTTTTTTTAACTTCTCTCCATGTGTAATTATTTCTATCTTTGTGTTGCTGCAACACCTGAATTTCCCCTCTGGGGATCAATAAAGGCTTATCTTATATGAATAAATTAGAACTCAACCATGTTCTTTGTTTACATCTCCAAAGTTTTTGTTAACTAAAAATGACCACTCTGCTACTTACTACCACATAAGCCAATTTGTCGGTTTTATATGATGAGTGGAGTTAGCTGGTCGCCCTAAATCACATTTCATTGGATGAATTAATTTTAAATAAAAATATTCAAAAAGGACTACTTTGACATACACTCACCGGCCACTTTATTAGGTACACCTTGCTAGTACAGGGGTTGGACCCACTTTTGCCTTCAGAACTGCCTTAATTCTTTGTGGCATAGATTCAACAAGGTGCTGGAAACAGTCCTCACAGATTTTGGTCCGTGTTGACGTGAAAGCGTCACGTCAGAGTTGCTGCAGATTTGTCGGCTGCACATCCAAGATGCCAATCTCGGTTTCAACCACATCCCAAAGGTGCTCTATTGGACTGAGATCTGGTGACTGTGGAAGGAGTACAGTGAACTCGTTGTCATGTTCAAGAAACCAGTTTGAGATGATTTGAGCTTTGTGACGCGTTATCCTGCTGAAAGTAGCCATTAGAAGATGGCTACACTCTGGTCATAAAGGGATGGACATGGCCGGCACCAATACTCAGGTAGGCTGTGGCGTTTAAACGATGCTCATTTGGTACTAAAACATCCCCCACAAGACTACGCCACCAGCAGTAGCCTGAACCGTTAATACAGGGCAAGATGGAGCCATGCTTCCAAGTTGTTTACTCAAATTCTGACCCTAACATCTGAAAGTCAGCAGAAATTGAGAGACTTATCAGACCAGGCAACGTTTTTTCCAATCTCCTATTGTCCAATCCTGTGCCAGCTGTAACCTCAGCTTCCTGGTCTTAGCTGTCAGTAGTGGCACCCGGGGTGGTCTTCTGCTGCTGTAGCCCATCTGCTTCAAGGCTCGACATGTTGTGGGTTCAGAGATGCTCTTCTGCATATCTCGACTGGTTCTTTGAGTCAACGTTGCCGTTCTATCAGCTCGAACCTGTCCAGGCCATTCTCCTCTGACCTGTGCCATCAGCAAGGCCTTTTCACCCCAAACTGCCGCTCGCTGGATATTTTCTCTTTTCCGGACCATTCTCAAGCAATTAAAATCGCCTTCCTTCCCCATTCTGATACTTGGTTTGAACTTCAGCAGATGGTCTTGACCAGGTCTACATGCCTAAATGCATTGAGTTGCTGCCACGTGATTGGCTGATTCGATACTTGCGTTAACGACGCAGCTGAACAGCTATTAAAGTGTTACACACAGATACGTGATTGGTGTCGATCCTCTCATATCACTCTCAGAAAGAAAGCAAATAAGCTTTATATTTCCCAAAACGCAGAATTATTCCTTTATCTTATTTATTTCATGATATAGACAGTACAAGACTCTAAATTGAATAATAAACTTTTGGTCATATCGTCCACCGTGTGTGTGTGTGCGCATTATTTTCGACTGCAGGGCGGAAAACCCTGATTTATAAAGCATGTTACCTTCTGATTAAAAGGCCACTTGAGGAGCGCGTCGCTGTGTCCTCTCATCACCACAAAGAACAGAGACAAGTGGGTGCCGCGGCCCGTCCCGTCCCCGTTCAGGTAGATCCGCAGGCACATCTTGTAGCCGTATTTACTGGTATAAAAGGCTGGAAAACATAATACACCAGTAAAGCACAATGACGTCTTTTATGTAGTGCAAGAAGTGGAAATCCTTAAAAATCAGACAGATGCTCCATCATTGTCTGGATTATAACTCAGACGTTAAGTCATCATATGAAGTTACCGGGAGAGAACATAGCGGGGGCGCGGCCGGCCACGGCGTCCTGCCTCTTCTTGGTGAAATCCGAGATCTTCCACACAAAGATGCCGTCGTATGTGGCTGCAGACATCTCCCTCATTTTCCCGTCCATCTCCACGATGGACAGGTCCCTCAGACTCACTGTCCTCTCTAGCTGACGCACCTGCAGCACAGCAACACAGGGACAGTTGAAGCTTTGAGTCAAACACCTGATCAAGCTTTTAGCAGCGACTCAGCTGAATTAAACATAGGTATGATTGTGTTAATATAGGAGTATAAAGAATAATTGTGCAATCATTTACAAAAACAATTTCCTTATGTTGCAGTAGATGTTTTGAGAAATTTCATATTATACCCTTTTAGAAAAAAAAACAAAGATGACCGACACGGGGTTTAGTAGATAATGATAAATCTCATTTGTGGACGAAGTGATCCTTTCTAATTCTCTTTTCATTTCCGGTGCCTTGACAAACTAATTTCCCTTCATTGAGATTTAGACGTAATCTAGAGGAAATCACAGCTGGACTGCAAAAGTCATGTGTCATTTCGTCACCTTGTTGTTGAGGATCTCGATCTTGTCCTGGTCCAGTCGGTGTTGGCGGTTGTAGGCCTCCATGGTGGCGCAGGAGCGCTCCATCTCTCGGTTGAGGACACAGACGATGTTCTCGAACGTGCTCACTTTGAGCTCCAGCTCCTGGCACCGCCGGCTCAGCTCGGCCACCTTGGTTTTTTCGCTCTGGAGCTGCAGCTCCAGGGCAGCGCCCATGGCGCTGGGCAGCGGTGTGAAGGAGGTGGCCAGGTTCGGGGCGCATGCACCCTGCACGGGAGCTGCACCACCCGCCCCCAGCTGGCTCATCTTCAGCTCCAGGTCCCTGAGGGACTGGTGGAGCTCCTGCAGCTTGTGGCTGGCCACATCCAGGCTCTGCGGCTGCAGGCTCTCCAAGCTCACCTTGATGCCCATGATGAAATGCAGGAGTAGGTTGAGGTGTTCATACGAACACTGCCGCTCATGGTCGTGGATCTTCTCTTTCTCCACCTTTGTGTCAAAGAAACACACAAGCAGAAACACATTAAACCCAAATAATAGTCCTCATTCATTCCATACTAACAAAAATGAAATTTTAATGATGCGGAATTGTGCCACAGAAGAAGAAAATAGTAGAAGCATACAGCAAAGAAATAATGGCGCTAATAATGATATATACACTATACAAAGTATTCATCCCTGCAAGTTTTCATGTTTTATTGTTTAACCACATTGACACTGAACAACAGAAAAAAAAATGCTTTGACGTCAAAGGGCTCGCACGAATTGAGTGCAAATATAAAAACACAGGCATTAACACCATTTACTATGACATGTTTTTGGAAGTTGCATATTAAGTTGAATGGAGACATGCTACACGTGTAATCTTAGGTGAAATGCACCTGTATCTGGATGGTCCAACAGCTGATTAGTCAGTTTCCTAATAGATAAGGACCATTCAAGGGAAGGATCCAAGAAAAGGTAGCTACAAGGCATCCCTCCGAGTACAGTAAGGTCATTCACAAAAAAATTAAATAAATAACTGCGACCATGTGTTACGGCTGTAAATGTGGCTCGGGAAGGTCACCCTTGAAAAGGGAGTGCCCTGAAATGGGCTCCTGTGAGGGCCGGACTAAGGGCGGGGGTACACGTGAAAAGAATCAAACATCAGAAGGCACGAGTGTTTCTAGCTGTTCCAAACGACAGCCTCTCCAGGAAGGCATTTGTAGTTTTGCACTTGGTTGTTCCCATGAAAAGTGACGGAAACAGCTGTGTGAATACTAAAAAAATGAAACTAAAAAACAAGAGAGAGCGAGAGAGACAGAGAGCTTAGAAAGAAGCTGTTCGACCATCCAACAAGCACATCTGTTGGGAGTATACTGGCGAGGCGGGTGAGGCCCGTGGACGCCGTTGCCTCGGTGCTTCACCAGTCGCAGCTTTATGGCTGCTGAAAAAACTCAAATGACATCTGGGCTACTGTTCATCTCAGTCTTCCACATGCCTTCGATCCAGCGCACCTCATTTAGATTTCGTTTTGGTCTTTTGATTAAAATGTTTATTAGCTTTAGTCAAATTTTAGTCCATCTGATTTTTGTTCGTTTTAGTTTGGTTTAGTCTAGTGTGTCCCCGCTGTTTTGTTGCTGCTTTTTGTCTAATTGCCCCTTGGATTGTAGATGAATATCAGTCCATAAATCTGTTTAAATCTGCTTTTGTCCCTCCAGGGACCCGTAACGTCAGATAACATTACTGACTGAGACATGGCTGAACGCAGGCTGCTGAGTACCACATTAAAAGTGGAATTACTTCATTTGCCCATTCGTCCGTCTTTCACGTTATAGGCCCATTCCGGCGCAGTTCTCCTTTTCTAAAGGTTACTTCTCAGTTTAGTTTGAGTCGTGTTTTTATCGTGTGGAGAGAGAAAAAAAGAAGAAAAACAAACAAACAAAAAAAAAAGGTCGTCAACCAATATTTTTCTAACGGAATTTCGTTCCAATTTCGACGAAAGTAACACCGCTTCTGCCAGGTGAGCCGAACGCTGGCGGACTCATTAGAAGCACAGCATCCTCGGCATGCTGCATGGTGCCGGCGGCATCATGCCGTGGGGGGATTTTGGAAGGAAGGCCAAATGATCCGGCAGGACAACGTTTATATCTCTGTATTGCACTAACGCCAGACATAAAGGCCAAAGCTACAGGAGCAGGACGTCAGAAATAAAATGTCCTGCAGTGGCTGAGCCAGAGTCCAGAGATCTCAGACCAATCCAGTGTTTGTGGCGGGGGTCTGCTACGAGCATAACACGCATCACTCTCTGACCGAACTGCCGGTGGTGCAGTTGCATTGTGGGTAATATAGGCGCCAGGTTGTGACAAGGAAGAAGAATGTATGGGATAAAAAAAAAAAAAAAAAGACGATATCTCTGGTTCTGCTGCAACAATATTGATACTTGATATATATATATATATATATTTTTAGCTGTCCATCGAGAGTCAGACAAGGTTACATGAGTGCAATGCCAGATCGGTACTCGTTTAAGGCTGTTGTGGCTGCCAAAGGTGCGTCTACTGAATACCGACGTGAACGCTGCAATGGAACGCATGCGTTCTGCGTTCTGTTTCGTTCTATTTAAGTCTTCACAAATGGAACTAAACGGTTTTCACGCTCTTTCTGTTGGTCAGTGTAAAAGAGCCCAAACACACCCATGCTATCACTATCAAAATTAAAATAACACATGAAAATGGGGTCCAAGTTAGGTGAATACTTCATATAGGCATTGTGCATAAACACACACAAGGCTTCACACTCAACGACACAGGATTGATTTTCAGGCATGTGGCAACAAATTCTGTAATAACTGTTGAATGGTGTAATAGCATGGCAAACGAAGGAAATGTTCTGAATGTTATAAAGACAGCTGGTTTATCTACATAAAATAATCTTACTTTCTGTACAGGGGGAAAGTATCATGTTACTTGTACCTTTTTAGTCAAATCATCAGTCTGAAAATGTTTGTTTAGTCAATTTCTAAACTCTTTCCATCCACTATCAACTTTGTTGAATGGTTCCAGATTATTACATGATCCAGTAGTTATTACATTATCCGCTGTTGCACGTATAGCAAATTATGACAAAAATGTCTACTTACAGACGTATCGCAGCCAACAACATGAAATCTGCATGGTGCTTTAAATTTACTGCAGAACTTAATATGGTCCACATACTGCAAAACAAATCAAACGAAAGAAGCAAATGATCTACAGAACACGTTGTAGAACTTGATCCCCTAGCTACATGGTCAATGAGTTCAATAGATCAAACAGAATTATAGAAAGGAATCTCTTTGGAAAGAAATATCTGGGATACCTTTTCCCTGGGGATCTTTTTCTTGGCACAACCTTCACAAATCATCGGGTACTTTGGACAGATCTCATCATGAGCCTAAAAATTTAAAGTTAAAAAAAAGTCAGTGAAGTTAGTTCCCAATAACAAAAATATCTAAACTCAACAGCAACGTCTCTTTCCAGAAATCATGACCAGGTCGCTGAAGATAATCCACAGACCTTGTTGTGAGCAGTTTCACGTTCAACTATTTCCTTTCTACCAATAGTTTCTACGTGAAACTGCTCACAACAAATCGGTGGGTTATCTTGAGTAACCGGGTCATGATTGACCACGGGCCGGTATACCTCGGTTTGTAAAAGTCACGGTTCCAAAACCGCTAACCATTGAAAAAACCCTAAAAGACAGGACCTCCCCATGGTCATTCAGCAGGAGTCAGCAGACGACTGGATAGAGATCATATAGCACCTGTGACTGAAGTTCTGCACTTGCATCACGTTATAACAACTGGGAAAGTCCCATTTTCTGAGGATGGCCATGAGACATGGTTGAATGTTCTAGGAAAGCACACAGCAGCTGACAGGAAGAAGAGGTCATATTATACAGAGAAGCATTCGCCTTTTCTGCTTGAACAAAAGCTAAAAAGGGAAGCTAAAGGGCAACGAGAATGCTGAGCTTTCAAGTTTCATCAGGAGTTATAACACCACCAAGCACATTATGTTTAATAAGGAAAGTAGTTTGCACACAAAGGGCAACCATTTACTGCATACTGCCTTTAGCAACCGAGTACAATTAGCTGATAATTAGCCACCGTCAGTAATCAATACAAACACATTAGACTGTAAGCCATTAATCAAATCAATAACTACCCGCAGTCAACATCAGACAACCGTATCATACTTTAGCAGTTACCTGGTGTCTCTGTAGTGACATACAGTCACAGTGGTGACAAAACACTAAAAAAATATAGGCTAGATGCGGTATTAGCTGTTTGAATTAATCTCAAGCTCCCTGTGGGACCTATTTAAATATTACGCCAAACTCCCTTTAAGAAATATGACATATTAACATTTCCTTACGTTTCCACAAAACACATAACTCTAGAAACACAAGATAAAAGGCGTCCTATGTCGACAGGCTTCTTGACAATTTGGCATCAAAATAATCAATAAAGACAAACTGTATTTCCATTCTTACATCCTTTCCCTGTTTCGCTCCAGGCTCCATTCTTTAGCTGCGCTATTTTAGTAGTGCGAGACCGCGGGAATGAGAGGCAAATGTTTCAAAAGTTACGATTTTTCACTAAAATACGTGCTGGATGGTGGATCAGATACACGCCGAATTAAACACGGACTCAGAACACTGTTAATTCACCGTCTATCGTGTGTGTGTGAGATGATTTAAGGAGTTTTTTCGGTCATTACCAAAGTAACTACCCAGTTTGGTGCTGGACAGCATATGCGCACATGGTAAGAAACAGGGTTTTTTGTTTATTTCACCGATTTAATGAGGAACTTGTTGTTCACAATGTAGCATTATCAGGGGGGAAAATATGGTGTGTCTTCCGGACGCATCAACAGTGTGTTTACTGCGTCCTTTTGGATATTAACGCGTCAGGGATGCAGGACGCGTACCAAGCAACATCACTGTATATGCCTAGAGGAAATAGGCCTGCAGGTATCACGTCACAATATATCCATAATCGGAATCTCGTTGTACATGTACAGTGACAATAAAAAGGTATTCATATTCGTATCGCTGAAACAACTACTCCCTAAATAAAGCCATATACCGGCTTGGACAGTGTTTGATTATAATAATACAGAGAGGGAGGCCTGACCTTGATGTTCTTTAACAGGAAGGGTTCTTTGCAGTATTTGCAGTTGAGCGTCCTCTCCGGACACTCTCTCTCGTTGTGGCGCTCCTGTTCGTTGGCTCTCATCAGCTCTTTACAGGAAGGACACAGGATGATCATGAAGTCACAGTTGCCCTCATGGCTGGCCTGCGGGCGACCAACAATACACTTTTCAACATTTTGACACAACGCTCCATTACTGTTTGATGCACTCGGGTGCACTTTTGACTTGATGACGTCAGCGATCGCAGATTTCCCCAAGGCAGTGCACGTATATACATACTGTAAATGCATAAGGATGCATCTGGCAATTGGGTTGAACTTGTCTGAAGAAGAGGAAAACGAAGAAGGCAAAGGCCTACGAAGAACACAGATATGTGTAAGAATTGCACGTAGGCGACATCACAAAATAACAAATTAGGTCCAAAAATTATTTTATAGTGCTCTGTCTTTTTTTTTTTTTTTTTGTTGTGGTGTAATTTTCAACACATTTAGTAGCAAAGGACTATTTGTGTTTATAAGAGGAGAAATTGGAAGCTGCAGCATCACATTTACAGATATGTATATAGAATTTTCCCGATAAAAACAATGAAATGGGTTCTTATCTGCGTTAAGATGGACACTCGCCTACATTCATAAAACAAGTGAGGTAACAATCCAGGCTCAGTAATGCAAAAATAGCCGCTCATATCGAGGCGTTTGCATTTGGAAATGAGACAAGTAGTTTGGTACACATACCACGTAGTATTTCAAGAGGTGTGTCTCATGCTGCAAGCTCGTTCTAATTGGTGGACATAAATAATGTGCTGACTTTGGGTTACAGTTTGGGACGTTTCTTACAGGATGATTATATGAACAGCAAAAAGGTCTTCATCTCACCATCTTAAAATTCCCATGTAGTTTTTGACCACTAGTGGTGCTATAGAGTAATATTTGGATGAGCACAATGATAGCAGTCAGGGCCATGGACGACGTAGTCTTACCGAACCACTTGCATTTTATGCAGTTTAGTTTTTATATTGGACAGAGATGTGTATATACTCCAGGGGCGGCTGTGGCTAGGCGGCAGGGCGGTCGTCCACCGATCGGAAGGTCGGCGGTTAAATCCCCACGTCCCCCAGCCGAAGCATTGAAGTGTGTCGAAGCGTCGAAGTATCCTTGAGCAAGATTCTGAAACCTAAAGTGCTCCCAAAGTTGTGAGTGTGTAAGTCGCTTTGGATAAAAAGCGTCTGCTAAATGACTAAACGTTAATTTAGTCTGTTTGTCCCGTTAACGCTGACATCCCTCAAACATCTGTTCAAACGCGCTTTAAGCAACGACTTTGTGAGAAATGCAACAGAAGAGCGGCTGGTGTCTCTGGTTACAGTGCAACCAAACAAACTCCCATTATTTTAAATTAAGAAGAAAGTCAACAACCATCCTGTTTCCATCGTGCAATGAGCAACCATTATCTAATTTAACAACTGATCCAAACGGGACCGTTGCCTCGTTTTCTAGACACGATTCTGATGAATGACCACGGCCAAACAAGTACGCTGGGTTCCCCCGTGGCTGCTTTACAATAAAGCGGCCACCCCTGAAGGCTCTCCACGTGGAGCAGCAGCAGAAGGATGTTGTGTTAACGTTAGCAGCAACTTAATACAGCTGTGACACGGTGGGAAGAGGGTGAAGAGCACACGAACACGCCGGCCACGGCTGAAATGCAGATGTCATTTCGACTGGGAGCGGGTGTTCATTTCCCAGCCTGCTTTGCATTAGTGTGCACCTCAAATTCTTTGATAGTTCCCGTCCACGTGCATCCTTCATTGGGACAGACAGCTGCCAAGGCCTCCACTTCTCGCCGAGCTGCATTGTCCGGGAAAGCCTGCATGGAGAAGCGGAGGGTTTGTTGTCAGTTGCGATCCGGTACACGTCTTCAGTTACAGTCCTAAGGGTAGCGTTACGCTCAGTTTGCATCGGTTTACTGAGGATCAGGATCCTTGGAGCTCACTTCTCTCTCCTGGCTCTAATTTCTCCAGCACACATCCATCAGCCATCTACTGTCTACGCTGCCAAGAATCATCGAGCGGCCCCAAACTTTTTTTGGCTCTGCGCTCCAGCACATTGTATCTGAAAGCAAACAATGACTATGGCGTTACAGTGCGGACTCTCAGGCTTATTTTGAGGTGTTTTTGCACCAATCGCCCGCAACCCAAACACCACTGAACCTGGCCGAACGCCACTCCTAACGGCAAACTCTTCATTTACGTTAACAAACTAGGGAACTTGCGTAAAATGCTCTATTTAACATAACCGTGAAAAACGTTAAAAAAAAAAGAAACTAAATGTACTTACGCCGCCTTGCTTGAGAATGGAGGTGGGTTCCTCAAACAAGTCTTCTTTGATGCAAGCACTGCACTTCTGTGGTCCAGAACTTGAAGAAAAGAAAAACTCATATTTACATTAGCATGGATACAGTGCCGATATTAAAAACTACCATCTACCGTGTGTCAACATAGACAAGACACACACTGAGAGATCCGTGACTTTACCACCACCGCCATCCAAATGCGGTTAAAGTCCGTTGAGTTCACTCTTGGGATCAGTGAAGCGTGACAATAAAAGTTTAACTCAAGGTTTTGTCTGAGCTTTCAGCTACATCCTCATGGACTTCAAGTGAACGCCAGACGCCCAAACCGGTCGCCGCTCCATTTGCCGATGACGGCTGTGAGATGGGGTTGAGGGTGCCAATGAAGCGGGTTACGGGGACCTTGAGTTGAGATGATTCGGTCCCACATGTGGAGTTGAAACGATTAGCCAAAATCGACAAAATAAAATTATCCAACGACTATTTTGATCGTGTATTGTTCAATTAATCGGTTTTGTCGTTTCTAAAGCAAAATGGACAAATACTTTACTGGTTCCACCTTCCCAAATGTAAAGATTTGGGATTTTGCTGAAAATGTGACGGGCATTTTTCACTACATGTCGATCGATTACCCACCTGGACACATACTATGGGCGTGTTTGTCATTTTATTGAAGAAGATGAGGCAATAGCTTTACTACTTCAACATCATGAAAAAATAGCCTCAAGTTGCTCCATTGTAACAAATGCTATTTACTTTTACACACACACAAAACACCTGATCACTGTGAGAAATGTGACAACAAGACAAGACTAACATGTTTATATTAGTTGCAATAGTCTGATTACTGTATAACCCTGTTTACATGCTGTTGGTTAGTCATCACTTACCATACTGCTGCAAATGCATGACCAGATTATCTTATTAAGGTGCCCTGGGGGGGGGGTATCCACCACCACATGCTGATGTTACCATCAGGTTTCAGGCAGGTTATATCTTGCGGTGGCAGCAGCAGAGCCAGTGATCTCATTAACAAGCGTGTCTTCTCACTGCGCCGTTAGTCCAAAGAGCCAAAAACAAAATGATGGGATGTGGGGGGTTTTTTTTTGGGCAGCTTCCTCCGGGGTCGCCCGCAAGAGCGAAAAGTTGTTTTTCAAAAAACTAAGTATAAAAATGTGAGAAGGTTTAAAAATAAAAAGCTAGC
>CM022476.1:28306168-28326314 GCA_011952105.1 Coreoperca whiteheadi
TTTTTTTTGGGGGTGAGTGTTTAGTATAGAGGTGTTTTTTTGTGGGTGTTGGTGGAAAAAAACACAAAAGAAAATGGGGTGGGATGTGGGGGGTTTTTTTTTGGGGGGGGGGGGGGTTTATGGGGTAAACGTCCCTCTCAAGCCCACACACCATTTAAACCCCTTGCAACTTATGAGTCAAACAAATAAACTAAATCATCGTTGTTGCTGTGTGACATTCCTTCCAGTGAAGCTGCTTGTGACATAAACGACACTTTTCATTGTAAGCCAGTCAGACTTGTCGATACTGAGTTACCGAAGCACATGTTTGACATGTGCCTGCTCATCCCAGAAGAAGTTGCCAAAAAAAAAAACCTACCTTTGGTGATTTTGGTACCCTCAGAAGTTAACGTTTAGGGGTTTTTAGGCATGTTTCTACTCCTTTTTTTGAGAAGTACACGTTTGTTATCAAAGTGCACATGATTAGTGCTTAGTGGAATAAGACATTATGTTAGAATCTTACATGAATTAGAAATCTAGGTTCTTTCAGAAAGGAAAACATGAGCTGTAGCCTGTCAGCAAACAGACCACCTGCTGCACAGTACGGTCCACTGCAACGACATAAAGCACAATAAGCACGCACAGTTTACTTTTTTGGTATTCAGTTTATCTTATTATACTGTTAAATAGACAAAAAATCTTTATTTAGTTTTTAATTTAACATTTTACCTTGTGGGCTTAAATCAGATGCTAGCAAACAAAAATTTTAAATGCACACTGTCAACTATGCAAATAAATATAGCTAATTACTACTTTTCATGTTACGTTAGTGTACATTTATAGATTTATTTCATGCGCGCAGAATAAAATATTCCGTCTTTTAACCAAAAATTTTTTTTTGACCTCAGAACCATTTTCCTCCCTTATTTTGATCTCACCTGGAGAATCAGCTCCATAACTCAGATAATTAAAATACCCATATATAATAATATACGTGACGGCCACCAGCACGCCATTGGATAGAGATGCAGACAAAATGACAACACCTATTGAAAGATTAAGTACTGAATGGGTCATTTCCACTATTGTTTGGATTTTGTTCTAAATAGTTCTTCGGGTATATTCCAGAGAAGACATGTTGTAAGAGTAGCCTTGTCTGCGTTGACAACGCAGCAAAAAGGCTGCTCACGCCTGTTTCCAACGCCAGTTACAGGCCACAGGACAGGAGTGGAGACTAAATGAAAACAGCTATTGAGAGCGAAGAGATTTTGAGATTTGAGTAGAAAAGTTTGCATGATTTATTCATCAACAAATCATTAAGTGGGCCTATTTGGAATAGCCATGGGCTTAAAGTTACTTGGGTACCCTTTAAGACCATGCCAGACTTTTGAGATATTTTGACCCCCACTCAAAAAAAAATCAAACAATAAAAACCATTAGATATTGGTGTAAATGAATTGACTCAAATGGGAGACTAAACTTTCATTTTAACTGAATTATTCAATTGCTCACTTAAATTGGGGGGAGTGTGTATTGAAAATGTGTGAGAAGCGGATTTAGTGGGCTAAATGGGGACGTTTACCCATTACCCATGAGGTCACTCTTATACAGAAAAACTACTGGAAACTACTCGCAGTATTGAGAACCACACGTAGTACCTCGGATCGACCCTTTTTAGGTCACGTTATCGATAGAATAAGTAAAAGGTGACGCTAAACTGCCATAGCCTTACAATGCACCGCCAGGCTCAACTCTTCGACGCTGCTCGCGCCGGCCGGTCGGCCACAACAGACGTTAGCGGGACTGACGTTGGACTACGAGGACACCTGGCCACCCCCGTCACACAAACTGAGATTTAACTGGTGTCAAGTGGTGGCAGGTGAATTACCTGTGCGCCGAATTATTCGGTGGCTCTTTCCAATCTAGATAGCGTTACTTGTCGTTGTAGTGGTGCATAGCGCTACCTGTGAAAATAAGCAGCGCGGCATTCAATTTAAGGATTTGGGAAGGAGGGCTGGTGACCAGCTCCGATTGCTCACAGAGGCTACACGGGTAGCTAAGCTCGCTAGCAGCCGTGGCACCGTACTCACCCCACAATTTTGTTGAAACAGAACGAGCAAAAGCGGTGGCCACACTGAGCTTGCAGGGGCCTTCTCAGGATTTTCTGGCATGAATTGCACAAGTGCTTGTCCTCGTGGTTGTTGGCCAAAATTTTCTTTGGGAAGCCCGGTTTGTTGCCTTCCAGGGAAGATGGTGGAGAGGGCTCCTGTGCAGCCATTATTCCCCTTGAACAATATCGGCGCACTCAGCGGGGTGTGTTCAAGACCGCAAAACCGGCCGAATGTGTTAGAAATAATCGCCCGCAGCGACTCATTGCTCTCTGACCATTTATTAAAATGTGTACTCCCGCTTTTGTTAAGAGCGCAGCAACGATATTTGATCTTCATATGCACAGACAAAACGCATATGACAACAGTGACAGCTGACGATGCGGTTGTAAGTGACCTCGTCTACCGCCAGGCGCCGCAAGGCCCGAGACGAGAGCGTCGTCAGGGAGCAGCCGGATTGGAGGACCACCGCGGCGGCAAGTTAGCTACACTGAGCCAGTATAATCACCGGAAGTGTTGTTTGTCTGCAAAATAAAATTAAAAAAAGGGGGGGGGGGGGACTCAGTTACAAGAATAACAAGCTAGCAAGGGCGGATCTACCTGGGTGGCATAAAAAGAAAACCTTGCCACCCCTGCTGCCAGCCCAGTTGGCAGCAAAAAATTAAAAGTTATGAACAATTTGACAATTTACGAGCGTGAATCTATGAGTTTGTAAATGGCAGCCTGGGCCCTTTTGTAGTGTGTACATACTATTTCTCATCAAACTGTGATAACTGTGATTCAATTCAGTATATACCCGTCTGCCTTATGTTGCCACCCCTCAAAAACCCTGCCCCCCCTCTCGCCACCCTATGAATATTTTTCTAGATCTGCCCCTGCAAGCAAACAGCTGAGGCTCAGAGTTCCCTTCCCACCTCGGAAACTCCATCTGCCGAAGGAGACTGTGCAATATAGCCAATGGAGAGCACAAGGGTAGCTAATGAACGGACCTAGTGGGGAGAGTTAGCCGTCTCACCTGCTGTTCCAAAGGTCAAAAATTAACTCTTTGGTTGTCGATTTAAAATTGTGAGCGCTGTCTTGAGCACAAACACAATCCCATTCATTTTGCGCTATGGTGGCCACACAAGTTTCAGAGGCTGATCTCTGAGAAGCTTGCCACCTAAGCCTTAAACTATCTGCATGGCCAGACACCACAGGGGTTAAGAGAGAAAATATGAGATTTTGTAATTTGGGTGACGTGACCCTTTAATATATACAGTAGGCCTATATCTAGTAGGGCAATTGTGGAGATGACCAGCCTCTATTTTCAGGTGCGCCTACATGATGGGAATAATGCTCCATAAAGTAACTAAACATTTCAAATGTTTATATTTTATAATATATATGTTGTAAGTAGAACAGAGCGCCAGAGGAAGTCATTCCTGCCTGTGGCCATCAAACTCTTTAACTCCTCCCCCTTAGTGTTGGTCTATATGACCCTACGTCATTAAACTGGACATTGATCATTAACATCTCTGCAATACTGGACATAATTGTGCAATATTTTGTGTTAATACCACTGCAATATACCCTATTTTCAGTTTAATTTTTTTTATATTATTTATACTTCTGGTGCTGCTGTGCAATATCCTCCGTCTCATTATAATCATAAAGTCTCATTTTATACTTATACACACTGGTACTTAATTTATAATTTTTTTCTGAGCTGTATTATAGTGTATACTGTACTTGCATTCTTGTGTGCACTGACGTGATAGTCAGCTGCTGTAACAAAGGGTTTCCCCTCGGGGATCAATAAAGTATTTCTGATTCTGATTCTGATTTTATTTCCTAAACGTGCGCTTATTTTGAAAGTTTTAACGGAAGTCGTGTAACATCTTAGCGTCACGCTCGACGTAGCTGCTCTCCTTGCGAAGGAATGTCGCCGCTGTATCTCTGTCGGGGTGATGGTCTGACAGATGTTTTGAGAAGAAGATGTCGGGACTGCAACGCCGTATCTTACTGAACAACCGTGAGTATTCGTAGCTGATAGCACCTGGAAGAAAACAGCTGTCGTTTAATGTCACTGAGCATACAAGCGGGAGGAGGGGGGGGGGGGCTACGCTAAAGCTAAGCTGAAACAGAGCCAGCGGATAACGTTAACTTTTAACCAGGTAGGGTAACAAACCTCACCGCTGTCTGAAGCCGCCCGCGTTGACCTTGACGTTCCCTTTTGGTTCAACGTGTCGAAGCATAGTTTCTAAAAAAAAAAAAAAAAAACAGCGGCACAGCGCTCTCTTGACCGAGCTAACAGCCCGGCCAGCTAATGCTAGGTGGCTACCGTTAAAGGGAACATTCTCTACAAAATAAAAGCCCCCGAACCGTTACTACCACAGCGTTACACGGGTGGGCTTTGTATGTCAGCTAGCTGGTTTTGATAGCGAATAAAATGAAATGCCTCCTGGCCACGGCGCGACAGCTCCCGTTAGGATTACGTGGAGACTTGCCCTGACACGCGCCGTCTTCCATGTTTCACTAATGTTTCACCTATAAATCTGTGAACCAGCTGACTAATTCGTTTTCAGTGTACCTGCTGCAAAACGTGCCATCACATCTAGCCCAAAAAAAAAAAAAAAAAAAAAAATAAATAAACGCGTTCGTTTTAGTGCGAACATAAAAAAAATCATACTAAGGATTCTTTTCATTATCGATTAACACGCCGATAAATTTCTCGATTAATCGATTGGTCTATAAAATGTCCGTTTTCCCAGAGGTAGAGGTGACCTCGCCAAATGCCCTGATCTGAAGGCGGATAATTCAGTTTGCCACCAAAGAAGGCCAGGCCAAAACAGAACGATTAATCATTCATCGATTAATCAGAACCGTTGCCGTTGTTGATTTTCTGTCCATCGACTCCTCGTTCGGGCTCCAACGCAATGAAACGTCAGACTAATATAACCGATGATGTAACTTTCCAGTCTTGTCATTTCGGGTTGCCACCTGTTTGTGGGAAACGGAGGGTGGAAGGTTGTTCCATCCAGGTGCGTTCGAAGAGTTTTTCAGGTTTCTGCACACCCATTCAGAGTCAGGTAAACAACCTTCTGGGTTTTTCGGTGATCGCCTGGTTCTTATTTTGGGGTAATTGTCATCTACGGTTCTCTGCGACAGAACTCGTATGTTTTACCTACGGGCGTATTTGTATTGAAGACACGATAGCGCATGGGTGCATGTGTTTGACGAACCTGCCCTTTCGTCTTGCCGTCGCCTTGAAAGAGAACAGTAGCGGACAATCATTCGCAACCATAACTTCCGTATCCCTCTGTTTTCTTTTCACAGATGATGCTCCAGACAACGTGGTAGTTGCCTCCACCTCCGACTGGCGAGCGAGCACATCTAGTCAGCTTTAAGAGAACCGCTGCTGAACTCCGAGTCAGTAGTTATTCATTTGGCATCAGATTTGCTGCTAAGCATGGGGCCCTGACTTCCGCAGCCATCAGGATCCACGGTTACACTTTTCCTTCAGTTGTTGTGTGACGAGTTGCCTGTCAGGGGACGTCCGCTGTTACTACCGCGCGTTACTGTACAAGCCTGTGAAGCCTTGTCAAGATGTTTTCAGCGCTTAAGAAGCTGGTGGGGTCTGAGCCAGGGCAGCAGCTCAGGGACAAGAACATCCCGGCTGGCCTGCAGTCGATGAACCAAAGTTTGCAGAGACGCTTCGCCAAAGGGGTGCAGTATAATAGTAAGTAACGCAGCCAGTGAGGTGACCAGGCTTCTGCAGCCCAATATGTCCGTTAAACATTTAAACATTTTAAAATGTCGCTTCGTAGTTAAGTTGATAAACCCGTTTTTTGACGAACCTAATGTGCAATCTCTCTCCCGCTTAAGTGAAAATAGTCATCCGGGGAGATAGAAATACTGGAAAGAGCACTTTATGGCATCGACTGCAGGGCAAGAAGTTTGTGGAGGAGTACCTACCTACTCAGGAGATCCAAGCCACAAGTATCCATTGGAATTACAAAAGTAAGTGAAGCCGACTCATGTCATCACTGAACATTACAGCTTATTTATGGTTATGTTTCTATTTTGGTGAATATTTGACATCTTTGTGCCTCGGTGATTTGTTTCAGTGGCTCCATATCAAGGTAAAAAAGAGAGCGAGAGAGAGACCGTGCATTTAGATTCAGCTTCAGCTAACAGATTGTTAGAGTAGGTGTCCTGTATTTGTGTTAGTCGTTCCATACCAAGCAAACCTTTTTCCGCTACTGCTCCTTCCAGTGTTTTAGTCACCAGATCCATATCAGAGTCACCCAACAGCCTGAACGTTGGAGTTATTTTCCTCTGTGGCCCAAGAGCATGAATAATGAAAACACCCTTTCTGTTTCTCTCAGCTACTGACGACGTGGTCAAGGTAGAGGTGTGGGACGTGGTAGACAAAGGTGAGTGTTGACACACAGGCCAGTTAAAGAACCAGACTTTCTACTGTTGCTGACTGTCTCCCATAAGAAGTTTCCCCTTTTCTCTCTCTACTGCAGTCAAGCTGCTACAGTATTTCATGACATCAAATAGACGCTCTTTTTCTGTCCTCAGTGCTGATGTTGTGTTTTGTTTTTGTTTTTTTTTTTTTGCACCTCTCTCGCACTCATCTCAGGCCAAAAATATCCTCTTCCTGAAGGTGTAGGTGAGCGCCACTATAGTGTGTAGAAGTTGAACTCGCTTGTGTGCCGTGGCGTTTGCCCAGCCTTGTTCCTCTCTTATCTGAATGTCAATAGTCTCGAGGTTTGGCTGCGTGGCTACATTTCAGAGTTTGGCTGAGTTTTGTGCTGTGTATAGCTAGAGCCTGAGCGTCTGCACCGTGTGAGCCATGGCTTAACGCCGGCAGCGCGTGTATTCAAAGGACAGTGTGTGTCAAAATGAGGCTTTTCCATAAGAAAAGCCGCCGTGCTGCTCTGCTTGCTTTACTCATCATAAACTAGCGTAAAGCGGCAAACTTAAGCTGTGGATTGTGATGCGTTTGTTTCTTTTCAGCTCATCTAACACTTGGGATTTCTTGTTCTTTCAGGCAAAGGCAAAAGGCGAGACAATTTGAAACTGGAGAATGAGCCCCAAGAGGTGATTATCACATGACTGTCATGTGTTCAGGAACAATAAAGGCTCACTTATACTTTGTGGGTCAGTGATGGAATTGGCTAAATGTCTTACAGAGTGTAAATGATCAAACACATAAGTTGTCAAAATGTAAGTCTGGTGATTCTTTCCTTTGTTGTGTGGTTAATACATTTGTTGTAGTCAGATGAAGTGGCCCTGGATGCAGAGTTCCTGGACGTGTACAAGAACTGTAACGGAGTCATCATGATGTTTGACATTACCAAGCAGTGGTAAGAGCTGTCCTGTCTGAGTTGTTGGCCTAACACTGTCTCCTCAGCGAACGCTAATGCTACAATATGCATGGACAGATTAGGTTTCAGCCTGTCTGCGTGCGGCCGTGAAGCTGAGAGTTTCCACCGGTGGAGTTTGTTCAGCTTCAAAGGCAAAAGCCCTCAAAGACATTTCAACATTGCTATTCTGGGCATCGCGTCTGAGGGAATAGATAGTATTTTCTTTTCTTAATATTAGCACGTATTGCCACAAAGTACATGGTGCACCAGTATTCAATATGTTGTTGTTGCCATGCTTGTGTACTTTCCTTGTAGTGACAGTACTGGTGTCACTGTCACTATTTATTCATGCCGGTCTCTCAGGCATACGTTTGGAAACGTATTTCTAGTCCAGCGCATGCAGTAAGTACTCGCTGCTTTGACACTTAAAGGCTGAGTCTGGTGATATTCTATAAAAATGTTTCATCGTCAACAAATTCCACTAAAGCGCCAAAACCAACAATGAATGTATCATACTAAGGTGTGTGTGTGTGTGTGTGTGTGTGTGTGTGTGTGTGTGTCCCATGCCTGATATATCTTATTCCACTGTGCCATAGTTGACCAAAAAAGACATCAGTGAGCCACACTGTTGCACTGGCTGACATGTTCCTTCATTACTGTGAACACACACACACACAGTAGTCTATTTTGACTCCCACATAAACACCTGCTCCCAGAAACACTCACTAAAGCCGCAAACGTGGATTCATCCGCAGCTGAAATTAGTTTCCATCAAATGCACCATGTCCTCCTGTTTGAGTAACGTTAGCTGTAAGCTGCAGTGACCGGCCGCTGGAAAGGATTTAGTCTCATTTCAAAATGAAAGAATACTTCAGCGCGCCGTCTTTTAAACGTTTCCGCGCTCAGTAGGAATCGATGAGAGCCACAGACAGGCTTAGGGAAGTCAGACTAGAGAGAGAGAGACTAACATGGGATTTGTCGACAATAAGAAAAATAAAGCGTGATAATAAAAGGCCTCAACATCGCCCTGCTGTGCTGTTACAGGCACTGATGTGATACGTGGTGCAGATTTGTACAGTCTGCGCACTCATTAAACCTTCTTGCCTTAACACCCATCAAGTCCAGCATCACTGATTTTAAGGTCACGACCTTCAGCAACAGCAGCAAGATATTACATTGTGATATCATTATTTTGAAACATCTGCACAAAATGTGTAACTGCCCAAATGTCTGGCATGTGATCACTCAGTGAACTTGAAATTGTGCAATTTGATCAAAAGTGTTCAGTAGCTAAGTTTTGAAGTGCAGGTTTAATATTAGTGGGGAACCGATTAGATTTTCAGATTTGATGCCTTTAGTAGTGTATATCTGGGTCTGAATTAGGAAATAAACTAAACATTTTTATAAACACGGTTCTTAATTACACCCATTGATGGGACTGTGTCATGATTTCATGTATCTGACCTGGTTGGAGTTTTAATATGCGTTCAAGCTGCCCAACTAAAAAGCCTTTTAATATACCTTTTCTGTTATGCCTTCCTGAAACCGTAAAAGCACAGAACTGCAGTAACCTGTTCACTGGTGCCATTCATTTTTCATATGCGTTTGTACCTGTTAATGTCCCGGAAAACTAATGGGGCTCTGTAAAAGCGATGTCTTAGATAAAATATAAGTATGCACCATGACCAACAATTCCAAGCACACTCCAATGTTGGGATCATCTGTGTGATGTGTGCGCTCTGTCACTTGCAGGACTTTTAACTACATCCTGAGGGAACTGCCCAAAGTACCCACCCACGTGCCGGTGTGCGTGTTGGGAAACCACAGGGACATGGGCGAGCATCGTGTCATCCTCCCTGATGACATAAGAGACCTGATTGCCGGGCTTAACAGGTAAAGATGAGCACTTAGCTACTGTTGGGAATGGAAGGAAAACCTCTCACTGTGACGGGGAACGTGGAAGTTATTGTGTTTGAAAGTCATTTCTCGGACCTGGTGTAGTTGTGGAATGTAATTTTTTTTTTATTTTTTATTTTTTAAAAGGTGGATTTTTGAGTTTGAAGGTGATCGTGTAGAAGGATCATTAAGGCTGCACACTTCAGTCATTCGCGACTGATTTCCCGATAGGCTGCATCCGCAAGTGACAAGCCTGCGTCACACCGTGTGCGCGCAGTGAGAGGTGGTGGAAAAGTGTGAGGGATGGAAGAGCAACACAATTAAGGACAATGTTTTGGAGGAGCAACAGCAATGAGTCTTTGATGGGGGAGAAGAGGCCCCAGCTCGAGAAAATACAGCCCACGTTCCGTGCGATCCCCGATGAGACGTCCTCAAACTGAATTCACTCTGTCAACGTAATCGCTTGGTCATCTTCGTGTCTTTTTGTTCTTATCCACTCAATATTCTTTGTACAGCAAACAAATCATTTGTGTTTCAGATCGCATCATTCACCCGCTCCGATTAATCACTTATTTCCCCAGATTAGTAGAACAATTGAGAAACATTTCCCGTGCTACCTGCCTGGGCTGTGTAAAGGGCCAGAAGATCTCGTCTTATCCAAACAAAAGCATTTAATTTAATTTAACTCAAATGACAAAGGGTTCACTCATAGTGACGACGCCACCGAGATTTATTAAGTTAATTATCTGGATTATTATTAAGTACACACTAGTTCCCCTCAGCTCTACAAAGCTTTTTAGCCGATTCTGAAAGCTCATCCAATCAGCAGACAGACAAAGGTCGACAGAAAGCTTGACGTGCTGCGCCCAAGGTGTCTAAAAATGAATGAATGCCGCTTTAAGATCTTTGCAACCCTATATATGATATAATGAAGAGGATTACTAGGGACATACAAATATACTGCATATGTTGGAAATTGTCATGAAAGATAACAAGTAGTACTTGTGTTTTCTAGACCAATGGGAGCATCTTACATCCACTATGCCGAGTCCTCGATGAAGAACGGGTTTGGCTTGAAATATCTGCACAGGTTTTTCAACATCCCCTTCCTGCAGCTACAGGTTATTTTTGTAACCATTTTAATTTAGTTTTTCCGTCCTGTGCTGGTTAACAGAATTTGGACTTAAAGAGCAGCTGAACCCCAAAGTTTTGGCTGAGTACCCTCAAAATTCACTTGCAATAGCGGGGTTTCACCCTGCAGAGGGCAGTCTCTGGGCGTATTTACGACACAATATATAGAATTCAAACACTCTGCGCTAACATGTCAAGATTTGGACCTGAATCCATCCACAACACTACTAAATCCCCATATACAGTGGTTTTCAGCTGCAGAAAGAGGTTTGGGAGTTTAGTTGCTCTTTAAGTGGAGAAAATAAGATTGCCGTATTGTTTTGGCCTGTGTAACGTTCTTTCCGGTCATGCTTGAATATGAAGGCTTAATCTGAGCTCCTGTTGTGTGTGTGCGCAGAGAGAGACCCTCCTGAGGCAGCTGGAGACCAACCAGCTGGACATGGATGCCACGTTGGAGGAGCTTTCTGTCCAGCAGGAGACTGAGGATCAAAACTATGAGATGTACTGTCTTACTTTTTTTTTCTCTCTCTCTCTCTCTCTCTCTCTCTCTCTCTGCCAAAAGCCTGTCCTTTCACAGGTTTCCGGTGCGCACCAGATAGTATACTGTGTGCTTTCTGGTGAGCGCCCGAAACCTGAAAACAAAGTCCACTCAGGGGCTCCGTAGCGCTGAAGACGGGAACCGTGCTTCCATCCAGCTGTTGAATTTTACACCGATTTTATGAAACACTGTGCCATTTGGGTTCTTTTCCTTCAGCTAAGTTTTTATTCTTATTGTAAACATAAAGATCAAAGATAATGGGATTTTCTTTCTTTCTCAAGAATTCATTAGTACAGGACAATTTTGTTGTTCTTGACTGAGCTAATTTTGGCTATATGTTGTCAAAAGACAAAACAATTTGACATGTAGTGGATAGAGTTACATTTACTTAGTAGTACAAATGCACTAAATTCTGAGCTCGCACAATAATTGAACTTACAAAGGAAACCAACATAGAAACTTCCTTGTAAGTTCTTGTCATTAGTTCCTCTTGACAAACAGAATTCGTTTTCCGCATGTTCTGTATTTCTTTGTATCCCAGAGTGCAGCTAATGGCTACAATTAGCATTTTTTTTTAGAGATTAACTTGCTTATAGCACAGGACAATGTCAAGACAACTGAAATATTCATGATGGCTTTTACTGAATCAAGAGCAGCATTTCCACTGTAGTCCCTGCACTCCTGGGCTCAGATATTGTTGCAGGTGAATCAAAGCTTATTAACCCACCTGTTTGTCATTTCTGCAGTTTCCTGGAGAACCTGGAGTCTCGCAGTAAGGGCTATGGCTCTCCTGGTCCAGCCAACGGTCAGAGTCCCTCCTCGGGCTCCCAGTCCCCCATCATCCCTCCCAGTGGGGCCTCCACTGGCAGCTCCAGCCCCAGCACTCCTCAGCCGCCCATTCCCTCCCAGGTGCTTCCACAGTCACCGTCTGTGTCCACTTCTTCCCCTCCACCTCCCTCGACAGCGGTTAGCGTGACGGCGTCGCCTACTGTTGAGTCAAAGCCATCGGCCCAGTCTCCCGAGCACCTTCAGTCCTCCGCTGCATCTGGAGCGTCCGCGTCCCAGAAACGCAGCTTCATGTCCCGCTGGTTTGGCTCCTCTCCTGCTGCTGAGGCGTCTGCTTCTGGACCAGGTGAGATTACTCAAGATTCTACAGATTTAGTCGAGCAGTCCACATGCCATCTTCTCTGCGGCCGTGTGCAACACTGTCCGCAGCCGCTGATGATACTCACGTCCTCGCTACTCCATGTAGGGGTTCCCGTCGCATTCTGACTCTGTAGCTTACACTGTGGACAAATCTATAGAAAGCATGTCAGAAGGTCGACACAAAGCATGCATACCTGCAGATTCATTTGCCTTTATTGACGGAGGTAGATGAAGACTTGAAATGAGAGATGGGGGGGGGGGTGTGACATGCAGCAAAGGCCAGGTTGGAGGCCAACCCAGTGAGCAAACCAAGTCAATTTTATTTATATAGCCCAATATCACAATTTGCCTGGAGGGCCTTTTCAATCTGTACAGCATACGACACCCTCTGACCTTAGACTCTCGATTGGAATGAGGAAAACCTCCCCCCAAAAAACTTTTTTAACAGGGGGAAAGCTCAGGAAGAGCAGCAGAGGAGGGACGGACAGACATGCATGTAACTCAGCTCCTATCTGTTGTAAATTCACAGTTAAGTGGGCTCTCTTTATAGGAGTAGCCTAAAATGTATCATCTCTCCATACAATCTCCTTGGTACAGTTGTCACATTAAGAAATGTATGTCTTAATTAACGATGTTTGAAATTTTAACTAAATGTATCACGAGTATGTTTGAGTTTGTTCTTCTAAAACACCAAAAACATTTTTGACTCAGTGGTGGACATTTACCACTATATATATATAACATATATGGAATAGTTCGTTTTCTGATCAAAATTGTATACTTGTAAATAGTCAACTTTATTTTTAGATGAGCTTTTGAATGGATTATTCAGCCATAACTGAAACGTACCAAGTCCATAGTAAGTAGTCACAAGATTCAAGCCTTAGAAGCTGAGAAATGCAGAGCTTTTCAAGTGTTCAAAGGACTGGCTGGTATTGGAATGTCATGTGATTTCGCTGTTTCATTGGATTTTTTTGGTGTAATTAGCAAGGCAACACAAGGCAGTGCTGCGATGGACGAGAGCTTTTTTTTACCGTTAAAGTGTAGATTTGAATAAAGTAGGTTTATTTGACAGTTACTCACATAACTTGGGCTCCATGTTTTCCCCAGAGGAGCCGTCGGCATCAGTGTTTCCTGCTAAGGTTCAGAGTGTGGATGATTTTGTGCCAGATGAGAGACTGGATAAAAGCTTCCTGGAGGACAGCCTGCCCTCGAAGACCAAGGTGCCTCCGGCCGCACCAGCTCCGGCTGTGGACAGTGACAGGTATGATGTTCCCAGATGCTTTTGAGTTAGCTTGTTAATCCTTTGGGACGCAGTTAGTATTTGCTGACGTCCTACGTTTGATCTTTTTTTTTTTAACACTTTGAAATGAACCTTAATGCGAATGAGAAACAAAGCTTTATTCATTGGATTAATTTTAAGAATAAAATGTGTTTCCTTACAACTTCCAATGTTTTTGATCTGACATAAAATACGAGATAGATTTAGAGTTGTGTGCGTTTTAAAAAGGTGCTTATGTACATGCAGCGTCACTGAGGTTCTGCTTTCAACCGCCCCAGCTGTTCCAGCCGAGCTGCACAGTAGCCCACGATAGTAGACCTTCTCTCAGTGAGTGAGGGTAAAAAGACTGTTCTTTCTCTGTCCCAGTGATGGTGAAGACAGGGGAAACCCCATGGTGTCTGGTTTCCAGGATGAGCTCGATCCTGACGACACTGAGCCCAGTCTTCCCCAACCTAAGACCCTGCCCCTCCGTAAAGATATCACTCTGACCAGTGATGAGGAGGAGGGAGTACCAGCAGCCCCCACCATCACACAGGACCAGGACCTGGACAGTGAGCCTGAGCTGAAAACGTACGTCCTTCCTCAGAAATGACATGGCCTTGAACCCCCCAGAATTTAGCAGTTCATACATGATGCAGTGACCTTTTTCTGTCCTTTTTACACCAAAAGTGTTTTATTTCTGTGTCACGCCCCGGCCTAGGGGAAACCCTGGCGCAACATAAAAACCAGACTCCCCTCATCCCAACTCCCAAGAACTTCTGTTTCTTCTGGTTTCTGTGATTTTTCAGATAAGAGACTTGAATGTTCACTGCTGCAGCTAAAGACCAAAAGGGACATTGAGCTAAAGGATTAGGATAGGACATTTGTCGTGGAAGTTAAGAACGTGAAAAAATAAGTGAAAGAAATGCAAAAACGTATACAATACATATCGGAGACAAATACTAATACATTACAAAGGAAACAAGTCTTCCATTTCACTCTGTTTCAGGCCTGTGATCCACATCACAAAACCAAAGGTGGCACCAAAAGCTCCAGAGCCCATCTCCCTCACTTTAACCCCCGCCGCCGAGCAGCCGGCCCGGCACCAAGGCAAGAAGAAGGGAAGCACACCCAGGGCAGACGACTCCGATACAGACCCCGAGGCCCCTGTAGCCCAGCAGATGCTCTCGTTTGTCATGGATGACCCCGACTTTGAGTCTGAAGCATCAGACACACCAAAAATAGCGAAGGTAAAGTAGAACAGATTTCCCATCCCGGCAGATTCACCGGGAGGTTAGCTCAGTCCACGGCTCGTTTTAGTGCCGAAAGCCTGAGCTTTTAGCGTGGTTGTTGGATTAGACTCAGGTTTTTTTTAAATTTGTCAGTCATTCAGTCAAATTCACAGCATGACACAAATCAGACAGAATGCTGACATATTGGCTAAGTAGTACTTAAGACATTTTAATTGCACTTCTGTCACACTGCCACGTCAGAAGCCTTTTATTTTTCTCAGTTCTTTTTGGAAAAGTCGAAACATTGGTGTGTGGCTGCCGTGTTCTTCCCAGGATGCATTCCCAGTCAGAGATGAGCTTCTGTCTGACCTCTCTGATGATGACATGCAGTTAGCCAAGGTGCCAGAACCTCTGAAGCCCACTGTGATCTCTTTCAAACACAAGGACGACACCGACCTGTTTGGCCTCGGCATCCAAGAGGAGGCTCCTGCAGCCAAGGACAGCAGCGAGGAGCCGGAAGGCAAGTCATGAAATATCTGCCGTTTCAATTAGAATTCATAGTAAGAGTGCAAAAGTATCCACAAATGAGCTGTTCCTGTTGTTCGGATGAGTAACTTAACATTACATGTGCTTTTCTAAGTTAGTGAGTCGCATGTAGGAGTGAGAATCTTTGGGAATCTCACGATTTGATTTGGATTCCGACCGGTGTCGTCGTGTCTTGGGCGTCACAATTCTCGCAGTACCAGGCAAACCCTTCACGCTAGCATCTTGTAAAACATCTTGTAAAGCAGTGGTTGGCCAGCTCATTTACTAGCGAAGAATCTGTAAATATGATAAGACGTGTGAATGTTTTTGGTTTTTTTCCTCCACGTCTTACTATACGTACAGTCGCTCTATTGGGCTACCAGCTGATTCCGGTCCCAGTCTGAAATGTTCACTGAAACAGCAGTTCTGTGGGTTTTTCCGCAAATTAAAGTCAAATAATTCCGTCCTTTTAGGCCAAAAAAACTGAAAGGTCGCAGGCCCCCAAAGAACAAGACAACATCACGCTCACAAGTAATGGTGATCATCCAGACGTAATAGAGCTATAGTTACATGTTTAGTTACATATTCAAAATTACATTGGGAGTGTGATGCCTGGATTTGAAAATTTGTTCTGAATATTTTGGTTTTGAATCATTGAATGTTCAAGAAACAATGAAATGTAAAGTTTCTCCGTTTTTATAATGTTTTAGTCAAGTGGTTTGAAAAAATCAGCTTTTTCTTCTCTTTGAAAGATTCAGTTTTTTGAGACTCCGTGAAAGACTTGATCTTAACATGTTTAAGGTGCTTTCACACCTGCCTCATTTAGTTCGGTTGAATCGTACCAGAGTTCGGTTGCCCCGTTGGTGCGCTTCGTTTGCTCAGGTGTGAAGGCAGCAGTCGCACTCGGGTGCGCACCACAAGCGGACCAAGCAAGCGTGCCGAGCGCGCTCCTTGAAGAGGCGGTCTCGGCACGCTTTCAAACGAACTCTGGAGCGGTTCGTTTGTGCTGAGAACGCGAACCGATCTCGAACCGACCCAACTGCAAAAAATACTGATGATTGGTCATATTTTCGGAAGATGAGCATGTCAGAGTAAGGAAGAATTAATGCGCGCCTCCGCTTGAAGTGATGAGCGACGCGCCCACACTCGCCGTTTGCACCAGAACGTTGTTGTCAAGCCGCAGCCGCGCTTCATTATAGAAATGTATTGTCTGCATATTGTGGTGTGTACAACCAATGTAATAGATTCTGGCCAGGGACACAACCAGCCCGCGCAGTCGTCTCTCCATAGCTGCGTTGTTGTTTGCTGGCTCTTCCTCTTCTGGTTGAATCTTCCCGCACGTAAATTCTGACCAATCGAAAAGCAGTTTAGGAAATATACGCCACGGCCAATGACTGATGTGGATGTTGTCATGTGACTGCATTTTAGTTCGTTTCAAACTGGCTCGGACCAAAGCAATAAATATGGTGTGAAAAGGAACCAAAAAAGCAAAAGAATGCTACGATGTGTCATTGTTTGCCCTCGGTTCGGACCAAATGAAGCGAACTAGAGGTGTGAAAGCACCCTAAAATGGGATGAATCTGTCCGCTATTGACCGCTTCAGTCGCACGTCACCATAAGACCGCTGTGTGTCTCTAACCCTCATTCAGAGAAAGAAAGCAAACACTCCTCCAAAGAGAAGAAGAAGAAGAAGAAGAAGAAAAGCAAAGAGGTAAAGTCGTTCATAGTACATACTGTAAGTAATGTCTAAAAATCAGTAATATCGATGCAATATCTCGTGTCCTTCTGTTTTACAGGAGGATGAAAAGAGCAAGAAGAAACACAAATACAAGAAAAAGGAGAAAGACGAAGCTGCGGCGGTAGACGAGAAAAAGAAAAAGAAATCCAGGGCCAAGAAAACCGACGTGGACGAGTTGGAGGACTTTCTGGGCGGAGGCGCGGGATCGATCAAAAGAGACGACGGTGATTACGAAGAACTATAAAAGTTTATTAGGAAATGGAGCCGCAGAACAGCAGCGGGGCGTGCGGTCGCTCAAGAGCCTCCCGGTTCCTTAACTTGTATGTGCACAAAGCAGCATCTCCAAGCCATACGCAGTACACAAGGCTACCAGTGACACCCAGGTAAAAAAATAAAAATAAAACTAACCAAGGACTGTGTTACCTGTATGTTCCTTCTGATTGATTTCCCCATCTGCACTACCGCTGTCACTTCCATTTGAACCAATAAGAAGCGGCGAGGAGACCCACGTGTACTGCAGTCAGTCGTGACATTATAATTGGATGCTTGGCGTAGCTACAAACTGGCTCTTTGTACTTTGACATGATTGAATATGTTGGTTTAATACTTTCTCCTATTTGATACACTGCAAATGATCCACTCCGAATCGGCTGCTGTAAATAGGGTTAGCATTTTGTCTGAATACTTGTTTGGTGAGCGTAATGATCGAGAGCATGCTAAAAGGGAAGACTGACTCCTTAGAGGCTCCGTAGTGTTGTGTCTTTTCTTTCCTTCCTACTTGTTGGCTTACACGAATACATTCAGTCTTGTGTCTCTAATTAGGAACACCGAAGAAGAAACCCGAGCGAGTGGATTTTGCGAATTTTGCCCATCTTCCCCTCTTTTCGCTCTTGGAATACGTCCACACTAAGCCACCTTTGATCCCATGTGGTGCGTCGTTATGGGGGACAACTGATTTGGTAGAATTAGTTTGGCCTATTTTGGCGGCTTCTGTGACGTGTTCCACGATGCTTTCGCGTAGGCGCGCAGAGCGTTCTTCACACGCAACTTGTAAACGTGGAGAAGAGAGAGAGCGCTGGTGCTTCATTTCGATTCTGTGAACCTGTAACCCTTTGACCATCACCTTCAAGCCAGGTGCGTTACATAGAATGAATCATACCTGTGGATGAATGAAGTTTGATATCAAGGATATCGAATAAATGCTCAACGGCTTGCCATAGCCTTCTTTCTACTGACTGGGAAGGAACAGGACAGAGCCCACCTTCGCCGCCCAGGCAGTGACCGCGAATTGTTCCAGGCCCACGTCGGCCCCTAAAGGCTGTGTTTCCAAACGTGAACGTCTGTTTTGTTTGTGACGTCAGGTGGACAGCAGGGTGTCGCTGCCCGGGCACCTCACTGATGCGCACACAGTGCCGTACATTGTTTCCGAACCGCAGTCTGCCACGTCGCGGCGGCCACGTCGCGGCAGGAACGTGTGACTGGCTGCCCAATCCGACGGTGACCACCACGAAAGGCACCGGTGCTGTTTAATCTGATCCCGGCATCAGCCGTCTCCCTGGCTTCTCGGTGAGGATGGAGAGCTTCACAAAAATCCCAATGTGAA
Organism: Coreoperca whiteheadi; assembly: GCA_011952105.1. NCBI lineage: Eukaryota > Metazoa > Chordata > Actinopteri > Centrarchiformes > Sinipercidae > Coreoperca > Coreoperca whiteheadi. The sequence continues at coordinate 28,324,680 of CM022476.1, forward strand.
TGCACGTCGTTTTCACCGCATTTTTAAAAAATGTAATTAAATAAAAAATAAAAAAAAAGAATTGCCGTTCTAGTGTGGACGTGGCCTTGGTGTGAAACCGGCAACAGCCACTACCCCAGTGTTGGCTTTTGTCCCCCCCCCCCCCCCCCCCACTAAAGCCACTGTGCAAGTCATCACTGGCGATCTTATGATTTCATCCACCGGGCAAAATAGCTGGTACACTTACTTTCCTGTCTTTAGCACAACTTGACGATTCATTTCACGGCCACCCCTCTCGGCTTCAGCCTGTAGGCTGCATACAGATCCCCTTCCCGTCTTCTGCAAATGCCTTACTGGAGGTTACTACAAGGGAATGATGTGCCGCTGTCCTCATGAACCATTTTTAAGTGTTCTTACTGTAAAGTGTTAGGTAGCTCGGTCGGGTCTAGAATGTCGCCCCTTGCTTTTAACCGGTGAAACAACCTATACCATCCGTAAAGCCTGTTACAGGATTGCAGTGACTCAGTACATTTGCTTGTCTTTTTGTTTTGGTTTGATTGGACAGCAAAACACCATCCTGTATAAAGGACTATTATGGAATTACGTTGATGTGTCTCTGTAAGTAACATTTCCAAGATTTTCTCCTTGTTATTTATTGCTTCGGCTTTGGTTTGTTGCTAGATGTCGGGTTTTTTGTTTGTGTGATTCGTGCTGAAACTCTCCTCAACGGTCAAACACATGATGCAGCTTTTTCTGGGTTACAGCTGTTCCCGTTTCCTAACTATTCCCCGTAAAACATCCCACAATGGTTTTTACTTCCACTGCTTTTAACGCCGCGTGTGGGGCGAACATGACCTGCTTGACGTTCCGCGTGTTATCTCTTTAGTCCGATGCCTCAAATCGCCTGCTCATGATAGACGGAGATGACGTGCAGTACCTTCCATGAATTGCGTCACCAAAATGTTTCAAATAATGTGTATTTTTAGACGTGTTTTGACAACTGACAGATTTCATACAGTTTCCATCTCCCGTGCACATTACGGTTAAACGCTGTTGGTTTACACGGAAATTAAGTTTGATATTCCAAAGTCGAAACTATGCAGCATTGATCCTGAATACTGTAAAATGTTCTTATTTTTCTTTTGTCAAGTGATTGAGGATAAATGCTGAAAGTGCAGTTTCAAGCAAAGCGTGAAACTTAAATGTACAGCAAGAAAATAATGTATAAAGTATCTATGTAAAGCTATACTTTTGGAGAGCTTTGTTCCTAAAACGCTATATGCACCATGTGGAAACAATGTCACTGAAATCCTACAAAATTGTGTGGACAGGAAAGATCCAGTTGGGGGAATTGTTTGTAAAAAAAAAAATAATCTGCTCTCTAAAGTAATAGCATTTCTGAGAATGGACACGCACTTTGTCTTTTAAGGTGTTTCAAATGGGTGTATGACATTTTGGAATGAAACCCTTCGTTTATTTTTCAGCCCATGACATGTTCCATCTTTACACTATGTGTGAGTTTGCCTATGTTTGGTTTGTCCAATAAATGCAAACTTATTTCTTCATAAATAGCATTTCTTGTCTTTTTTTTTTTTTTTTTTTTTTTTTTTTTTTTTTTTAAAATATTTTTCCCTTTAAACTTTTTTTATACCACGA
>CM022476.1:28326339-28355782 GCA_011952105.1 Coreoperca whiteheadi
TTTTTTTTTTTTTTTTTTTTTTCTTTTATTTTTTCTTTTTTTTTTTTTTTTTTAGTTTTTTTTTTTTTTTTTTTTTTTTTTTTTTTTTTTTTTTGTTAAATAAAAAGAATTTCACCCTAGAAACTATTTGCACACCACGACGAAACACCTTGGGTGATTCTGTGCATGTCTTCCTCATCCGCTGGATCAGTTGTATCCTCATACATGCCTGCGTCTGCGCTCCAAAGCTCTCGAGCAATTCATGATGTTCTCTTTTAACTCTTTCAAATTCAAAATGCGTTTGCTGCACGACAAATGGGCAAGCGCGTCACCTTGCGCCAGTGTTCAGTTGTTGCCGTGAAGGACCGCTTTGAGAGTGTAGTTTAATGTGCATTAAAGATAAAGTTTTAGTGTGGGGGAGAAACATGCGCTGCCTGTTTTGTAGTGGTCGTATTTGTATGTTTGCTTCTGATCGTTGTAGTCCTTACTGTTGGCTGTCAATAATGTCAACCCTCGGGTGGCCTAAAGTGAAGTGTAAATGTTTTTGTTGAATCCAGCGGAATCCAGCGAGATAAACTCCAGGGGCTGCAGGGGAGATGGCAAAGAAATGCAAACATGATTTGGGTTCTGATTGTGCAAAATAAACAGCATATGATTATTATTATTGCAGCATTTACATGTCTACGATTTGCGGGTTTACCTAAAGACTTTAGATGTTGTATCAACCATGTATCTTGATATCTAAAAACAATATTGAACCAATGGCAGCTCTGAACAAACATGGGTAGCTTGACCCAAAGCTGCACTAATCAGTATTGTTGCATTAACATGATTGCAACGACATAATGGCAAAATATAATGCGAAAAGGTGACGTTCGTAGTGGCAAACCGGCAGAGGACTATCACCAGCCCTGCAGTTGCCCTCAGCCCCGGGGCAGAGCCACTTTAGCCCCTTTCAGCCCCATGGTTTAGTTTTGCAAGCACGAAATCAGCCTCATTTTCAACAGGAAGCGGTTTTCCCCAATGGCGCCCAATTCAGATCAACCCCCGATTGATGCCACCCTCGCATATCGAGAGGCTTAAATGATTTGGAACAATGACAACAGCTTGAATTATAGCATCAAATTAAATGAATTAAATATAAGCGATGATGTAATATTCCACATTTGTTTGCCAAAATGTGAGGTCAAGTCAGTTAATCGTTGACTAAAAGACTCCATAGTTCTGATGGGAACTGCAGAGTTGGTGATTGCCCATTATATTTAGTAACTGCGTGTGTGTTCATGTTAATGGAAAATGTTGAATAGTGCAGCTTTGATTCAAGCTATGAGTTTTCATAGCTGCGATTGGTTCATGTTTTTTTTTTTTTAGATATAAAAAGGTACATGGTTGAGCCATCAGCCATCTTTTGCTCATTGCAGCACGCCAGTACACGCCGTCTCCGTGGCCTGGCTCCAGCGCTGCCACAGCGAAGGAGTCCGAGCCCTAGGTCACCTTCCGGCTTGCCTCCGTCCACTGAGTGGGAACTCGGGCCGAAGGCGAGGCCAGTGCAGCGCTCAGTGGAGCTCTGCCTGCGCCAAAACCCCCAGCAGGCTCTCGTGCTTCAGTTCATAGGGACATGTCAGCTTCGGGCCAAACTGCCTCACAGGCACCTGCACACAGGCATGCAGTGCTAAACTGTATGGCCTTCTACCACTAGAAAAGAAGCCTAACCATTATGAGAAATGTTGTCATCTTCCCAATTGTCAGTTTATTCCCTAAACTCATTTATATTACAGTTTGAAAAGGCTTCGTACTCTATGAGTTTATCTCAATAATTTGGATAACTTGTACATCAAGTGCACGGTGGTCGTTGTTGTTTTATGGTTTCAATCTCTAAATAAATGTAGTATAAAGTGATGAAGAGAAAAACTCATGTAGTATACTTGGCAGATCAGAAGACAGTTTTATCTCTCACAACATGCCAACTGGCTTTGTTTTAACATCAGTACGTTTTGCTGTGGATTTCAGGCACCTGCACAGCCTTTAAAAATCTATTTCAGTATACTTGGTCTTATAAGGCAGTACAGTAATCTAGTGGTCAAGTTTCCAAACTCTGCAAGGGAACACCTGAGTTTAAGGTCTCTCTATCTTTGTGGGCGTCTACACTCACACACAGCCAAAAGCAAGATCAGAATCCGAACATGTATGAACCCCGAGCACTGGAGGTATGCTCAAGTCGTATAGGAAAGGGGAAGAGAAGCTGCTTTTTTAGGTGACAGAGGGTAAGGAAATATCTGCCCACACAGATACTGATGTGTGCCTGCCTGCTCAGGGCGTGGCTGTATCATATTATCTTAAGTAAAGAACTGGTTCAATAACTTGTGCCCAGAAAGAGTCTTATCGTAATTAAACTTAATAATAACCTGCGGAAGGGTGGATTTGATTTCACAGAAGAGTTTTGGTGCCAGTATGAGGATCGTATTGCCTCTCAGCATCGATGGCATTTTCTGTCAAATCCTTGAATCTCGGGCTTTTATTCTGAAAAGCTGGGCAGTCAGTATCGAGCGCTCTGACTGGCTCCTCCGTCAGCCAATGAAGGAAGCTCTTGTACCGCACGTCTTCCTCTCTCCACGTGAGTAGTGCTCGCCTGCAAGTTAGCTACTAGCTAAAGAAAAAAGAAAACCCCCACCATGGTAAGTTGAACAATGACTTTTTTTTTTTTTTAAATGACCGTTAAGTCTCTTAATAGCTGGGTATTAAATGTACGCCGCCAGCTAGGACGTTTAGCAGCCCAGCTAACGGTGCATTCACGTGCGCTTGATATCCCCGGTGGATGTAAACATTAGCAGTCTGGTCCATGAGTTGGGTAAAGGTTGCCGAAGTTTTAGAAGCCAGTTACGCTATGTGTGGTGCAGTGATACATGGCTAACGTAACTTAGTCAGATAGAATAAGACACACACGTGACCGCTGTTAAATATCTGGTTATTCACACTAGATAATTCGTAACAAACCCGCGTGTCTCGACAAACGTGACCAAGCCTGATCTTTCCTTGATTATCCGAACGCCACACAAAACAACCTCGGTCCGGTTCGCCCAGCAGCGCTTAGATTACATCGAAAAGTGGTCGTTTAATGGTAACGTTAGTGCCACATGACGTGCTTGGCGTGTTTTAAATACTCAAAGACGAACGTGTCGGATTGTTGGCAGCTTTGCGCCACCATCCAACGTTGCCTCTCGAAAATAGAAAATGAGCAGAAATGTCACAATAATACATATATAGATTTTTTTTTTTATGTCCCCGGCATGCCTCTGAACCAAGCTGCATTTGCCTCTTGATGTGAATAACTTAATTTGCATATGTGTGACATCATTGTTTTCCTCTATAGACGTGTTATATGTAACTTTCCATACCTGAGCACGCAGTATATTGTTTGAATCCACACGCGGTACTAATGATATATATGCCTAAAACCTAATGTGATGATTGAAACCCAATATATGACGACTGAGTCATGCCGAAAGAGTGTGTGTAGTGCACTGCGAGTAACAGAAAAGGCTGGTGGGATGCTCTGGGAATAGTGGCGAGAAGGGCCTGAGGCAAGTCCCTGACAGCCGGCCCGGCCTGGCTTAAACCAGATCCCAAAAGACCCGGTAGGAATAGGTGGGACAGCCTGTGACCACCTGTCACAATGAGCCAAGAGGTGACGCCAGTGTTGTTCGGAGCATCGTGACCAATTTGGCAAGACAAGGGGCAGGAGAAAAAAAAACTGCCATGAAGGTGGGATTTGATGTACTCTATAAGATTGTGTAAGACCGGGAAGTTTCAGTAGGTCTCGGGACCACTCCACGGCTTGACCTCTTGTAAAAGAACAAAAGTCCTCTGCGTCTCACTCTGTCCTCTTCCTGAAGTGTAAAAAACTCTGCTTCTGTGTGTGTGTGTGTGTTGGGGGGGGGGGAGTGGAGGGGCAGAGATAACACGCTGGCCCGATCTGCTGCTGCCTCCCCCACTTTGTGTATTAAGAGCCTCTGCGCTTGCGGTAATTTGGTTGCAATGTTGCTATAGCTTCGTCGAGAGGTGAGACTGAGGCGAGAGTACCTGTACAGGAAGGCCCAAGAGGACAGGCTCCGGACGATTGAGGAGAAGAAACAGAAGCTGAAGGGCGCGCTTGACGGTAGGTTCCAGTTCCGTACGATGCATTCTGTACGACAAGTGGTCGGCAGTGTAAAAGATCCTACCGCAAATCCTGGTTTAACACAAGCTGGGGTTGTGTTGGTGTTTTGTTGTTTTTCTCTGCAGAAAACCACCTTCTTCCGACCGAGGTACGAAAAGAGGCTCTGCAGCTACAGAAGCTCCTGGAGTACGATGACGAAGGGGCGGAAGGCGAGTGTTCTCGTTCCTTGCTGTTCCCGAGAAGTTTAGTCATCGACGTACTCGTCTACGCTGACCTCTTTTGGGTCTTGTCTGCGCAGGTGTCAGCTCGCACGTGGACGATGAGTATAAATGGGCCGGAGTTGAAGACCCCAAAGTCATGGTGACCACGTCCAGAGACCCGAGCTCCAGACTCAAAATGTTTGCCAAGGTCAAGCCTGTTTCTCTGTAATGAATTTCTCACTCGCCACACGCATTGCATGCATTGTTTTAGTGTCGCTGGGCGCGGCAGTGGAACCTCGGCTGCAGGCGGCTGCTCCCGCCCCCGTTATGAAATGTATATGTTCACGCTGTGCGGCTGGATTTCTGCGCTAGAAGCGACTGAGGCTCGGCCAGTCGGGTTCCCTAAAGGCCGACGCTGAAACTGACCGCGTTTTGCCCAGGACTTACACACGTATTCAACATTTGAATGGGCCTGTCTTTTTCAAATAATCTAAGAAAATGAGTTTTAGACGTTTCCTAAAAAGAACGTCTTTCTTTTTTTTTAACTAAATATAAAAAAATGGAGATAGTGTTCAGTCTACTTCCAGTTCATTGCTAGCATAAGCTATTGTTTTTAGTGGGAGCACGACCGGTCAACACGGATGGTAAAGTGGATACTTGCTTGGGGTTTTTATCATTGGGGCGTTGGTTTGATAGACGGGGAAACACCTTTTGACAGGTTATCACTTCATTAACGGCACAGACGGATCATCCTCCTTTCACATTTAAGGCTATTTGCTGCCCTCAGTCGATGCTTCCTGGACACAGTTACCGCTGCTTATTACATGCCGATTTTAAAAACAAAAGGCTGAACAACTGAGACGTCTGAGTTCCACACCTCTCTGCTGTCTTTGATGGGACCGTCTTCCCGCACTTGGCAACACCGCATGTGACCCAGGTCTTTTTGAAGTTTACTGAAGCCTTTAGCGTCCGAGTTCCCCTGCCGCCACATGTCAGACAGAGGAGCGGGGGCCGTGTGATGCATGGCGTGTGACGCATGTAACGGGTTGCAGGAGGTGAAGCTGATGTTCCCCGGAGCCCAGCGCATGAACAGAGGAAACCATGAGATCGCGTCACTGGTGCGAGCCTGCAAAGCCAACAACGTCACGGACCTCGTCATCATGCATGAAACCAGAGGACAGCCAGGTACGCCTGTGTGCTCTGTTTCTTTTTCTCAGCTTTTCCTGTTTGTCACGTTCGATTGGTCTATCTTCTCTCCCTACATACATAGATAGATAGATAGATAGATAAACATTGAACTGTTGCAGTATTTGACTTTTCTTTTGTTCCTATATGTTTACAGATGGCCTGGTGGTGTGCCACTTGCCGTTTGGACCCACGGCTTATTTCACACTGTACAACGTGGTAATGAGGCATGATGTTCCCGACATAGGCACCATGTCTGAGGCCTACCCCCACCTTATCTTTCACAACTTCACCTCCCGGCTCGGCAAGAGGGTGAGTGCTGGGCCCCGCGTGCACGCGCCATTGACATTCTCTGTCAACCGCTTATTTGCGCGGTGCAACTAATTCATTCTCCTCGCACAGGTATCAAATATCCTCAAGTATCTTTTTCCAGTGCCGAAGGAGGAGAGCAGGCGTGTAATCACATTCGCCAACCAAGAGGACTTCATCTCTTTCAGGTCAGTGGGAGAGGACTCCGTCACTGCCAATACCGTACGCTTTGCATTATTTACGGTGGCCCTGAGGGCTCAGCCCACTGCAGCTTCAGAAAACGCATGTGAAGAGACAACGCGCAAGCAAATTAACAAAGCTTCGTCAGCAATTTGGCAACACGTGCGCAGCCTTTCTTTTTTTAAATGCTGCAAAGGGAGAAAACCGTTGCAGTGTGTTGAGCTCTCAGGGCCACCGTAGTTATTTGAGGTAAAGAGTAATAGACGTTGTTTTGTCTTTCATTACAGACATCACACCTACAAGAAAACCGACCACAGGAACATCGAGCTGACAGAAGTTGGGCCCCGGTTTGAAATGAAATGTAAGTATTAATAGATGAAAGGTTCATCCAGGCCAGAGAGAGGTCTGGAACCTGTTAGCCCGTCTTAGCACTAAGACTGGAAGCGGGGGGGACAAAACTCAGGTGACTCATGAACGTATTGGTGGCTGACTTACTAGCTTAAAAAAAGACACAACATGTAAATATCACTTAAATATGCAATTCCTTTGCAAGAAAGAAATACCTCTTTCCATTGATTATGGAAATACGCAAAGTCTTTCTGGGTGCTCGGACTGAAAACAACCCTGCGTGTTAGTATGACCAGGAAGGGGGAGCTTGAGTAATAGATCCGTGAATCATCATTTTTCATTTTGAGAATAGCGAGAATTACGACACTCGTGTTTGAAAATAATGTGTCATGTGTGTTTGCATGTACATTATTCGATCGGCCAGCTCCGCGCGTTGCTGGATGGCATTACATGGCAACAAAAGTTGAAGCCAGGTTCCACTTCTTTTTTTTTTTTTTTTTGGGGCCCGATGACCGTGCATTTGTTTTGCCAGCTCCCTCCACTTAGAGAAACGTGGTTTAATTCAAACTTAGGGAGGGGGCGGCATGTTTGCGAGAACGTGACCAGTATTCAGCCAATATCAGCTCCACAAATCCATATCTGTACCGGCGTACATGCTGGTCTCTTTGGGTCACATTTTTGAAGGATCAAATTTAAGGGATCCCCACAGTTTGAGGCTTTTTGTTCGTGTATTCATGTAAAAAATGACTTTTTAAACGCTTCCAATGTCAGCGTCGGTATCTGCCTCAGAAATGCAGGATTGGTCGGGCTGGTCGGCGCTAGTGTCGCTCTTAACACGGCCTCGATTTTAAGCCAGGCCAAACACGCTCCAGACCTATCTCTGCAGTGGATGCACAGATTATAACTTCATACTGCTTTTGTTAAGAGACGCCAGCCTAACATCCATAGTGTCAAACAGTTCCTTTTTAAATGAAGCGGAAAAGCAGCTTGAAGATGCTAGAACAGCTAAAATACCTATGAGAAAAGCGTAACCTTGACGAAAGCACTGTGAGTGTTGTGTTTGAAAATATCAGTGTTAATAAAACCGCTCTTCAACACGAGCTGAGACTGAATGTATGATACTGATGAGATAATTTATGAATAAGGAAGAAAAATAACCAGTGTGGAATGAGGATGTCTGTTTTGGGGCCTTTTCCTATAAACGGCCGCTGTTTTGCACAACTTTGGGATGCGTAAAATGTTCGCGTCTGTTCTTTTGTTCAGTGTACATGATCAAACTGGGCACCCTGGAGAATGAGAGCACCGCCGATGTCGAGTGGCGTCACCACGCCTACACACACACGGCTAAGAAAAGGAGGTTCCTCAGTGTGCAGTAGGGAGCCGACGAAGCTGCCGTCGACAACTGGGCTTTTTGGACCACGTTCAATGAAACTCTGAACATGCGGAGTGGGCTATCAAATATGACTAGAAGCTAATCAAGTCAAGTCGAGGCTTTCCCACAGTCGACAACTGTGGTCACCTTTAAAGGAGTAATCAATCCATCAAACCGCATCAAATCCACCACGAGTGACAGTATTTAAACAAATTGAGGATTTTTTTTTTTGACAAACCAATTGGTTAACAAAGACCTATGTATTAAAACTGTTCTGCTATTTTGTATTAAAATGTGTTTCTAATAACCTGTATTGGCTCATGGTGTTTTATTTTGCCCATATAGGGGAGAACCGCCGCCCCTCAACTAATTTCATACATAACATTATGCAAATATATACTGCAAGTAAATAAATAACAATGCAAGTCTGCTTTTATATAGCTCCCAACATGTTCATTAACTAAATCGAACGAGTATGTGTGCATTTGTTTTGGTGGGAGGACTAGTGGTACATCCTGGCCGCAAAATGCGCAGCGCACGACAGAAGGCAGCTACAAGAATCAGCCAATGAAGACGGAGGGTTTCCGAGGTTTTCCGCTTTCCCCGAACTTCTTGACAGATCCGACTTCAGATTGAGAGGATCCAAGATGGCTGCTACAGGTAAAGCGTTTAAACTTGTGTCCGAATTGTATTAAAACGCGGAAGGAGTTTGTTTGTTTTTTTTAAGTTGTTTGCCCCCCCCCTCTCCCCCCGACAAACGTATAGCGACAACCGCATCGTGCTGTGCCACTTAAACAACTTAAATCCCTGTGAGTGTGTTTCGGGAGGACAGCAGAAGTAGCCCGCGAGCTGACGCGCTGGTAAAACCCCCCCAAACTGGCTAACGTTAGCAGGCTAGGAGGGAGTTAGCATCGGCGCTCCACACAGTAACGTACGCTGGCCACTAAGCTAGCCAGATAATCTCTCCCCCTCCAGCCAGCTAGCTAGCACAGTTTAAAGTCGAGCTGAGGGGGATTTACAGAAACTTTGATAACTTTGGCATTGTGTTGCCGTCACGCCGCTTTTTACCCTCTTGCTAGTAACCTTTTTTAAAAGTAGCTGGCTAGTTAGCCAAAGTCGTTTTAATTTGCGCCCCGATAGAAACATGGCCTCCCCCCACCGAAAAAAAAGTCGAAATGTCACATCGCACAGCAGGCAAATCCCACGCTAAGCTAACGGGCTAACGTCGGCTAGTGTTAGCATCATGCGAGTAGTTAGCAAGTTTGCAACTTTCTAAGCGCTTCGTTTCGCAGTTAATACAAAGCTCGACCTGTCACTTCCTTTGTTGAGTCGTTTAGGGTAAGTTTGTGTTTTCTGTTCAGTAACGTTAATCCCAGTTTTTGACGTCGTTGTCGTCGGTGCCGCGAAATTACACCGATGTAACGTCAACGTTAATTTAACGCTAACGCTCCGACCCGGCGCGTGCCGTTCTTTCTTTTATCGCCAGACATAATTCAAAACCCGGGCGACTAATTGTTTTCCTCCTCGACGGTAAAGGTTTTTACCTTGTGTAAGAATGACTTTTACGACCAACGTTAGTTAGGGCTTATTTGGTGCATCCGGCTTAATGTAGCCACCGAACAAACACTATTTTCAATATCGTTTTATTAAAGTCAAGATTTGTTTAGGAGTCCGTTCTGCCTGCTGTCCAGCAGACTAACTTACTGATTCTTGTTATGGGCTAGATGTAAGTTAACTGTCTCTGCTCAGCTGTCAGCACTTTTAATGGCTTTTGGCATCACATTCTGTCCATATAATTTAGGGCAGTGTTGAGAAAGTAGAGATGCGTTATTCCCCCCCACTCCCTTTCCTCCATTGCAGACTAATTTAATGTACTTTTCGTTTGTAATTCAGTAGTCATAAACAATTAAAACCTGCCAGTAATCAGTGTGCTCTACGTTTTCCATCATAACTTGTATTTATGTATAGTTTTGTGTTTGCAAATTATTGATATACTGTATGTTTGATCATTTTAATGGAGACAACTAAAGTAGGTTGTTCTGCTTCATGCCCTTTTCTGGATAGATCTGTACAGCTTTTGCTTGTTGTGTTTAGCTGTTATTTATTTATTTTTCATGTCACTTTTCATGGCTGTTTGGAACAGGTTTTGAGCATTATGTTGGATTCATACAATTGATTTCTTTAGAGGGGCTATCTCGACCCTCAACCCATGGTATCATGATATGATATCTAGTGCAGAAAATGCCGACAATCAAATCCACTTCATTTGAAGAGGTAAATTGTATCCGTCTTGTTGCAGGTTCTAAGTAAAGGGCTAACTCTTCTGGATCCCACCGTGCATGAAGCTCTCCTGAGGTTGTGGTGTCTAAGTGCTGCGTGCCCCAGCTCCCCCTGCCTCTCATCATGTCCTCCACCTCCTCCTCCTACTCCTCCTCGGGGGAAACTAGTCCGGAGGATGTACCCCGAGGTGGAGGCACCATTCGAGTCTACCTCCCCAACAAACAGAGGACAGTGGTGAGATGATTAGCTCTATTCTGCTCTTTATCATTGACGCAGGGTCTCTTTGTTAGGAAAAACACATCCTTACATACAGCAAATCTAAATAGGAGTATGCTGTACTAGATTAATGAGCGGTAGTTGACTGGTACCCCCTCTGTCAAGGAATTATGCCAGCACTGTTGGTTGTAAGTGTAATTACTCACACAAAAGCTGGCATCTTTTACAGCATGTTAATGAGTTAGCTAGTGGGCAGTTGGTGTCAGGTTTCACAGATGGTGCCCGCCACCATCTTCCGTTTGTTTGACTTATTATTCCTATCAGACAGATGTCTTGTTTTCATCCTCTGAAAAATAGCTGCTAAATTGTCCTGTCATGGTGGCATTGTGCTAAATTGTAACCGTAGTGATAATGATGATTGTGCATGGTAGTTGAAACTGCATGGCGTACCGTGACCATGTTATCTCCCCTGTGAAGCAAGGCCTGCATGCATTGTGTCCACTGTCCATGCCTTTAAGTAAAACTTAAGTTAATTTTTTTTTAAATATGTAGATATATGCATCAGATCATGTAGTCTGCTCATCTGGCACAGACAGAAACGCAGTATTGCAGTAAGAGCGTTCTTCCTCTAAATGACGTATTTAGAAGCCAGGAGAACTTTACTGGCTGAATGAAATTCTCCCAAACCACAACTTGGCTGAGCTATTCCAGTTTTCCTGCATGGCTATTTATATCAATTGAACAAATGTACAACTCTGTGCACCTAATCTGTTTTGTATTACTAATTAGAAATGCACATATAATTGTGAAACATCTTGTGTGGTAATATCATCATGGAACCAGCAGCTGTGGTTGACTGACATCCCACAATGTCTTCTGTAAGAGCTTTGTTGTGGTCGGAACAGCATTATTATTCTGGGTCAAAGTAACCTGTATACTGGACCGAAATTCTAGTCTGCGGGGCGTTCTTTCACAACATGGATAATCCGTAGTGTCCACTCAATGTACAACTGTCCTTTTTTCTTATCAGTGCTCTCAGTATGCCTCCTTGTTACCTGTGTGTACCTGGCCTATGAATGTCATTTCAAAGTCAAATACAAGTGTTCAAGTACAGTTTCTTTTTCTCAGGTGAATGTTCGCCAAGGACAGACTGTACATGAGAGTCTAGATAAAGCACTCAAAGTGAGAGGCCTAAGCCAAGACTGTTGTGCTGTATTTCGCCTTCTGGAAGGGTAAGATTCCTTTATTGTCCGCTGAATGTCCTCCCACACCATATAGGGATAATGGGCTGCATTCCTCATCGCCTACATAAAACAGCAAACAATTGACATAATTCTCGGATCTACATATTGTACAATGTGGTTTGTGGATATATTTGTGAAATATGGAGACTGAAGGCAGAATATATGAAGTATGGCGCAAACATTACATGCTCATGAATGTAGTAGGCCTACCTAACTAGTATACATTACTCTCATACTGTGTGTGTGTGTGTGTGTGTATATATAGGTATATGCAATATATTTTAAAGGGAAATTCTTGGATCTAATTTTCAGTTTTGCCCATCAGTCGTATAATAATGTTGTACTCACCAACTTAATTGTGGAGATCAGTAAAGCTGGGTTCACGCTACAGAAGTATTGAGCCGATTAATCCTCAATTAACCCCTCCCGGCAACCAGGGGCAAAATCTGGTCTGGGAGTGTGGTCGGGACCAACGTTCGGCCAAGATTATCTAGTAATTTGAGGGTTCACAGATCCAATCTTAAGCTTCCCGATCTGCGCGCAGTCGCGCCGATAATATCTTTGATATATAAGATTTAAAATCGGAATGATTACGTCAGTACTTTCCAAACTGGACCACAATAGCCAATGCGAGAGGCAAGTCTACAAGGTGACGCCAAGCAAGGCTAATGTTAGCAAGCATACTACTGTGGACAGATATTGAAACTGACAATTAAAATCTCACCTCCAGATCGCTCTAAAGACACGTCTCCCCAACCATTTTCTCACACAGACGTGCTTCTGCTTTTGTTTCTTCTCACTGTAAATCATTAACGTTACCAAAGCAAGCAGCATCTCCATTTTTTTGTTTACATCTGCCTGCTCGTGTGATCGCCTCCTCTGGCCCAGTAATCTTAATAATATCCTGTAGTGTGTGTGTGTGTGATGCGCAATTATTTTCAAATCTTGTAGTATCAGCATGTTTGAGATTAGAAACGTGGCGATCGCTCCAAAAATAAGTCAGACAGGGCAAGAAACACTAGCATTCAGATTATCAGACGCTTAAATCTGGGTTCGTCATACTTGTATAAAGAGAAAACAACGAACCGTAAAATTATTAGCCCCAACTGCCTGTTGTAAACATCCAACATCATTTACAGACCGACTTCCTAATTCACCTTTGACCTTGCTTAACATAGTTGTGTCCACACCCTGTGCAATGAGGGATTATTGGCGACATTTCAGGTGCGCTCCCTTTCAGTTTTACATACAAATAAAGTGGGTTAGATCATCTGGACAAACTGTTTGCTTGTTTACAACCTGTCTGCTGGCCCGACGGCTGGTGTATCTCAAAAACCACTGCAGATCATATGTTACACTGTATCTCACCATAGAATAAAATAAATGAACCATGTTCTTGATCTTATTTTCATGAAGTCTATGGGTTTTAAACCTGAAAATATGTATAAACCTTAATTTTCATGTATGTTTTTCACTTTTACATGTGTTTGCCTCTCCAGTCGTAAGAAACTGACGGAATGGGACACAGACATCACTCCTCTGGTTGGAGAGGAGCTTTTAGTCGAAGTCCTGGATGATATTCCCCTTACCATGCACAACTTTGTAAGTAGCTGGCAAACACACATACCCTGTTTTAACATGTTTGTGGCTGCTCTGAAACACCTTATATTTACAGAATGCCAGCCACTCAGTAACTATCTTTGGGTTCTTGATTTTTTTTTTGCCTAAATGTTCTTAAACATTGCTGCTGTAGAAATGAATATTGTGGTGTCTTTATCTGTGCAGGTACGGAAAACCTTCTTCAAGCTGGCTTACTGTGATTTTTGCCACAAGTTTCTTTTTAACGGCTTCAGATGTCAGACATGCGGCTACAAATTTCACCAGCACTGCAGTAGCAAGGTCCCTACTGTGTGCGTGGACATGGATACAGTGAGCAAGCGGTGAGTTGGAGAAGAAGTGTTCAGTATCGTGCAGTGATTCGGTTCAGTTCATTAGTAGTTGTACTTGTAGAAGGCCACCAAGTGCCTTTCTGCTCATGTGATACCAATAAGGGCAAGAGTTCTTTACTTGCCACCGTTTAAGTATAGCTGCGACCCCTACCATGGATGGGCTCAAACTGCACCTGTTTTAATATATGGAAAAAAATCTTAAGTCAAAGTCCGCTAACTGTCTTTTTCAAGACCTTTAAAACACATTGCACTTTTTCTCCAGTTTGCTCAGTTGTCAATACTGGGTTTTTTTGTTTTTTTTGTTTGTTTTTTAAGAGTTTACAGATCTGTTGAGGTCAAGAGTTAACATACTCTCAAAAACAGGGGTATTTAGGGCGAGACATAAAGAACAAGGGATAAAAGTTGCCCCAGCCTTGTTGGTGCTGGAGGTGCTACGATGAAGAGAGTTTAGGTGCAAAGAATCAAGAGAAACAGGCAGCCATCATCCCACGAGAAAAATGTGTTACTAGTTGATAATTGTTATCACATTAGCTTGTCTCTTATATTTCCATCGATTTTTGTGTCCTTGTTTTTCATCTGTGATGTTGTGAGGAGATGTAATTAGTGTTTCTGTTCGCGAGTGTCAATATCATCATCTCCTTAGTCACTGTGCTTATCATGGCGTCTCTTTTAATTATATGCTGGGTTTTCGGGTTTTGATTCAGGGAGCCCAGAGGGGTGTATGAAGCGAGATTAGGGTCTTAGCCAGCTATGTTAAACCTAAAGCCAGGTCTCTTTTAACTTATGCTGAACACAACTTGCTCCAGAGGAGGTTGCGTTCAGAGTTTCGGCTGTAAAAAGCGCCGCCCTTCCTCAGATTCTTCTCCTGACGACATTCTCTAGAAGCGGTACAGCTTCTCAGCTGAGAGAACACTAGTTTTATATGCAGACCTGTTGAGCCGTGCGTTACTATGCCACCAAACGAAGCCGTGCAGTCACAGTCGGCCTATCGCAAACTGTCTGCATCGCGTCGTCATGGGAACCGACATCCGTTCAGGTGGTGATGCAGAACATCTGTAATATTAACGCCCAGACAAATGTTCCACGGCAGATCGTCCAACAGCACGGTGAAGCTCAGCAGCTGCCGACACTCTGGATCATGTTTTTATGCTTCATGGTCCGGATCAGCTGCAGGTCCGTTTACTCTAATGCAGCTAATAGAACACAGGTTAGAAAATGGGTTAGTCTGTTGGTATTTATCACAGATAATGTTCAATCAATAAAATATATTTCACTTTGGCCAAAACCTGAAGCGATTTCGACGCGCGTCCTTCAGCATGGGACAGTGTCAGGGCTGAACGCACTTCTTGGGTATCGTGTAAATCTGCTGTATCAAGTTTAAAGCTTCAGAGCTCTGGATGTGCAGCGGCCATGTTCGATAAAATAAATATGTTCCCCTATTCTGCCAGCATTCCTCTCTTTCCATATTTGCAACAGCAGTTTTTATACTCCTGTTCTTCACAGCTCTCCATTATAACGACAAGAGGTCTCGACCGGAGACAGAGTAACTGGGAGCATGGCGATGGGAACTGTAAAACACCACATCGTAGATCAATCAGCTTTCCCCATAAAGGCCTGTCAACTCTGGAACACATTACCGACTGAAATTAAACTAATCCCAGATAGAAAGTCCTTTACACTGAAGGTTTAGTGCTGACTAAAAGGAAACCAGAGTGGTAACCCCTTTTAGCTTATTTTTATGTGCATTTTATTGTTTCCATATTTGTAGTGTATTGAGTTATGATATGCTAATGAAAGCTGTATATTTGAATCACACATGTAAAAGCTCAACCTGGGACAAGAGTTGAAAATTAGAAATGGCTATAAACTCTGTGCAGCACATCGGCGTCACGCTCTGTACTGAAACTGTGTTAAATCGCATCGTCCTTAACCAATAAAATGTAAATAAAAGTAGGCGGCAGGCCATCTGTATGGTCCAGGCAGCAGTTACGTCTCCCTCAGAATGTATTTACAGTTGTAAATTATTTGCATTTAGAATAAATGGAATTTCTCGGAGACGGGCAGGGTCTATTTTGTGCCCTCTTTTGTGGGAACGTGCACAAAGCCTAAAGAAAGATGCCTGGGTTAATAAAGACGGTTGATAACTGGCATCTCGACGGTGGTTATCTCTGACGGCGAGTTTAGGGTTTGTGGAGCCAGCTCACACAAAGAGAACCTGGCTATGTTGAGCTGCTTCGTAGTACGGACCTCTGGTTAAAAAAGCAGAATTTTCACATAACAAGAGCCTCACCAACTGACACCATGTTTTATTAAGTGTCTTTGGTCTTGTCCCATCCCCTTTCTCCTCTGTTTTGTCCAGGTGTGATCCCAATACCTGCACAGATGAGTACCCACGGATACTATTGCCAGAAAATTCCCCATCACAGAGCAACCTAGCCTTAACCCCAGAGCCTGCTGGGTAAGCTCCCATACTAGGCAAATTATATTCATATTAAAAGGACAATATAGTCTTAGTCTGTGTAAGTGATCTTTGATTTATTTTACTTCTATCACTCAGGATGGACCTCCTGTCTCCGACCTCGGCCTTCCGTTTCCCCACGCCGGGTGGAGATGGCCTGTCTCTACAGAGGCATCGTTCCACCTCCACTCCCAATGTTCACATGGTCAGCACAGTGGGCCCCGTTGGTACCAGCATTATAGAGGTCAGTGTCGGCTAAGTGGTCTGTTTTAATTGGCTACTATTGTTACGAGGATCCAATTGTATCTACGGTGGTCATTTACCAGTTTAATATATAATAATAATAATAATAACAACAGGTAAACTGTGTTTAACCATTGCCTGTGAAGCCAAAATCTGGAACAAAGAAAGCCCGTAAAACTAAGGTGAGGGTGCTCCAATCACTGGAAGCAGTATCGGCCGATCACGGGGTCTATTTGAAGCTTTCTATTTATTGTGTAGCTTTATTTATTTAACTATTCTTAACAAAATTGTGTATTAAGTATTAAAATGTATCACGAATTGACAACTTTTTTATTTATTGGCAGGCAACATGTGCAACGTAATCCCCTGTCTCTCTTATAGATGCAACCTAAACCCTAGCAGCCGCTTGGTTATTGGGAGCAGCTTAGACTTTAACAAATTTATAGTGTTTCCCACAGAATGACAGTGTTACTGTGGCGGGGAGGGGGGTTTATATCTATGTCTTATTTCACCATTTTTTATTCTGCTTAATTCTCCACCTTATTCTAGTGTTTACTCACAACCTACTTGTACGCTGTGTGTGTCTGCTCTGTTGACTTTCTTCATCAGCAGCATGTTTTATAAACCCCCGTTTTTGTATTTTGTTCACCCGCGATCCAGCAGCCGGCGAGCCGCTTGTTGTTAATGATGTAGAAAGACATCAGCACCAACCAAGTGTGTTGCTTTACCTGCTCCCTGCTTGTAAAATGTCCACCGTGTCCGCGTGTTCTGACATAATACAAGTGAACAGCTGCCCTCTCTCTCTCTCTCAGTTTCTCTGCAAACACTCGCTCGCTGGTCGTTAATATACCCGGGCGGCATTGCATCATCTGATCGGCCTTGATAGAGACCACCAATCAAACTTTTTAGAACAAATATCAGCCGATTTGTAATCGGAGCACCCTTAGACTGCACTGGGCCAGAAATGTTCAGCGTTGACCAGCTTTTCACAGCTGTTAAGCTTTTTAAAACAATTGTCATCGACTATTTAGCTTCCAATTTAATTTTCACACCTATTGAGTGCAATTTCTGAACAACCATTGACCTCAACACCTTTACTAACCTGTGTATTAAATTCTCAAAAGTGAATTTATAATGTTGTATCTCTGCTCCTTTTTTTAGGAAGCACTAAAATTCAACAACACAATGGGTACGTTTTTAGATTATTATTATTTATTTATTTAATTTCCTTCCTCGGTTTCAGAATTACTATTCATGCGTTATAGTACATGTGGTATTATTCTCCTTTTGAAGTACTCTCTTGTCCTGCCTTCTCATTCCTGCAGGTCCTGAGCCCTCACCGAAGCCCTCCACCAGCCCACCGTCTTCTCTCGGCTCTCCGGGGAGGAGACCACCCAAGTCTCCCTCAGAGCACAAGGAGCGCAAGCCCTCCTCGTCCGACGACAAAAAGAAAGTGGTACGTGGTCTTTGACCTCATTCAAGGGTCATTGGTTGTCTTCAGACAAGTATAGAGAGTTAATAGTGACTGCAAATCCCTGGAAGGTCCATTCGCAGATTGGTTGTGCAAAAATCCCAAGTAAAGGGATTTACTTATGGTGTGAGTTAGTAGTTCAAAACATTCAGTCCATGTGTTTCAGCACCGAGGGGGCTACAGAGACTCCAGTTACTACTGGGAGGTCCACTCCCGAGAAGTCACCATTCAGAAGAGAATAGGTGCTGGCTCCTTTGGAACGGTCTTCAAGGGCAAGTGGCACGGAGACGTGGCAATCAAGATCCTTAAAGTCACCATGCCAACGCCTGAGCAGTTGCAGGCCTTCAAAAATGAAATGCAAGTCCTACGGTGAGAAGTGTTGTCTGTGTTCTACATTACCTGAAGTCTTTCTTATTAGGGCACTGAAATCTGCAGCATTTTAGTATATATTCACACTCTTCACCATAGGTTTTCACGGATGAAACGTTTGCAATCAGTAAAAACTCCGTAAAAAAAAAAAGATTGGAAACCGGTTTAGTGAGACATGATAATAACTCGGTGTGCACCACTTTGACTTTGACCAACGTAAGTTTGTATTGCTTTAATTTTTAACGATTCAACAACTGTACCTCCATCTTGATCGGATTGTGGATGAGTCAAATGAATTTCTAACACTACTACTATTTCTGTTCTCTGCAGGAAGACCCGCCACGTCAACATCCTGCTGTTCATGGGCTACATGACTAAGCCCAACTTTGCCATCATCACACAGTGGTGTGAAGGCAGCAGCCTGTACCGCCATCTGCATGTCACAGAAACCAAGTTTGACACTATGCGTCGCATTGATGTGGCCAGACAGACAGCACAGGGCATGGAGTAAGATCTGATTCCATCTCACCACTGCCACCCTTGTTTAGGTTCTAGACATCAAGTGATTGTGTTTTTTTCCAGTTTGGAAGAATGGTTGGTAGAGAGAAATAGTTTGAGATGCATCACGTTTACATTTCATAACTTCAAACTTTCCTAATGTGTTTGAATCTGTTTTAAATGTAGCTTGACTTGTTTTAGCTTTGGTCTAAAAAGTGGGATTTGGTTGAATCCGACGGTGCAGGAGGCCTGTTAATACTGTAAGAGAGCCTCAGAAAGCTGATGCTTAACACTGGTTCTCTAATATTGTGCAGGATGCAATAAGTAATTTGGTGCTCTGCTTCTTCCCTATAAAACGCTGAAATCAATGATTTTGATTATTTTTTTCCCCTCTCTCTTTCAGTTATCTTCATGCAAAGAACATAATTCATCGAGATCTGAAATCAAACAGTATCCTTGTATTTGTCCAGTGGTAGCTTTTTTTTTTTTTTGTGCTTACACTGCTGTAGACTAAACTGCCTACCACAGTTTTCGAATTTGGGCACCATGTTCTGTAGCTAGCAAAGGTTTAACCACAAATAAGCCTTTAACAGAAATGACATGTATAGAACAGTTGATTTGTCTCTTTGGTACATTCGAAATAATGCAGTGACTTTACGATGTCAGAAGGTGTTGGAATCCATAGTATTAGACACATTTCCCTGTTTTTACAGTCTGAATGATCCTAAACACACAGAATATGACCCTTTTTTTTCATGTCCAAACAGTTGAATGTGAAGTCAATATGTAATATTTGGTTGATGAAATTAATGTTGACTGTCACTTGGGTAAGTTCTTCCCATTGTTTTCTATGGGTAGTTTATTTTCTCCACCTTTCTTGCTTTTTTTGGTGGTAACTAACACCATGGATGTGTACGTCCGTTGTCGTAATGTTTCCTGAGCTCTGCTCCTAGATATTTTTCTCCACGAGGGCTGGACCGTTAAGATTGGTGACTTTGGCTTGGCAACGGTGAAGTCTCGGTGGAGCGGCTCCCAACAAGTAGAACAGCCCAGTGGATCCATTCTCTGGATGGTAAGCCTCTCTTTTACTGTATGATTACTTTGCTTCAACGAGGAGACAGCCGCTAAATGACTGTGATTGTACTAAAAATATGACGTTAAGGAAGTCTCTTGATGTAATTAGACAACAAAATGGTGAACTCGACTTAAATAATGAGCGAGCTTATGTTTGGTTTGGCCTATTCACTTTGTCCCTCCATAATGTGCCATACGTCACGTCATCAGCTGTCACTAATTGTCTCTCATTTTAATGTAAATGTAGAAAAACAGGTTTTTGTAATATTGTATACCTTTTTCAATGCTTTCATGATACATTTCCTATCCATTCACGCAGGTGTTATGTGAAGACGAGTACTGTATGTTGGCATAAGATATATTTGCTATATTTAAGACATAACGGCCTAATTATCAGCTAAGTTAGCATGACTGGTAATGTTTAATTTATCCCGAATGTCTGGCAGGTCATTATGCAAACGGCGTGTCTCTCTCCTCTTTTGTTTGCTAAGGCTCCTGAGGTGATCCGAATGCAGGACACCAACCCATACACGTTCCAGTCTGACGTATACGGCTACGGAGTGGTGCTGTTCGAGCTGATGTCAGGGACCCTGCCTTACTCCAATATCAACAACAGAGACCAGGTTACATGACACTACTAGTCCTTGTGTTAACACAGCGCAGACTCAGTCTAAAGCAGAGACTCTGACCCGGATACCTGGGTTTACTTGCCGATAGGGCTACTGTACCCCCGCTTCACATATTTGGCAGGGGGCAACGGTGCACCCTGCGTTTCAGATTTTGAGAGATGTTACGTACAACTGGGAATTTTAGCCGAACTGTCGTGCTAGAGGAAACACAACGATCATTTTTTATTTTTTGGATTAATGTGTGAATTTTAGACTTTAACGATTCATTGTTTAATGGAACAAATGCCGAAGATATCGTCTTCAGATTCACCCAGAGATATTTGGTTTACAGTGATGTAAATCTCAAGTGAATATTTATACTTGAAAATGACAAACTATTTATTGATTATCAAAATAGATGCGATTAATTATCTGTCAACTAATTGATTAATAGACTAAATGTTTAACCAGTATCTGCATTTCGTGCAAATTTTTTTGAAATGTGGAACTAAACTCAACTAAAGTGTAGGGCAAGTGCTGGCACTAGATACAAAGTCACGGCAAAACCAAGTCATGATTCATCCTCTGGAAACTGTTCCAAATGTCATGGCAATCCATCCAAAAGTTGCAGAATGAATTCACTCTGAACCAAAGTGTTTCACTGACTGACCAACAGATGGAGTGACATACATCACCACATTCTACTGTGGCTTTCTCACATTTGCCAGCTGTATCACATGACGACTTTAAAACCTGGTGGCAAACATTGCAACCCATATCCTCTTTGTTTTTCTTCACTACTGCTTAAATTAGTGGCACTGTTCAGATTTCAGTAACTGTCTCCTCTTGGTTTTCTTTCTTAGATAATCTTCATGGTTGGCCGCGGTTACTTGTCTCCAGACCTCAGTAAGCTGTACAGTACCTCACCCAAGTCAATGAAAAGGCTTATCGTTGACTGCCTGAAGTTCAAACGCGATGAGAGGCCCCTGTTTCCACAGGTGAGTAGTGTACACAGTAGGTTAGACATGTACCAAAAGGTATCCCACAAGATTGGGCTAGTGGCGTGCGTTGCTGTCTGCCACAGTCTTTATTGTTTTGCTGGGGGCCACCAAAGTCTGCACTCTTTGTTCATTTTGTCTTTAGTCCGAGCTACTGTTATAACTGCTCTCTGGAGTTCCGTCTCTCACATCTTAAAGCTGTGGAAATGCAAGGATAAGTGTTCCATACAAATGTGCTTCTAAAACCAAGTGTCATTGTTGTTCTAAATGCTGATAATATTCATTACATTGTGCACATCCGCAAGTGTTTGTAAACCGGACACACATTTGAAACATGCCAGGTGGCTTAGGGGTGTCCACCACCTCTATATGAACACCATACTTAAATCGCTATTGACAGTTGCCTTAACATGTGGTTTTCCTTCATCAGATCCTGGTAGCCATTGAGCAGGTCCAAGACCTGCTGCCAAAAATCGAGCGGAGTCGCTCGGAGCCGTCACTCCATCGGGCTGTCCACGCCGAGGACCTGAACCCTCTGCTGTTCCACACCACCAGGCTGATGCCCCTCTAAGCTCCCCAGAGCACCGGGCAGAGAGGCCGTCACCCTGTCCAAAACCACAGCATCCCGATGCCTCCGAGAGGCCACAGGCTGACTGTCCTGACAGACCGCTACTCCCAACTCATCCCCCTGCAGAGCCCTGGAGCTGCAGAAATAACCTTAACACATTGATTAGTCTGATCTTATGACCTTTTCCTTTTTCTACACGTGACAGAGATCTGCTCCTTAGGTGAAAGAACTGTCTGCTGTATCTGGAAGCATGTTAAAATGCCTCTGATTATTCCACTTGAGAAAAGTCATCAAGTGTCTGGATCCTCCTCCAATTTGGATAGACCTCCTCAAGGAGGCGCTCGGTTGTCTTTTCTTTCAAATCACCAAGTTCACCTTGGACCCAAGATTATTCCACTGATGTTGCAATGGACAGAACAAAATAAGTAAAACTCCAAAAGAGCGTTTGAGATGTGGAAGTGAAACGGTTTGCTGTTTGTTCCCACACTTCTGTCTGAGGGGCCGAGATGTGAATTCAGATTCATTTTTCGCTCTGCTGAGTCTTAGAACCTGGCCCACAGGAAGAGAGTCATGCCCCATCTTAAGATGCTGTGAATTCCTGAAACAAATGACTTTCATTTTACTCGTGCTGTTCTTTACCTTACTCCGCTGGGATTTCTTTCAGCTTGTTGTAATAAGGTCAGACTAAGTTCATGATTCGGTTGTTAGGACCAATATGTTTGCAGTGTATACAGACAGGTTTGTCTGATCCTTGATCTCTTCATTCTGATATTTAACATTTCCAAGCCAAAAGTTTTCAAAGGTTCCCCGAGCATTTTAGTTTTGCCGGTTCAGAGCAGAACCCCTTTAATCATCACAGGGGCAGTAACAGCTAGCAGAATGTTGACAAAACCTTGATTTAAAAAAACCCAAACTGTATTAAGATGGTGGTTCAGGTCACGGGCTCTCAGTAGACAGACACAAGTAGTTGTTGTAGAATTGATGGCAACATTTCAATCTCGTGTAAGAATCCGCTCAGTTTTATTGGTCACGGTGGCAGTCACATGTGTTAGTGTAGAGCTCTCAGCAGAGCACGTCGTCAAGTTCAAAGAGCGGGGGGCTCCCAAGGCTTTCTGTCCTACTGATTCCTTTCGTGGAACCACAATGTCACCCCGCTCCCGACTGCAGGTGAGATGGCTTTTACTTATTTGGTTTTTCTTAAATGAGTCATGTTTTGCCTAACGAGGAGTCGACAGACCTTTTTTAGTGAGTTGCGTCCGTAATGTAAATGGTTAGTCGTATTGCTGCTACGTTTGGGGAGTCTCCTGTTCGGCGTCTTTCTGCTCCTCGGAGACACGGCACACAGCTTCCACAAGTCTTTTGCAGTCGCGTCTAAACGTTTGTCCTCACTAGTCGATATTTCACAGATTCACGCCCACACGCGCACACTTACACTAGTACTGTAGCCGTCGAAGATGCATTGGCACTGTGAGTGACTCGGTTAATTAGTCACTGCAGTTTGGACGCACTGTGGGAGGTGTGAGAAGTGTCGTTAGTGTTCTGCGAGTGCTTAAGGGTTCAGTGTGCCTCAAATGAACTCGGCTGTAAGACCACGACTAAAGGCAGATGTGTTCACCTGATCCAAAGCCGGGAGGAGGAACCTGCCGTTGCGGCCGCCAGTCCCTCGCCAGGAATTCTCGGTCTTGAGTCTTGTAGACTCAACGCGGCGTCTCGTACAAATCGGGCCGACGCTGTGTCTTTATAGGACAGTCTCTCCTCGAAGGCAGTCCCAGAGTTCCTCTCCATTACACACACACACACACAGTCAAGGGTAATTGTGTGGAGAATGAAAATGAGAGTTGTGTGACGTGGGCGTGATGGCCCGCCCTCCATAAAAGGAGTTTCAGACGCTATAGATGACTGGGCAAGCACTTCGTTTCAAGCATAATTAGGCCTTACAATTTCAGCGAGCAAATCATGTATTCGGTTTTGCCGGTGATACGTGTTCATGTAGGTGGCTGGAAAGTAAGTGAAGCGGAGTTTAACATCCACTCCAGAGTAACGCGAGCTTTGTTGGTTTCGAGACTTTTATGCCTGTTGTCGTCTTTCAAACAACCGTTGTAGATGAGCCGGGGCCTGTGCTACGACGCACGTTCAACACACCCAGGATAGCTTTGTTATGGATGATATCGGGGGTTCCAAAAGCACAAGGGTTTTGTCGGTCTCTGAACACACTCGCCCTCCTCAGAGACCCTCTCACGATCCGCGCAGCCAGCTCTTTGAAATTCTTTCTTTTATTCCGCACACCGAGCTCACCAGGGTCTTCTATGAATGGTGACGCCATTTTCCAAGAGAACTGATGGTCAGTAGCCGTTAGACAGTAGGTGTTGTTTTTGTACGCGTTGATCTCTTATCTCGAACGTAGCACAAGTTACTTTGGCGAAGAAGTGGACTGAAACCCCAGGGTTAAACCTGAAGCCCCCCCCCCCCGCTAACACCAAAGCCTGCTTCGGAGTGCAGGCCCCGAGACGCCTGAAGAGGCGGTCATTGTCCACTTCAACACCCATTCAGTGATTCGGTGTGGCGCATGTCCGCGTGGACCCTGCACGTTCCCCTTCTGTTAGCGTGTAATTAATGTGCAAAGGCCGTTTGCGAACCTGTTGGATCACTGCGGCCACGCCGAGCGTTTCCCAGCCTTCTGCTCAACGCACACTGGGATAGGGAGTGGTCCGACAGTGGGAACGTCACCTGTGGCCGGTGTTTCTTGGCCGAGCTCGTCCGTCCGTACGCTTGCCTGCCCTTTTACTTGCTCTCACGCCTCTGGAGAAGAATGAAAGAACCAAACGGTGACTAGCTGATCGTGTTGTTCAGTGGGGCCTGTAACGCGTTGCTGTCGTCGCACGACTAGCGTGGTCAAATGGACTGAGCGAGGCAGACCCTTCCGTTTAGTTCAGGGTTGTGTTTGACCCCGTAGTCTCAACAGTCGACGCTCAGGTGTTCTGCTTCACGACGGAATGAGTTTCCACTGTAAAGCTAGGTCTACTGACTTCAGATGAAATGCATAAAAGCAGGCTGCCTCGCGTAACTAATGGCTGTGTTTTCAGATCTGGTTTCACGGGAAACTGTCATGCCTGAAGTTGTCGGATTGTTGGACATTTCTAAGCCATAATAATTCAATCATGTAGTTTTAAACCCGACAGTGTACCAGCTGCGTGTCAGTGCCATCCCTCAGGGTCGTGCTTTCAGAATGAGTAGAGGTTCCTGTCACGGATTCACACCCGATGGCCAGTCACTACGTTCAGAGGAATTCTGAGGAAACAAATAATATATATTTTTTAAAAATGGCTTTTTATAAATAATGATAAAGTTTCTGTTGACTGATCGAAAGAGAATCTCAGCTCCCGGCTAAGTAACAGTTAAACATTGCTCTTAATACTTAAATGCCACATACTAAGTGCACCTTGAGTTATTGGTTACTGTAATCATTCCTCCCCTCCGTACTGGGAAGTGATCCCCTACACTGTAAAAGATGGGGGACAAGATCCGGTCCTCGTTTCGTGCAGAAATCTAAAGTTTAGTCGAAACTAACATGAGGCTTTTCAAAGTCACTGCCTTTCTAGAGCCACGTTCCCTCCTTGTTGCCATTGACAGCGTTTCCTTGCTGAGCCGTGCTTGAGGGGCTAGTTGCTGACAGTGGCGTGTGGGACAAAACGGCGGCGACAAACCTACATGCGACTGCCAGAAAGAGGATTGCCCGCTTGTTTTGTCTCCCTCGAACTGCCGAATCCTCTCGTTAGCTTCGGGTTTAACTGCAAACGCACGTCCCCCATGAAAGGACCGTGGCTTGCACTAAGAAGATACGGCATGTGCGGAGAGGAGGAAGGACTTCGGCGATCACTAAGTCAGCTACTGAGTGAAGAGCAACACCTCCCTGCAGATTGCCTCAGGGCTTTTACCCAGAGCCCCGTCGCAGACGTGTTGTTCTTTGATTTTTAACCTCGGCGCCGAGCTCGTGGCTCTCCGGTGTGACTGGGGAATCTGGGAGGTATTAGATTAAAGTCACCAACGGGGTCACATGGTTTCTAGCGTCACACTTGGGTGTAAACGGACTAGCAGCAGCCGGTGTTGTGCGAACTGGCCTCGCTTCTCTGTATGTTGTAATGTGCTGTAGCTGAACATTAAGCAGAACAGATGTTGGCGTCTGTGTCAGTCAGTTATGATGGACAGCAGATCAGATGTTTGAACCTTTTTATTTTAATGTCGTGGAAATCGGGGCTGGGTACCCCAACTGTTCTTACTCGTTCCAGGTTATATTGGTGGTTGGGGGGGCTTTGGGGTGGGGATTAGTGAACAATTGTTTGGGAAAGACTCCGTTTCTGTCTTTCTCTTATTTATTGATGTCTTCGCAGATGTTCTCGTCTGCGACGGTGACTCTCTTGAGGTGGGTGAAAAGTTTGCCGAGACAGATGACCCTTGGCAACATTCGCGCCATCGCCGAGCACCCTCTCGAACGAGAATGGCCTCTTTAGGCACGGTACTGTCTGCTCCCCCAGATGGCTTGTATTCAGATGCCGTCTCCTGCAGGGGCACTTCTGACGGCTTTTCTTTTTAAACGTCTTGAACCCAGGTTTTGTGTATAAAGCGTTTTTGGCAACGTTTCGTTCATAGGGTTTCACTACCATAGCGTTTGTTAAAGGCAACACTTCAAAATACTGTAAGAGTAACTTGTTATATGGTTGGCGGTGTGTTAAACGTAAGCCTCTCCTGTGATTATATTATATAATATATGTGTAGCTTCTAAGTATTTGAATGGCCTAAGGCTGCTGGATGAAAGAAACCCATCTTGTTTAAACGAGCTGCTTTTTTTTATATATATATATATATATATATATCAGCAGCGAGGACAGAATGTCTTTTTCAAATTTCCATAATGCAAGATCAGGAGTGCTTTACAACAATGTTGCACCAGGTTTGACGAGGAGCGCGTCGCCACTCAGAGGGGCTCGCTGTGGTGGAGGACTCGTTTATCTCCCCGCTTAGAAAGGAGATCCAGTCGTTTAGTGTTCGCGCGGCGTCTCCCAAAGAGGGACCGTGTTCAGCTGGCATCTAAAGGAGGGAGGAAGGGGAACAAGTGCCACGGTTCCTGGAAATCCCTGTTAAAATGGACCTGACTGGCTTCATGACGCATAAGATACTGCGCGGCCTGCACCGGATGGGGGGGGGGACCAGACTTAACACAGCTGTTTGTTTCAGAGGATGAGGGGGTGTACCAGAGTAGTTTGTTTTGTGTTGTTTTTTTTTTTTGTCTTTTGATATTTCTAGGTGAATTGCAATACTTGTTTATAGTGTCAGGGGTGTTCAGTTTGCAATAAATGGTATACTCTGCTGTGTACAGTTACATTTTTTTTTTTTTTTTAATTACAAAAATTGTACTTGTTTCTATTTTTTTTGTGTGACGGTTTCAAAAAGAACAATTATTTTAAAGTGTAAAGGAAATCTTAGTATTTTTTTAGTTTTGTCTTAAAATATTGATGCAGGATTTATTCTTTAAATAAATAAATTCATCCGTGTTGCCTGCTCTTTGTCCAGTTTTGAAGGTCTTACAGGTTTACATCAACTGACTGTTGAAACAATTTCCCCTGGCTCTTTAAATAAGGAGATTTAGAGAAACACAAGTGTCAGATGTCAGTGTTTTAGAGGAACCAACTGATGGTTGAACGGGGTCAAAAGAGGAAGTGGTTAGTTACATTTAGGGCTCCACCACAAATAGGTGAGCTGCAAGCTAGAGACAGGAAGCGCTGCTCAGCCTACACCGCGAAGCGCTAAAATGGAGGCTACGGCTCAGTCTTAATGCGGTCAGAGTTTATTGGTTTATTATAAGACTGGGCGACAAGTCTGAAAGAAAGTTACAGTGGAAGTCATATTTTACAAAAAACAGCTGCATAATTATTCCCTTCAAACGTTGTAAGGTTAAGGGGAACTTCAGTCATTTACAGAACAGCTTTCATTGCCCACAGCTTCGACTGAAATAGCATTTTTACATAGCTTGATTGCTCACGAATTACAGAAAATGTCGTGTCGGGAAACATTTTAATTTCCCTTGTTAACGGGGGGGGGGGATTCGTGTGAAGCTCAGAAAAATCCTGTTGTCCTGATTAAAAACAAAGCACGTTAAATTGTCAGCATCAAAAAACCCCCAACACTATTCTGATCTTGTGAGCTTTTTTTTTTTTTTCTTTTCTAAAGACAGAACTGTACAACAATATTAAGACAAAAACGTATGCTGTTGGAGAGAATACGGCCTATAACTTGTAGCCCAGTCCAGATCTACTGATGTGGCAGAAGAGCGTCATGGCGAAACACATCCCCAAGACCTGTCAACAAACAAGATAAAAAGGCCATTATAAAACACAACAGGTGAACTTGTTGACTGATGTTTGTCACAGAAAAGAGCAGGGATAGATTCTCATAGCTATTACTACATGTAGCCCCCCCCCGTCCAGGTATACTACTATATAAACCGTCCCTCAGGTTCACGGGCTCAGGTTTTGTATCGAAGTTAACAAAGACTGCCTCATTAGTCCTGGTGGGAGCATATAATAAGTATTTTAATACGGCACGTTAAACCGCCATCGGTTTACCTCGATGACGCAGAGGACAATGACCGAAATCCCCGTGGTCAGGAAATTCTCCTCGAAGAAGTTCTTCAACTTTTCCAAGCAGGCCTGCAAACAAAGCGCATTGGCGTTGAGATGGACTGCAACCAGCAGTCAAATGCAACAGTTCAGGCATCTAATGTGGCATTTCAAAAACACGTGACCTCTGACCTCCACAGTTTGTCAAATTCACGGCGGTTGCACTGGGTCTACCTTTTTCCTGTAATTGGGCGTCGCGGTGTCACAACTGTCCAGGCAGCAGGATTTAGGCACTGCATCTCCCCAGTCTGTCACATTCTCCACTCCGCAGCAATCGAACTGAAACAAATCATTACGAGGAAACGAAACAAGTTGGACAACACCAGACTGGGATCAGTGTTTCCGGCACACCATCCACACCCATAGCCTTTTGTGTCACCACATGTATCATGTGAGCTGTCAGCACTTACGGTCTTCTGAAGCAGGTCCCACTCACTCATCACATTCGTGGCGTTCACAGACTTCCCTCTTGCAATTTTCAAGCCGTCGTTGAGATCCTTTTCCACCAACTCAGCGATCTAAACCGTGAGGGGAGATTTGGCGATTATGTGCTCCTCTTTTTCTTTTTTTTTTCTTTTTTTTTATTAGTGCAGACGGATATGGGACCCCTACCTGGTCCTCGTACATGAGTAGCAAGCACGCCACCGTCAGCTCCACCAGCATCAGCGCGAACAGCAGCAGGAAGAACTGTCGACAGGGCACATTTCGCAGCACGATCGTATTTTTTATTGTTTTGAAACGCATTCGGACATTCACAGGAATCAAAAGGGAGATTCCAGTTCATCGCAACGTAAAACATTCATTTTTTTTTAAAAATCGGTAATCACATTGTAACATGGTCCAAGTTGTAAAACCTTTAGGAGAAATCCTTACGTTTTGTTTTTTTCGACAGTCCAAACTGGACGTGCTGACTCGTCGCTAAGTGAAAAGTCAAGCTGTCACCAAGGTGAAATCAGGAATTCATCATCCGGGCAACACGAAGGCCTGGACCAAATTTCATGGCAACCCATCCAATGGATGTAGAGGCACTTCCCTCGAACGCCCCCCCCCCCCCCCCCCAAAAA
>CM022476.1:28359300-28424960 GCA_011952105.1 Coreoperca whiteheadi
GAAAGGGATGGAAAGGGGTGGGTGGGACGCGGGGGGGGGGGGGGGGTGGGGGGTCTGTGTAAGTGCGTCGGTGCATCCAAGAAAACGCATTGAACATTTTTCCGATCGTGGGGGTCGAAAACTGTTAACGGGATCCCAGCAGAAGAAGAAGAACAGCTGTGGTTCTGAGGGGACGCCATCAAGCGTCACCGGGTTGCCCCCCTCCCCCCCCGGCTGAACTGAACCTTTAAGTTTCAGTTCACTAATTTGAACCACACCCTGTTGGCGGACCACAGGGCAGACTGCTGGGCCCGTGAGAATCGGCCGCTGACATACAAGTTCAGCAGCAGCCTGTGCGGATGAACACAAAGTGATTTCCCCCCTTGTGGCGAAGTAACACAAAAGGAGCAGACATGCACGCGTGCTGGATCAGACTATATAGAAACAGAGAGCTGGGAAAGCTAGAAAATCCTACTTCTAAAATACTCACAAAAAACAAACAAAAAATAAGCCTGTCCTCCGGTATTGATAAATCCTGAAGCTCTAAATTGGCTTGACGAAGTCCGCCTCAAACGCTTCTCTGCGGTGGCCTCGCGAACTTCCAGATCCATCAACGACGCCGACGTTAATCCGCATCCACACGTCATCTCAGGACCATCTCGAACATTGTGTTGCTCGCCGTCCCGGGCGGATTCAGAGGCGCTCGTCCGTTCCTTTGACTTCAGCAGACCGGGTTACCGGCCATTCAGCGGCTTCACCCAACTCAAACTGCAGCCGTCTGTATCCTGACACGGACCAAACGCCGAAATCACATCGCTTCCGATCCTCAAATATCTCGGTACATTCCCTCAGCTGTTTTCTCCAAATTCCCCAGGAGGTCATCCAAAATCTGCCTCGGTGCTCATGATCCACAAAATAGAGATACACCCTACCAGCTTACTGGGGAATGTTTTCTTTCTCTTTGTGTGTCGTCTTCCACCTGTATCGACATTACAACTCATTTGCACCTCCTAATCTGGATAGTGTAGGAGATGATGTACTGTATCTTTTGGGGCGTGTGATCCCCGGGTGGGTCGACTGGGGGTTTAGGACTGGCAGTCTGGCCGAGGACCGTAGTTGCAAGTCACCAAGTCTCCTCTGCTCTCATGTCTTGTCACCTCTATAATTTCTGCTCTGGAAAAAAAGTCAAAGTGAGGGTTAAAAAAAACAAACAACAAAAAAATCCGACGTTTTCGCGGCCTTCTAGTTTTCAGTGCTGTTGCTTTTGTCGGAGAAAACCACGCCCCCTTCATTTGAATATGAGCAATGAAATGTGTCATTATGAAATAGTGCCATGAAATAAATAAATGTGTCACTATGAAATAGTGCCATGAAATAAATAAATGTGTCACTATGAAATGGTGCCATGAAATAAATAAATGTGTCATTATGAAATGAAAGTCCGATGAAATGAAATCTAATTTATTTAATCACTGACTCATTTATTCATTTCAGAGGCATATTTATTAATTTCATAGGCATATTTATTCATTTATTTAATATTGAATGAAATGGCATTCCATAGCCACTATTCGTTTGCCTCCGGGGGTATTCTGGCTTTCGATGACTTGATCTTGATCAGTATTATTATTATTACTGACAGAAATTACAGCCAATCATTTCATTCTGCGTGGACACTTTTATCTGTTTAACTTGATTTATCTAAC
Source organism: Coreoperca whiteheadi (assembly GCA_011952105.1). Classification (NCBI taxonomy): domain Eukaryota; kingdom Metazoa; phylum Chordata; class Actinopteri; order Centrarchiformes; family Sinipercidae; genus Coreoperca; species Coreoperca whiteheadi. Next base: position 28,360,986 of record CM022476.1, read on the forward strand.
TCGTAGCTAGGTCTTCAAGCCCAGGATACAAAATTAGTCTTTTAAAATTATTAAATTAAAAATTCAATGACTCTACTTTTGTGTTAGATATAACATGATTGAGAGTTTTGTTTTTTTATTGTTCCAGTCTTTTTGTAGGCTTTGTAAAAAAACAACAACAAAAAAACACGTTGTTTGGCCTATTCGCTATTATCTTCAGCTAAGCTAGCGACGGCACTGTCGGTCCACACTGAAATATCTGAACAACTGTCGGATAGATTGCCTTGAAATTTACTACAGATATTCAAGGTCCCGGATCTATTCCACAGAAACTTGGTGATCCTTTGCCTCAACACCTGCAAGATGGATTGGCGCAAACGTTTGAGTCCTGTCTGGAAAGCAGTGAACTGACAGACACTGCAAAACTTTGTTTTCAAAAGATTATTTGTTTGGCATTTGTGCTTTTATTTGAGAGGAGACAGGACAGACAGGGTAGAGAGTGTGTGTGGGGGGGGGGGTGACATGATAGATGGTGCTCGCTCTACCAGGTGAGCTACCGGGGCGTCACAGCAATTTATAGAAACTTAATCCCTTTCTTTTCCAGCTGTTTCTTTTCCGTGACAGTTTTTTTCGGCTTGTAACCAGCAGGCAATTTGAGCGGGGATGAGGAGGGATGCCATCCCCCTTGTTAGCAAAATGACCAAAATGAATCCGCCTTGTTAACCTGCCGCCCCCTCCATCCCCCTCTCCATCCCCTAGTAGCAGACAAGAGTGCCGGGGAATTGATATATATATAGGCATGATAATTATGCATCTGTAAAAGTTGCAAAAGCATTGATCACCTTGTCAAGTCACATCGTTTAAAAACATTCCTCTGATCTAAGATGTATAATAGTTCAAGCTTTGACACCTTAACTGACAGACAAAATGCATTTTTATTTTAACAGCAACAAACAGTTTCATCTCAATTTTAGATAATGGACTTTTCCATACTTGGCTTTCACAACAGCACAGCTTAAAGAAAAGCATTTCTGTCAAATATGTTACTATTACCCACTAAATATTCCTAATTACATATTCTAAATCATTCTTCATTATTCTGTTAAACTATATAACAGGTCTTCAGTCGCAACAAACCGAAAATAACGATTTCAGTTCCTGTCGATGTCTAAAAGACAACATTCTAACATAGTGGTAACTACCAACACAAAATCATCAACATTAGCATCATCCAATGCTAAAAACATGGTATTGTGATCATTCTGAAAGCCACTGTACTCATAACACTTGACCTTTTTTTTGCCTTCCAGTCATAAAAACTTAGAACAATGACTCACTATGAGTCAATGCCACAGGAGCTCTGTAACCATGGCGATTTAAAAGGACAAATGGCAGCTATAAAAAGCCTTCCGCTGCACTAACTGGCAGGTACTGGTTTTAGTGTAGTAACGACGTTAGGTAGTTCTGGGTCTAAATCACGGCCGCACCTATAACAATGATCACGTTCTACGGCTCTCGTTCTGTCGTACGGCCGGAACATAAAAAAAGACCGGGCACAAGGCGTAGGTGTATGACTAACCACCAACAGTAAGTCACCAACATGTCTGTTATCGGGTACTGCGCGACGAACCGAGTCGTAGCTTCAGTATAATCGGGTGAGTCCCAAAACTCTGTCCTCAGGTAACAAAAACCTGAAAGGTGTCAACTAATTAACTAACTTTTCTCCAAGCTCAGTGACCCATACCTGATATAAAAAGAGCAAAACTGAGAAATTAAGGCTGGTTCACTTGTATACCCTATTTTCATGGCGCAGTGGCAAAGACCAGCACGAAGAGGTCGGTCGTGTGTGCAAAAGGCCACGAGCACGCCTGCGTTTTCGGTTCACACTGGCCCAGAGTCCTGTGTGCCAAAAGGCTGCCGTGTTCCACTTCCTGCTACATACTAATTGCATACAGCATGCACCACATACTAGCGGTCATTGTAAACACTTTGCAGTTACTATTCAAAATCCACAAACTTTATGGGCTTGAACTGGTGAGGAAATGACATACGTTTTTTTCAGACACACTACCAGTTTCCCAGAGAGCTGTGAGCAGCTCCTCCGTTTCCTTTGTGTATCGCATCGTGGCACAATAGTGTACATCCAAAGTACACTACAAAAAAAATCACGCATTTTTTATTGTGCATACTACTAATACTAATAATAATAATAATGAGGAGTACCAAATTAAGTGTTCCTGTGCTGAAAACTCCTGCGGTGCTGTGCTTGGTGTGAAGCAGGCCCAGGTTGAGTTGTCAGGAAAACATTGTACGGCGGCTTGCACTAGTCTTTGCACTGCCATGGAAATAGAGACTCTCACATGTTTGTAAATAGTCAGGCGCCATGTAAGAAATACATTCATGATATACATACATCTGATGCGAGTGATTTTGCATGTATGACAAAGCTTATTATAGTCCCTGTTCACACTTGTCACACGTACGGTGTGCAGGTATCCCTACTCCGAAAGATGGGAAATCCCTTCATCATTGGACAGACACGAGGGTAACGCTGTACTTGAAGTGCATTATAGGCACATAAAACATCTATTTACTGTTTTAACTTGTCTGTAAACATTATGATATGCACTATAGTGCTTTATGGATCTCAGCTTATTACGGTAGGAAGCAGCTATGCATAGAACTGTCCCAAAAAGTGGCACTGCATATTACGAAATATTCAGTATAGTACGATAGTGCATTTTTAGTTGTGCGTGGTGTGCTTGTGTGAAAACACCCATCTTTTCAAGAGTTTCGAGGCTCTCGTGGTGGTACAATTCTATAAATTTCCCGTTTTTCTGTAACTATTACTGCCATGCAATTCAACGAACGGGTCAAACAAGCTAAAAAAACTAAACCAAAAAAACCCCCCAAAGCACTGCTGTAGTTCCCGTAAATTAACCGATTTGAATTCATAGATTTTCTCTGTTTTCACGTTTTAGGAGTTCTGTGATAAGTGGGAACCCTGGTTGTTACTGTTTGAATCATTGATTTCTTTTTACGTTTCATTTTTGTTTTTTTTACAAAGTGCGGTCAACAATGAGACACTTTGAGGCTCTTCACCCCCCAAAAAATGACCTCCCTTTGCTGGAAGGTTTGAGCCTAAGAAGAAGTCACCATCAGCAGTTTTGTATCCTGCTGAAAGTGTCTGTGAGGAAGACACTGAGCGTGCTCAGTGGATAAGAGGATCCGCTACATGTTTGTAATGCAAACTCAGTGAACTTCTCAAAAGGTTTCCAGAAATACTGCATTGAAATGTGTGTGTCGTGGACCATGTCCAGCAACCCTGACAGGCCAGTCGTGGCTTTGACGCACATCATGGCCCAGGACTTTGTGGGGCATTCTTAGGCCGGCGTCGAACTCGGATTTGAATATCCTCGTCCTGTGAAAGAGACAAAGAAGGTCATCGCTGTCTTCCATTTCCTTTATGGGATGATTGCATCTGCAGTGACGATTACGCTGATCTGCAATGAGTAAATGATGTTGGTCTTCTACGCACTGTTTCGGCGGTGTCGGCCGTCTCCTCCTCGCCCTCGGTGTATTCACTTCCCGGGGTGAATGCCTCGATGTCGGACAGAGCGCTCTCCACCGCCTCCTCATCATAGTCTGTCTGGTATTCATCAGACAGTTCCTCTGAAGGCAGACAAACGAGGAGACTACATGAGCACCTTTTTTTGTTTTAAGGAATATTTGAAAAAATATTGTCCCATTTCAAATCATAAAACTGTGTTAATTATGTAGCTTTTCACAAGGAGTTTTCAATTTAAGCCTTCAATAGTCTTTTCATCTCATTTTTGATGCATTGGTTAGTGATTTCAGTATTTTACTGATAACTAACCGTCGATTAAGGCATTCTTGACAGGTTCGATTCTCGACACTATCTCTGCCAGGTCAGTGAAGGAGGCATTCGGACAGGTGACCACCTGAAAGACACGCACTGCGTCATTCCAATGAACACCTTCCGTTTATTCCCACTCTTTTCGATTACACATTTAGAACAGACATCAAATGGCATCAATAGCAACTGTACCTTTAGCAGTGCACCAATAAAGAGACCAGAAGCGTGTAAACAATTCAGGTTTCAAAACGTTCATTTAAAAAAAAAAAATAAATAAATAAAAAAAGGTGTCACGAGGTGGGAAATGCATTCAACATGTTTGTTGGGCCTTAAAGCGGTATGCACTGAATCTTGGCCTCTAGTGCTCGGAAAAACATCCAAACTACCTGACTGGCACGTTGCCTATAAAACGCATTTCCTACAGTTGCCCATTTACACATCCTGCACACAAGCATTTATTTGGTTAAGTTCCTTTCGACTTCAGCTCTGGTTTGCTCTCCACCAACTCCAGAGAGAAATGTCTTTGTCTTTAGCTGCTAAATTGTTTCCCTACGTTCGCTCAGCATCTCTGCAGGTCTGCTGTTTAGTACTCACGTGGCCAGTTTTGGTCTTGTGGAACTCCTCCTGATGTCGGTCCTTGAGCATGCTGTCCACCACGCCACTGCGCTGCCACACATCGAACACAGTCTTTCCGTGCTGGTATCCCACCTCCTACAGCCACAGCGAAGGAGGGTTAGGGTGACGTTCAAAGCCAGCACATGGAAGAGGCCCGGGGAAATAGCATTGAGGAACACAGGGGAAACTCACAGCGATCTCATCAAACTTGCCGAAATCCAGCGTGCCGTAGTGGTCGATGGGCGGCCGAATGTACTCGCAGTATTCGCTGTCTCTGACCAGTTCCAGCTGCTGCACACAGCAGACGTAAGCAAGCCGGGTCTGGATCTCCGCCATGTTCAGGACCTGGAAGGTGAAACGTGTTGACTTTAACAGGGCGGTGGAGCTATTCGGTTGACTTCAATTTTACAACTCTCGCCACCATTTCTCTAAAATTAAGTTCAGCAGGTGATAACTTTGACATTTTGCCACTTTACCATCCACGTCTCCCTTATTTATGGTAAATGGCCTCAAGAATGACTGCAGAGGACATCCGACATGAAAGCGCACCTTGACTTTCTCAGCCAGAGGGTTGAAGCGTTTCCACAGCAGCCACCAGCCGTTCAGGGAGTCACCGTAGTTGGTCAGGTTGGTTTCATCCCGACTTCCAACATCAATTGCAATCACAACCTTGGCCCCCATGGACCGAGCCACATCGGCTGGATGCCAAAATAAGAGAAACATATTTATTCTAGCACTACGTCACACGAGGCGCGATTTGTATTTACGGCAGCGGTGTAAAAGTTAATTGGACCCCCGAACCTGTGCGGGCCGCCAAGTCGCACGAAAATACATAATACATTATAGGGCTTTAAGATTTGAAAACAAGTTTTTAGGGGACTTTAAAAGGGAAACACTGATTTTACAGCTCAGAGCCAAATTGTCAGAGGTCAAGTTGCATTGTGGGTAATGCAGGCGCCAGGTTTTGAAAAGGAAGAAGAATGCATAGAACAAAAAAAGAAGATATCGTTGGTTATGCTTCGTCGATTTTGATCCTTTTGTTTTAGCTGGCCATCACAAATCTGAAAAAGTTATAGAACTGCAATGCTAAATCCGTGGAGTACATTTACATGTCTAAATATTTAACGGCCCATATCTTCGAGAGCCACGTGGACCGAGACCGCTTAAGTCTTAACTCTTTCCAAATGTAAAATGTTGTTCACCCCCGTCTTTGTGGTTAAAACCTGGTCAATGTTTTATTTCACCTACTGTGTTAGGAGACAGTTTCTGAAGCTGTAGGATGTGTCCTTAATCTACAGTCACTAAAACTTGGTGTTTTATTCTGTATTTACAATAGTGAGGAAGGAAAGTAGTGTTTTGTATTCTATAGAAAGTATGACTGTACTTATATTTGAGTCAACTATTTTTTTAGTGGTTATTTCCTTGTGCCTTTACATTGAGCATTACCTCGGTGACAGAGAATCACAAAGCCGGACTGCAGTTCCTTTGCTCACACTGTGATTTTGGACTCTGATATCTGCCGGAGGCAGACAATCGGTCTTCAACAGGAAGAGTGGGGTCGCTCTGGCCGGACAGACTCTGCTCTCTCCTTCATCCAGACCCAGATAAATATTGAATTAAGACTCAGCTGTATATTAATTTTAGGATTTACTCGAATGATTTAATTGAAGATTGAAATGTGAATTGAGTCGTTTACTACTGCCCTTGCTAAAGCTCATTGCAAAAAATAATCAAACTATAGTTATTTATTGAGTTCATATATGGTGGTAAAAGCTTAAGTAGTTGTGTGTGTAACATCTTAACAGGTTCTTAAAGGTTACTCTAGCCAATGGAATTAACAGTCCCTTGGGGCTCACATCGGAGCCACTGAAACCCATCCAAGCACCATAACCAGAGCCCAGATTAATTAGAGGAGAGCGGCCGTTAACAAGCAGGGCTGGTATTGGTAACTGACGCAAACGGGCTGTTCGGTTGGTTGCTATATCAGAGGAAGCCGGATGGACGCAGTGAAGTAGGCAGTTAGATGCTAGGCGTGTCTTCTCGAAACCAGCTAAAACAGTCCTTAGTCAATACTTTAGGGTAATACTCTGAGAGGCTAAGGATCGGACCCTTGAAACTAGGGGTGATCCATATCATACCGTTCACGATAATACCAGTATCATTTTTAATATGATTAAAAAAAAAAGTCATATCGTGATAATGGCAACATTCCGACTTGTTGACGTAATGATGTCATAGCTTTATGTACAGCAGCAACGAGCATCACTGAAAGCGAAAGTAACATTGCTACCGGCTCCGCGGTGGGGGAGTTGGTTCCAAAAAGGGGAGCGACTTCGGTAGTGTGGAAGTGGTTTGGTTACAAAAGATCCAGCAGCGACTCCCACACAGACTTTACTTGGTCGGGCCGCCCAGATATTTATATATATAAAAAGTGTGATCATGTTTATCTCACGAGTCTAACATCACAAACAAGTTTTCCTTTCTGAGCACTCTATGACTTCCTGTTTACTAAGAGGATAAACATGTTAACGGTGGTTGTTATCCACAATACTATTACTTTGGACCTAACTGAGCCAGCTGAGGCTTTTCAGTGTCCGTGCCTCCGCGTGCATTTGTTGGAAATAACAGATAACATTGTTGTTCATTGTTGTCTTTGCATGGCGTAATCGGAGGTTGACTGAACTTCAGCACTGGTTCCGCTGGAAGAACTGCACCCTCCTCTGGTTAAATGCTGCATTTCAGCCGAAGCCCACAAAGTCCAATGTGGCGTCGTCACATGGTGTGCACACAGTACAAGGTAGCTAGAGGCTAGGAAAGGGTGTCATTCATCTCATGGTTGTGTTGTTTGTTTACTGTAATCATTAGCAAGTGGCAATGACTTATTGTAAATGCAACAGTTATCACCTTTAACCGTACGTATTTATGTCTCTAGAACAGATCTCGATGATCCAGTCGATAAGTGTGTCATCATATTTTCAGCAAAAGATTTTAATTACTTATTAAGCAGGTGTTCCTATATCTTGTTATGGAATACATCATTCCCACTCATACAAGCAGTAAAGTCCACTACCACCCTCTCAGTGTTTTCTCACCAGGCAGGTTGTTGATGTACCCTCCGTCCATGAGTAAGTGTCCATCTTTGGGATCACAGAGAGGCGGCAGGTAACCAGACAGTGACATACTGGCCCGGACATACCGCCACAACGAACCTGGAGTGGAGAGGCAAGTGTATGGTAGAGGCTGACACGCAGAAAGAAACGACCGAGTAGTAGAAAGAGATAGCTGACTTTAAACTGTATTAGAACATGCTTTGCATTACATAACTGAGTCCAAGATATTCAAGAGACCATAGCAGTGTTGTTTCATATTTTGGCTAATTAACATTACAAAACAAGTATACAATTGCTTTTCCTCCCATGTTTCTCCACCCTGCAGGCAAACATTCGTTTCATTCATTTCAGTAAAATAGTACCAAGTCGTTTGTAAAAAAAAAAAAAGACATGCGCCATCAGAGGGGATTGTAAATGTATTCATGTTTCGCAAGAACAAGAGAAAAAATAAAGTTGCACAGACCGTCAGTGTGAACTCTCATGGAGGAAGCTGTGATATCTGTTGTAATGTTGAAGTACGGCAGCAACAGGTCCTAGCCAAGGAGGTGGTAAAAGCAGAAAAAATGAAGTATCAGACCATTATTATTGGAAGATGCAATCTCACAACAAAAGTAGTATGCCAGGTAGTTATTTAACCCATGGAACTGTGCTAACAAATATCCTCACAGAACACTTAATAAGCACGGAGCGCCTTACATTAAAATGGAGTGCTCATTTCAGCTGTGAAATGAAGGTGAAATGATTTACTGCACTTTCAGCTGATGCCGCGTAATGTTTAAATACACTCTGACAAACACGCACAGCAGAGCCGACTCACATTGGTCACCTTGTCGTAAATTTGGCAAAGTCTAGTAATTCCTTCTGCCTCACTGCTTGGCTCTTATTCTTTCAGTACAGAAAACCCCTCATCTTACCTCTATCTGTTTGCCCTTGAAGACAGAGCTAATGCTGGAGTTAAAGGAAGCTCCGGAAAACATGGAGGTAATCGGGTACGTCAGATCCAACATCTTCTTGAAGTAACAGGTCATGCCCTGGCAAAGGAAGGAATTGACAAAGGGAAGTGAGGAAATGTGTGTAATGATAGGTAAGCTTAGCCTTCCCCAAAGCTTTCTCTCACTGAACTAGAAATTATGAAAAGGCAAACTAGTGTCAAGAAGAGAAAACATTGGAGAAATCGTGATAAATGCGAAGAGAAGTCATAATAACGAGACCATAGTTTTGACGTAAAGCCGTTTTCTAATGTCGCTTTTCCATTACACAGTACTACCTCGCCTCAGCTCGACTCGCCTCGGTTAGGTTTTTCACTGTGTGAAAGTTGTGCCTGTACCTGCTTCCAGGTACTTTTCTTCGTACCACCTCCGGCGGGGTTCCAAGCGAGCTGAGGGAAGCTGAGGCGATACTAAAATGTCACGTGAACACGCCAGACTGCTGATTGGTCAGAGAATCGTCTCTATTCACTGCGTCATCATTGCAAGCGCCAGACGGAGTATCCTGGATAACCCCGCCATTTTTAAAGAGTTTGGCCAGAGATTGCGAGATATACCGATTACTATTACGGCGACTCTGAAAAACACGCGGTCAAACGAAACAACGTTTGTCTTCTTGCCGTGAGAAACAGCCACATCCCGACGATCAAAAACAGCACACAGTCGATTTCCTCCATTGTCCCGTGTGTGTGGATAGCGGGTTTGTGGGGCGGCAGTTTCCTGCGGCGTCGCTATGACGACCAGGTACTATTATGGAGGTACTTCTGCAATGGAAAACGGAGCGAAAAGCGAGGCGAGTCGAGTCGAGCTGGTACTGGTAATGGAAAAACGCCATAATATTAATGACAACGATCTAGCGCCACTCATCGTTTTCAAATTGAGTGAAAAAAGGGTTTAGTACGCAAGTGCTCTCCCGTCTTCAGTGTAGTGTGAACACACCATGGCCCACTCACGAGCCCGGACCCTCATGCGGCTGTTGCTCTTCTCCTCAGCGTACAGTGCTCCCATGAAGGAGCCGACGGAGGTGCCGCCCACCATGTCGATAGGGATCCCCGCCTCATTCAGGGCCCGCAGGATGCCGACCTGAGTGCAGCCCCTGGAATGGGACAGTCCTCCCATCAAATAACATCACACATGCTATATGATGTCACATTTTGTTCAAATACCATCCAAAATGTTCATTTTAACAAGTCTTATCAGGCTCACATTTACAGTCGGGTTTTTATTAAAGGATACAGAAAATTCTGTCTGTAGTGAGATTATTGCACGTGTATCCAAATGGAGTTAGACTTTTTTGTGACTACCTTGAGATGCAATGTGGCGAAACTCTCTCCCGGGAGAAAATGTCCCTTGAAAAACAAGTTTCAGCCGTGCTGAATGACTTGTTAAAATTGATACCATGGAAGAAAAGGGGTTTACGGACCACACAAATAATGGAGGCTAGGAGGAAATCAATGGGTGCAGTAACAGTTCATAAGAAACTGGCATGATGTGAAAGCATAATAACTGCTGTAGTCATATGTCCAAGAGGTGCCTCAGGTCACAGCTGAGAGGAACACAGTCCCTACCTTGTCGGAGCTCCAGGACAAGCCAGAGCAGAGAGGAAAAGAAACAGATCAATCAGAATAGAAACAATTATCTGTTGTTTGCTGTTTTGTATTGCTACTTCTACAATGCCAGCATGGGGATTAACACATTGTATTTCTCTCTTATCATTCTAATGCTAATTGTAATCGTACTGATGGAGTCATTACATGTAATGCACACAGAAGAAGAAAAAAAAAAGAGAAAAGAAACTGTCCTGCACTGTCAGCTCGGACCGAGTTGCTGCTAACACAGGTTAAATTGTTTTTTTTATAAATTCCATAAGAATAATTAAAAGTGTTTCTATGCGTTCTCAAACTTTTTATTACGAAATAAAAAACACCGCAACCTCGCAAAAAATATAAAAAACTATGTTGTTATCATGTTTACTCTCGCCTTCTGCCAATGGCCAGAGCAGTGGTCATGTGCTTTTCTTGAACACTGGCTGCCGCTAACGGCTTCGGCAAAAAGTGAAAATGTTACTGAGACGCCATAGATTTGTCCTATTTCAAAAGGAAGTGAAACACAATCTGCAGTTTGTGCCTTCGCTGTCCACGGAAAGCTGGAATCACCAACATTAGATGTATTTAAGCTCTACTTACTTTGATGTCACATGTTAAAGAACTACACAGGCCGGGCTGGTAAATAATTGCCGTTTACTGATGTTGGAAGATTTCAGTTACCTCAGTTAATTGGACAAAAATGTAGCTAATATGTGGAGGTGCCAAACTCCCAAAATAAGTGTACTTGATTCCGACTGTGAGTGCAGGGTATATACTTGCTCCTTGGATATAAAGCCACAGTACCTGGCGCCCCCTCCACCCAGCACAAGGGCGATGCTGTTTCCCGTCAGGATCCTGGCCAGACGGGAGAAGTCCGAATGACGATCTGGACACTTTTCAAACACACGCTGATACAACTCTCTCTGAAAACCAGACACACACACACACACACACAAACAGTAATGAAGCATTTGCTAGCTGGGTCAGAATTGCCCATAAAAGACTCGGTGGGTCGGCGGTTAGTACCAGCTTTGGTAAACTCCTCTTGGAGAACACTCTGCGGGGGCAGGACAGGTGATGGTGCCTGGAGATCCAGCTCCGCATGTTCAGCCACTCGGCCGTGCCCTTGGGCGGCGGGCCGTCCTCCCTGTGCAGCAACACCAGCTGCTTTTGAGCTCGGACTGCACTGCCCTCCGACATCCGCTCCAACTGCAGGCGGAGAAGCGGAAGAAGAGGCAGTCAGCTGTCACTCAGAACGGCGGTTCATAAATACGGCGATGGGGGTGGCTGAAGGTAACGTGAATAGTGTTATAAAAGGCAGATTTAGATGTAAAATAAAACGTTGTAGATTCAGAAGGGTTTGCCCTACAGTATCTAACAGTTTGTATAGATTAAAGATTACATGGTGCTTCAATAGTAGTTTTAAGGTAGGTGAATGTGTCTTATTCACGTCCCCCACCCTTCTTTTCATTATTTTCCTCTCAATTCCCCTGAAATTGAACATGTGCATGTGATTTTTGCCAACAATAGAGAACAGTACTACAACTTGATAAGAAACTTCCAACACCACAAAGCTTTCTCCTCATCCCTCTGCCCCATATTTGCAGCCTGCTTAAGCCTAAGACTAACAGCTTCTTAAACTGATTTGATTAGCCTAATTAATAAGTTATTAGGAGCGACCTTATCCACGCACACTCATTAGAATTGTTACCATTAAGAAAGACTACTGTTAGTCTTTTTCAATCGTTACATTGCCTGATTCATTTAATAAAACCTGTTTCTCCGTGTAGTACATTCTCTGATTTCACAGATTTGTTGATTATTCAGACCTTTTTAGGATTTAAGTATTTAATATTCATTTTAGTTTTGATTTGTCACTTCATGTGTGAAGAAGATCCCCACCCACATTAGTCATCGCAGCTTGAGAAATGTTTCCCTTTTTTTTTTTCAAACCTATGGCATCGTAATTTGTTGGGGAGTGGTAAACTCGCCGCTGTTCCTGTCACATTCGTCACCAAATCTGCTGCAATTCACGGAAAAAGAGCTGCTATTATTAAACTCTTACGACTTGTCTTTGTCAACGAGAACGTCCTGTGTGCTTTCCGCAGAAGAAGCTACAGCAGCATGTATTTACACTGACCTCACCCACAGCGGGTTCCTGCTCACCCAGTCCCACAATGATGATGCAGTCAGCCTGGCGGATGCAGCGCTGCGTCCAAGGCGTGAGCCCAGAGTCGGACTGGTAGAGGACGATGCGATGGATGTCTTCCTGCTGCCCGAGCCAACTGGACAGACGGTACTCATGGACACTTTAAAAAAAAAAAAAAGAAGAGAGGTACAAATATTAGCAACATATCACCTGTTACTGTATCTTAAATAACATCTGTCAAACAAGTAATTTGCTTCTCATGAAGTACGCAGCTCTTATATATTTACAGTTGAATCACTCAAATGTCTACCTGTCCAGAGCAGCGGCGCCTAGTCGCTGTTTGATGGTGTCACTTGTCAGCAGTAGAGTGGGGCCTTCAGAAAGCAGAAACACGTCAACCTATGACCGTGTAGTACACTGTATCATGTCGTAGTTTCTAAGAAACAGACACAGACCTGTGTGACTCCTCTCCAATATACCATGCGTAGTTTACATTTTCGGCTATTTTGCCTTTAGCAGGGTGGTATTTATCTGGTAAGACACACCACCCTGGTGGTGTGCTGGAGCGGGGTTGTGCAACAGGTTTCATTGTGACAAAAAAATATTATATGCCCAAAAAAGAAATTCATAAATAAAAAGGGAAAAGCAGCAATTCTCTAGGCTCATCTCGAACAACGAACATGCAAAACCAAGCTGATTGTGTTTCAACATTATGATTCTGATGAATTCGTAGAAAGAACATCCATTTTTCTACCTATTAGCTAAATTGATTTAGGTGTGCTAATTAGTTTTGCCAATAAGTTATCATGTTCACACGAGTTAAGGTTAGTTTTGAGAGCTCTACGCAGCCATGGTCCGCCCATACCCACATCCCTAATCAGCCTCCGTAATTAGCCTCTACTGGTTTTGTTGCACCTGTTTGGGTAAGATAACTTCCACCTTGATTTGTGAAGCCTGGTGACCCTCGTGTAATTGCAGCAAGAAAATAAAATGAAAAATGATAAAAGAACTAATCCACCACATACCGACTAACAAAAACATTTCACATGGCTTGTTGTGGCTGAATCCAAATGGAAAAGGAAGTGTCTTTTTTTTTTTTACATTTAAAAATCCGTGCAAAGATGCAAAGTCACCACCACCGCATCTCCACCACCTGCTGCTGCCGCTTGAGTATCAGATGATTTACCACCATGTGTGGGTGGACTATGGGTGTAGGGACTTTAAATACTGAATCTGATCCATTCTGCTCACTGGGGTTAGTAAGCTGTGTTCTGTGAAAATCCAAAACCAGCAGTAGTAGAAGTAAATTACTGAAGCCTTATGTAGTCCTAAATGTGAACTGGCAGATACAAGACACTATGTTTGTTGGTGTTGTTAAAGGTGTTCATGTTGAACACATTCTGTGAAGGAAGGGGTCTCTTTGTGAACTGTGACTATTCTGGCAACCTGTAAAAGTGGAGTAAGCACTGTGTGTGTGTGTGTGTGTGTGTGTGTGTGCGTACCGATGCCACTGAGTGCATGCTGCAGCTCCAGAGTGAAGGCAGTGAGGGGAACCTCCTCGGACACAGGCAGGATGGCCACAGTGGACAGGTTGGAGGCTGGATTCCCAGCATCCCACTTACTGGTGGGGGTGTTGAGAGCCAGACTACGAGCTGCAGGGCAGAGGAGGGTTCTTTGCATTGGATATTTCAGACAGAAAAGAACATTCTGCTCTTGATTTGTATCTCATTTCATATGGAAACACAACACATTTTATTAATGTTTTTTGGCCACAGTGGCTGGTGACAGGTAAATCTCCACATGATAACTGGTAATGTTCCTATTATTGGTAGAGTACACAAATTCAGATCCCATCCTGACACACACACTAACAAAAAGAGTATGCGGTTACCAGCCAAAGGTCCATTGACCTGCTGCATGTTGCCCAGGATCTTCTGTCCGAGCAGATGAATCAGCCTGGTGACAACCTGAGGATATTTCCTCTTGATGGAGTTCAGAGCTCCCTCGGGTAGCTTGGCCAGCTCGGAGTCCCTGACGGCGTGGACCGTGGTGGCTCGGTTCATGTGGGTCAGGGCCTCCACCTGGACCATCCACAAAACAATGTGTGTTTACCCCAAGCAGTGAGTCTTTTGCATTGCGTCTTTTTAATTTTCTGTTTTCCTAAAACCGTTTCCGACCACTCACCACACCAATTAGATCCCCGCGGCCATACTCTCCAGCCAGCTCCTTCTTCCCATCATCCTTTGCGATGACAGAGCGCAGTCGCCCACTGAGGACGATGAAGGTGCTATCGGACTTGTCTCCCTGTCTAAAACCAAACAATGGGAACAACAAAATCCAACATTACCTATACACACATTTATAATTTATTTTACTTTCACATATTTACATTTATATATATTGTTATATTAACAATTTGTATAATTCTTGCTGTGTACTCTTGTCACTGTTTATATTGAGCTACAGCTGGAGGCCGCTGATTGGATGAGAGACTGATGGCACCTATTTTAAAATGGCACCAGCCCACGTCAGGGGACTCCTCCACTTTCCTGGCTCCCAACCACACCGTGCCGTGCAATGATGTGGGGTCACATGGGATGTGAAGCGTTGATCAATGCTGGCTAGGGCCAAATGGACATAATTGTAAAAAATATCTAAGAGAGCAGTCTGGGTGAAAGTAGGGGTGGGGAGCCTTTTTGTGTCCTTTATAATCTCTTTTCTCCTGTTTCTGATTTAGTGAGGAAGGGAAGTTACATGTCGTTTCTTTTGTTGCTTCTGTTCAGTGGTCAGTTATTGAAATAAAATAGATTTTGGTTGTTGTTTTGGCCATGCTCACCCTGAAGCTTATTGTACCCTTTACGATTGAATCTACTTCATTTGGACGGCATTCTGTTGTGGCACTGGTCATCTTTGGGAGTGGGCAAAGAGGGGAGTCATCTTTTTATGTACAAGTTTTTCTTTTGTCTCCAAAACACAAAAAGAACATTTGGCGTATTCTAAGAGGTAGCTAAACCAATGCCTGTTTCCATGGTGTAATACAGTTTATTAAAATGAATTTCATTACCGTTTATATAAGTGATGCATTAACTGTTTCAGTGAGAAGCCCATCACTGGCTCCGTAGGGTAGATACCTGTAGACGGCACGGCCAGCCTCCACAGCCATCCAGTCCAGGGCAAAGTCAATCTGCCTGACAAACGGCGACAGCCTCTTCACCACAGTGTGGGCTACGTTCAACACCACCCTGGGCTCCTCGCGCATCATCCTGCGAAGTTGAAAACACAGATTTGTTTAGCATCCCAGCTGCGTGATGGGAAGGACCCACTAAAGGAACCCCAACGAAATGACTGAATGTTTCGTGCGTGCGCTTGATCCTGACTCATAGAAGTGGGCCTTGGATATGGAGAGGAAGGTGCAGTCTCTGTGAGCTCGGACAGTGAAGATGAGGGGCTCCCCCGTGAGAACAGCCAGGTGGCCCACCATCTCCCCTGGGTGGGTGACAAACAGCAGGGTATCGTCCTCACGGTCTATCATGCGCTGGTAAACGTGGAGCAGCCCGGAGATGACAAACGCCACGCTCACGTCCTGTAAGTAATGTGGAGGAGGAAAACAAGACATGTGGAGGAGGACAAACTGGTCTGCATGAAGAATACACATCAGTCAGTCTGTAAAATTGTTTTATGGAGCTTTTGAATACAGTGGCGTCAATATAATATGCACAATAGGGCTTTTATTAAATAGGGTTCCTCCACAGCAAAAAATAAAAATGCATTTTACTATTATAGAAGTGGGAAAAGGAAGTGAACGTAGTACGTGCCCAACGTGGCCGTTGTTATTTTAAAAGGTACACGTGCGTTTGGTGCTTTAATAACCTGTCTGTCCTTCAGAGAGCAACCCTTTGGGTCAGTGTTGGCCCAACAGACTCACCTGGTCTCCCTGGTGGGCCACCACAGAGCCGGCTTTGACCTGGCGGAGATTAACCCTCCCCTCCAGCAGACTGTGGTCCTGATAACATTTTAAAAAAAGGACACAGAGAGATGTCTTTTTACCAGTTTTGTCTGAAGTAGCCTGTTACACCTGCCTCTGAACTGTTCCCAGATCAGTAATGTCACAGACTTTAACGGTATTTCACTGTTGCTGTTACATTTAGATTTCCCTTTGTGGGGTCCATAAAGTTTCTCTTCTAAATGAGGTAATGCCTTGAACTGTTTTCGGGAACAACAGGTGAAAATGAGCCTTCTGGCTAACACTGGCACGTTTACAGTGATGTTGATCAATGTGCATTCATTTTCCTCACATTTGTTCCACATGTAAAACAAGAATCAAGCCTAGATATTGTAAACCGGTGAATTTTGTGTGCCGAGCAATCTTACAGACAAATAAACAAGAAGTAGTTTGGACACTACCTCTATTTTGATGAACTGCAGCAGATCCTTTTTGGCAGCTTGGAAAATGACATTAACTTTATTATGGTGGACATTTCCTCCTCCAGCATCACTATAGTGGTAAACGGCAGATGGAGTGTGCTGCATTGTCACGCTCTTCTTTAGAATAGACTGAGGAGACAGAGAGACAGAAAAGGTGTAATGGAGACTTCATGCCCTTTAGAAAAGCACTAAACCACAAACTGAACGCTCATTCTAAGTAAGAATACCTCGTCTATGTCTACGCAGCGCACTAAAAGGATACGTTAAATCTATTGTGTAACATTGTAGCGTAACGTCCTGCTGAAATTATTATTATTTTGCTTAGGCTGAGTCTACGTCAAAACGTCATATAAATTTGCTCAATCTTATGAATACAACTGATAAGTGCCAGTTCTAATTCTCAAAAACAACTACATTAATGGCGGGAAAACAGAGAGCTGCTCTCTCCTCCAATCACAGATACTGCTGCTTTCCCCTTGAGCAAATATGTTTGTTTGTATGCGGTCTTTCTTCAGCTGCTGCACTAGCAAATAAAGGCAAAAAAAAAGCCCCAAAACCAAAAAAAAATACTGACTTTCTCCTCCCAGCTGTATATTTCCTACAGGTTACTGCGCTCTGTAAAACTCTGTTTTGTTCACATTTTTCGCTCCACAACATTGTTAGCAATGCACAATTATTATCCACATTATGAGCCATCTTGTCCTCTTTTTTTTTGTCTTTTGGTGCCACAGATTGTTACAGCGGAGACATGGCTCTCAGTCCTGAGGTAGCCTGGAGGTAGGGTGGCTTCAAATAAGTCCGTCTTTATTTCTGTGAAACTGTCCAACTTGCATTAGACTAATCTAAGAGATTAGACTGGCCTGACAGTGACACTACAGACTAGTCTAATTTAACTTCGTGAAACTGGCCCCATCTGGAGGCCCCCAAAACCTGGACTCACGCCAACAGCAAGTGCAAGAAAGAAAATGCTTATCCAGAGACCTTCACAGGACTGTGAGGCAGAGTCTCCTCTTTGGCAACTCTAGCCCGTTCATGTACTCTGTTGAGGTCGACTGACATTTCACCTGCATGACACAAGAAGTGCACAGTCATCACATTGATCATTGGGGCTCAGTAGCAGCAACATTACTCGTTGACACTGTGCCGCTCCCTATGCCAGCGTGTCTTGGCTGCAGTATTGGTTACGGTTTAGAGACTTGCAAGTGGTCTTTATTCCTTGATAAGCGTAAAACCTGCACAGTAGACGTTGCGTATGAGAACATTAGCAATAACATATGTTACAGAAGTGGGAAATTATTGGCGGTTGGTTTTATAATAGCAACAAATTATTATTAGTGACCTGCAAAAACACTCACAATTAGCTCGCATGGAACTGACACAAAGTTGGATTTCCCCCTTTTTTAACATTAACTTCAGCTCATTAGAAGGAAAACATACTGCAAAGTTTCCAAAAAGTATTTCTTCAAACTATAATGCCTTCTTCCCGACATGTTTCAGGCCCTTCTATTAAGACCATTACAAATAGCCTGAATCTATTTAGATAAGCAAGTAGCATGAAGAGTTGACATCGTTTGCTGAATTTCAAGTTCTATCGATACAAGAAAGACAGTGAAAATAAAAATATATAAAATATGTGTATGTATACCTGTAACAGCCATCGGGGTGGAGAGAGCGCCAGATTTCTTGTATTTAAATGCGGACATGTCAGAGAGGCTGGACTTTTCTGTTATAGTGTGTAACAAGAAAACAGAGAACTTTACACAAACATTACCACACACACACACACACCACACACACACACACGCGCACGCTGCTGCCGCCGCCTAACCGTGAAATGTCGAGAGAATGCTGCCGTTTCTGACCTGCATCAGCTTTTTCGGCGCCGCTCTCATCAGAGTGGGAAGGCTGCCTGCGGAGGCCTCTGTGTGGGTGAGCCTCTCCCAGAACGTGGGCAACCGACACCAAGGAGATGGCTTGGCTCTCCTGTAACACACACACACACACACACACACACACACACACACATATATATATATATACACATACATACATTTCACAAAACACAACAACCTTTCAGAAAACACGACGACATTTCACCAAACATTACATTTGAGTAAAAAAGCAGCCTGGCTTAAATCTTTGTGTACACACGGCGTAGTAATATTACTGCTAATGATAACAACCACGCTTCTATTATCAGTCACGAAATGTCACACTATGAAAATGTCAGATTAAGGTAGTTCCACAATAAACATGTGATCGGTCAAACTGCATCACTTTCAAGATGTAACAAATCCAATTCTCAATCTGATACCATCGACGTAACAGATTCAGTCTCTCCTATTTTTCATTTTGAAAGAAAGCCATCTTAAGGTTTCAGGTCCTGGCTGGCTCGGCGACACGTGAAGTGACTAAGTGTGTTAAGATAATACAAGCTGCAGGGGCAGCCTGTCAACCACTGGGGGCAGTAAACACACCTTGAGTAGCTTCTCCCTCGGAAATGCAACAGAGGAGGAAGAGCAACTGGTGTAACCGTTTACGGCGCAGCCGAACCACCTTTGGATGGTAAATTTAAGCGTGTGCAATGTGTGTCCAGGCATAACATAGATGCCAAACATGGCCCACCATTTTCCTTTCCTTTTAATGGCCTTAATATGTCTCATTGGAGGAGGTAATACTGCAAACCATCTTCCCCAAAAAGAGATGCTTTGGATTGACAGGCATCATAATCCCTGCAGGCCTTAATGACAGCTTCAGTTTCAAATCCTTTCTTAGACTTTCGACCGAACGTTGATAAATGTCATTGCTGTTGTATTCTCTCTCTAGTTATCACGCCATGGTCTGCTACAAATGTAATGTATGTACACCTCCATCTCTTTACTTGCACCCGTGCAGAATTTGGAGGTTGTCTTGATGCCTTGTGTGCACGTGACCTGTTGCTAAACACTACTCATGCCCTTAGGAAGGAACATGCTTAGAGACTTGTGCTGCACATGAGAGAACAGAACAAAGCAGAGCAGCACGACAAAAAACAAAAACAAAGCGTCAAGTCAAAAATGCCAGTCATAGACAAGTGTAAAAGTAAGGTAATCCAATCTGAAATATGTTTGCACAATCCAGAGTTTGGCAAAGACAAAACCAGTACCGGGTTGAAGAGCTCAGTGGTCAGGCCGAGGTAGTTGTGTAAGGCGAGGAAGGTCACTCTCTGGAGACGCACCATGATTATCTACAGTGGACAGGAGAGAAACCGGACAACACAGAGAAAATACATAGCGCACTGTTAATACCAAACAAAAGCTGCCTGTGCGTTTTGTTGCATGTTATGCCCTGGCTAAGGTGGCACATGCAAATGCCGGGTAGCTCCCTTAATGGATCAAATACGTCTCTTTGTCAGTGGACACTTTACCTGGATGACACGGACCAGAGTTTCCGGATATTTCTCAAAGACGGACTGGAAGGCCGCAGCCGGGAGCCGCAGGACAGTGGAGGGAACTGCAGCCCTCGCAGACACGGTTTTGTATGGTGCTGGATAGCCCTGACATGCAGATAACACAGTGTGTGGAGAAAGAAGCAGCTTACGAATAGTAAAACAGCGTCGCGTAACAGAGTTACAAGATACACGAAAGGTGAACATGAAGAGAAAACGTGAATAAAAGAAGGAGCTGATGTACAAATCCCCGCTGGGGATAGCTGATCTAATGCTATGTTATGTGACAGCTACATTTTTCTTATTTGTTCGTAAATGCAGGCGTAGTGCATGCGGGTATAAAGACGTACAGTGATGATGTCCAGGATACTCAGCAAACTGTGAACACTGTCTCCCGGTAAAACTTCCTTCACCACGGCGTCCGTACCATCCTGCAGTAAGAAAACGCAATCAAATCTCACCGCGAGAGCAGAACAACAATTCCAACACAGGTAAGAGTCCCCCCCCCCCCCCAAAAAAAAAAAAACACCCTGTGGTCTTACACTCTCGTGGATGCACAGCTCCAGGCGGCCATCCTGAACCACGTAAATACTGTCGTCAGTGTCCCCCGGTCGGAAGAGTCCCTCTCCCTGGTGCAGCTGGATCAGCACCATGTGACGACACAGCTCCAGGAACACGGGCTTCTCGAAGTGGCCGAGCACCCTGGTTACAACACACGTGTACATACGGCGTGGTGACATGAAGGTATTCCCACAGTAAAAGTGTAAGGAGTTCAACTGTATCATATCCAACACATAACAAATCCAATTCGGAGGGGCTGAGAGGATTCATTGTGTCAGGTCGTTTTAATAAAGACAAAAAAAAAAAGAAGAAGCTTGGAATCGACAATGTCACCCAGCACGGTAATACTGTGGTTGAGTTTTGATCGGCAACTCTTTTGAAAAATCAAATCATCTTGAAACACAGATTAACGCAGCGTGTGGAAAAAAGAAGGGAGCTGTGAGTGACGTGCAGTGTTACTAACCTGACATTTTTCAGCATGTACAGCACCTCGGAGGGCAGATGGGAGTTCTGCACATCAAACTCAGTCAGGTCAGCCTCCAGCAGACAGGGAGGAGGCTCCTTGGGCTGCAGGCTGGGGGGCTCCCTCCGGATGTGCAGGATCCTGACACAAACACACATTAAAAAATTAAATAAAAACAACATTCTCCGTACTGTAAAGATGTGCTTTTTCTGAAAACGTTGATGGGTAGAACGAGCCTCTGAACCAAGTCTCAGCTCATAATTCTGAGCAAAATGTAAACATCTTATTTCAACACAACACAATAAACCTAGTTTCTCTCATCTAAATTGGAACGTACCTCTTTTCTAAACTCCTTTAAACCACATCACTAAAAAGGTGCCTGCGATAAACCAGTATATTAAATTAAATATTGAATTCTCAGTATACGTTTATTCTGTGAATTTATATAACAATTCCTCCTTTTAAATACATGGATGTCTGTTTGTTTTAGTTCTCAATGGAAATTCTGAATGAGTGCTCAGGTTAACGCTCAAGGGTTAAAATATTGTACTTTATTGAAAAGGTATTTAGGCAGTTTTTAAACGTCATCATATGTGTACAGTAGATCCAGTATTTTGTGGAGGCTGGCTCTGATAATGCCCCCCCCCCCTTCCCTGGTATCTTAAAAAAACAGTTTATTTGGTGATAATCTTAACTCAAGGTCCACTTACTTGGACCTTGAGTTAAGATTGTGGTGAAGAATGAACTTTTAACACTCAAAGCTTATCTTCTCTCTACACCAAAATGCTTATTTTCTCAAAAAAAAAAAGGAACTCACTTGCGAGCTATAGACAGGACTTTGGCCCTCTTCCTCACTCTCTGCCGGGAAGCTGAGTTTGAATTAGAGGCAGGGGCTGAGGACAACGTCTGAACCTGCAACAGAAAAAACTGTTTGCTGTTTTGACATGTTTCCATTGACAGAAGGTGAACTGTTTCTGAGAATGAAAATGCCAATTATGCTAATATCAGATATCTGACGTCATTGAAGTACTGGTGCGCCACTAGCAACAGGGCCTAATGATGGCAATGTCATCGGCCGCTCAGTCAGTGGCCTCTGTCTGTCCGTCTGTCCAACAGTAACGGAAGATACCATGACAACAAGTGGCCAGCTTTGCGACGATTTGACATCAATACTACTGGTCCCAAGAGGATGATTACTGCGGTTTAGAAAACTAAGGGCTGCGTTTCCATGGCATTTTCTATGGATTACCAATCTACCGAGGGTGCATTGTAATGTTTGGTGACATCTTCCTCTAGCGCCAATATCAGGCCAAACTTCCCCCTTCCACTTGAGAAATATGAAAACCTAATGTACAGTCAGTCTGGTTAGACGGACTGATGGTATGCATCACACTGAGCTGACAAAGTGAAAATACCAGCACAAACCATGAAAACTCAATACAAAAGACCACATGCAATAGTTCAAAGCAGAATGAAAATATGCCCCCCCAGCAAAGGGACCACTGTGTGTTTGGGGGCACCATGTCTGTGCAGTATGTGTCTTTAAGAACTGATTTCAGTGTTTTCACTCTAGTTTCCAGTCAGTGTCAGTAGCGTCAGGGCCGTGCCTGACTGTCTCGTGGCCTCAAGGCCACTAATTTGATTTGGGGCTCCCCTGCTTTCTTTCTGTGGCTATCAGCCGGTGCAGATTTACCCAACGTCAAGTTTAGAAGGTAACTGTGTATTTAACTTAATTTATCAATTTAAATGTGGTGGTAACATCCTCAGCAGAGGTGGACGGAGTAGACAGAAACTGTCCACTAGGCCTATTGTCACTTTTTAAAAGTTAGTTCTAAGTAAGAATAAATTAAAAGTCCGCCGTGTAGGATTTAGTGGCGTCTAGTGGTGAACTTGCATCACCCTCCTGTTCCAAGCGTACAGGAGAAACTACGGTGGCCGTGAAACTCGCGGAAAACGCAAAAGACCCAATCTAGAGCCAGTGATTGCTTTGTCTGTTCTGGGCTACTGTAGAAACGTGGCGGTGCAACATGGCGACCTCCGTGGAAGGGGACCCGCTCCCTCTGTAGATACAAACGGCTTATTCTAAGGTAACGAAAACACAGCAATTCTTATTTTCAGGTGATTACACACTAATGAAAACACACTTATGAGTAGTATATTCCATTTCTGCTAATAGTTTCTGCTAAATGTTACTGTCAGCCGTACATTGTAGCTGTATCACTTGGATGTTTACACAATGAGATACACCGTAGGAGGAGGAGGAGTCGAACATTCGCTGCCTGATATTCGTACATAGCCTTAAACTTATGTGCGTCAACACAGTATTTTACAGGCTTTGGCTCACTGTATTCTGAGCTTAGCTATCATTACGTTTGGGTCACAGACCTGAGCATCGAGTCTGCTGAAAAATAAATACCTGGCAAACTTTGACAAACCCAGGTCATTTAACAACATTTACTGGTGTTTTGAAGGTATTTCCTGAAGGCTCTTCTAACCATCTGAATCAAAAAAGATTTTTAACCTGTTTCCTTAGTTTGCGAATCTGTTTCCTAATCCAAACCAAGATGGTAGCAGTGAAGGTAGAAGTGACACGTAACTGTGTATGAAAATATTAAATAATGGACGGGAACATAAAACGTTTCATACAAATTGAGCAAGGACATATGTAATTTCCGGCCACCATCTTTTCCTAGATTAGGAAACTTCTTTGTAAGACAGTGGACAGACCATTGTTTCACTGGGAGGGTTAAAAGAGTTTTGAGGACTCCATAAATCCCTTCAGAACAGTGGAAGGTTTCCAGGTATTTATTTTTCAGAACACTGATGCTTAGGGCTGATTCAAAAGTGAGGCCAGGGTAGCCACGCCCCTGATAGAGAGCCCAAGCAGACTTAGGATCAGCGGACAGTCAGCCTCTTTAAAGTTTGAGGGAAAAGAAAGGATCGGGCACTGAATACAATATCGATCCAAATGTGTGGAAAGTTTCTTAACTGTTAAAAACAAACCAAAAACCCGACCTAACCCTCTACAAAGTGTGTTATATGTCTATAGAAAGGGGCAGCACTGACCTTTCTCATGATCTTTCGGCCATAGAACATCACCTTGTCTCTCTTCCTGAAGCGATAGTGAGGACCGCCAGCCTCCAGCTCTGAAACACACCGCACACTAGCATTGAACTGATGTACCGGGCCGA
Organism: Coreoperca whiteheadi; assembly: GCA_011952105.1. NCBI lineage: Eukaryota > Metazoa > Chordata > Actinopteri > Centrarchiformes > Sinipercidae > Coreoperca > Coreoperca whiteheadi. Next base: position 28,385,355 of record CM022476.1, read on the forward strand.
TGCTGTAAATCCTGTCTGATTCAATCACCCTGCAGTTTGACCCCTGCGAGTAACAACAGTCATGCGCTGACTACTTGATTTCTTTTCCATTTTACATGAACATGGTCGCTTAAAAAAAAAAAAATGACATACAGTATTTAAAAACAGACGGACGGACGGACAGACACTTCGTTTATCCCCTGGGGGAATTCACAATTTACACAATCTTATCAATTACCTGTGCTATAACTACAAAATGATTGAGATTGGCGACTTTTCAAAAACCAATAACCAGTTTAAATCTAACTCATAAAATGCATGCTTGTATGATTGTGAAACTGTTTATGTTGTCTCTGAAACACTGGCATATGATAAAAACATCTGATATTGAAACAATCATCACTCCGACCCAGCGCCTGATGCACAAACAGTGTATGTGGGTGTATTTTGCACCCCTCATGATTGCAAATGTACTCTGAAACAGAACAGGGTGTGCAGTGTGCCGGGCACTGACTTGACAGTTTGTATCTCCTGTACAGAAGGAACACGACAACTCCGACGACAGAGAGAACGGCCACAGCTCCAATCAGCAAAGCCGTCCACTGGAAGAAACACAGACAGAACGTTCAAAACATTTCAAGAGGCTATATTCAGTTCTAAAACAACTGACACATACCAGAACCCTCTCATTTATTCTACCCATCCACGTGTTTACTCCACTCGTTTTCTTGTAGATCGTTGTTGTGTGCTAAATCCCGAGAACATGTGTGTCCCCAGTTCACGCTTTGCTCCAGTGCACTTTAACAACACACATTGCATTCATTGAAAGCAAAGAAACAGCCATTTGCAAAGACCGTCGCAGTCAAACCATTGGGAGTCAGAAACTGACTGTCAGTGGTTACCATATTGGCTTCGGTCCTTTCCTCCACAAACTGCTGCATCCTGGCCTTGATCTCACTACCGAGCGGAGCCAGGCTCTGAAACATCAAGCACGGACACAACACTGAGGGAACAAGGACTGGGACCGCCGCATTCAGGTTGAAATATGACTAAACAACAACTTCATCTTTTAGCATTTCGTCAAGGCGAAATGACCAGCTATTTATTATCTGTTTTTGTATTTTTACACACAAACACATGCCAAATAATCTGGTGAAAAACATAAAACGCTGCAGAATAAATGAATGCGAGAATTGTAATAATCACTTTGTACATAAGTGCTGCGCTAAGGACAAGGACAAAGGAACGTTATTTTCAGACAGCGAATGTGCATTGAAAGGTGTTGCGTGGAATAACATACCGGGTATATAATGCAGTTTTCCCCTTCATTATTCTCTCCCATGCCTGTGAAAAGAAAGATAATGCAACCACTAACACGAGGCAATGAATGTGAACTATAATGAGGAACATTAATAAAAGTAAAAAAATTGGAAAATGTGCAACTAAAGCTCAAGAAGATGATTACTAGATGAAATAGTCCCATGAAATAAATAAATGAGTCGTTATGAAATAGTCCCATGACATAAATTAATGTCGTTATGAAATAGTCCCATGAAATAAATAAATGAGTCGTTATGAAATAGTCCCATGAAATAAATAAATGAGTCGTTATGAAATAGTCCCATGACATAAATAAATGAATCGTTATGAAATAGTCCCATGACATAAATAAATGAGTCATTATTAAATAGTCCCATGAAATAAATTGAGTCGTTATGAAATAGTCCCATGACATAAATTAATGAGTCGTTATGAAATAGTCCCATGAAATAAATTTGAGTCGTTATGAAATAGTCCCATGAAATAAATTAATGAGTTGTTATGAAATAGTCCCATGAAATCAATTAATGAGTCGTTATGAAATAGTCCCATGGTATAAATGTGGTATTAAGATATTAAAGTCCAATGAAATGAAAAGCTATTTATGTAATTATTGAACCATATTGACTCATTTATTTATTTCATAGGCATATTTATGTATTTGTTTAATATTGAATGAAATGGCATTCCATAGATTACTTTCTACCATGGTACTGTATTTTGATGAAGCTTTTTTTATCTCATATATATTATATTATATATTATACTATTAATAGCCCGTTTACTGAACCGTTAGCAACATTAGTGCCTTGCTCTGCCCGCCTGACCGACACAGGGTCACAGAGCTAAAAGGTTTCAGACATCTGGGTTAAAGATCACCCACTTGGCACTTACACACTGACACAGCGTACTCCACTGGACTGGCTGTGTTTTTGTGCCAAACTCCGTTTAAAAAACCGCAGACTGGATTATGTAGTACTACGCCGAATTGAAAAGAGTGGATTTTCGTGATTCCTGTCGCAAATGCGGGTTTCTCCGAAGCGAGTGCAGTCGCCGGAGAGCAACGAAAGCAGAATTAATCGCCAGCCAGATATTTAAAGAGGAAAAGTTTGACGACGACGACAACACGGGCGCCCGGCTGACATGGTTCATTAAGTGAAGGTTGGTCACGTTACGGCGTAGAAGACGCGGGAAAAAAAAACAACACACTTCTGTATTTTAAGATGTGAGCCTCGGTTGACATTTGAACGGCGCGCAGAGAGTCCGAATGTAACGTCGAAACTAGCAAACGTGAAATTGAACTCTTCGGTGGTTTCGGTCCGCTACACGACGAGACAACCCAATGCAAGCGAAGTCTACACTGACAGAGTCTGTGACAAATACCAGCAAACGAATAGACCGTCAGCTAACCATTCTCGATTGAACCGACCAAACAACGTTACCTCTCTGGTGTCAAAGTTGTCAGTCGGTTTTGTGTGCAGCTACCTGCCTTTCAGAAAAGCGCAACGGCCGTTCGTTAAAATCAATCCGACTGTCCTGTTGTTCTTATCAAAATAAGACCCTCTGTGGGGAAAAATGTACGGAAAACCCAGATGTAATGCGGGCACAGTACACTGTATTTAAAGAGGATGTAGCTGGATTTGACTTTTTAGGGATTAAAAAAAAAAAAGCATATCCATACGTCCGCTGATCATTAACGGAGATACGTGTTTGCTTTGCACCCAACCGCGGTGCCTGTTAAGCATTTATTTTGAAGGGCAATTTAGTCTGCGTTTTCGGATACCCTGCGTCACTTGATGCAACCCAATCACTGACAGAGCAATAGCAGTATCTCGGCGTTTAATTGGCGCATGGCGTTGCCTCTCGGGCCAATCACGGAACATTTCATTGGACAGTCAGGCACGTTACCTACGTTGGACCGACAGCGAGCTCTCAAGGTGAGACGAGTCGAGTTTTGTGACCATTTAAGAATTTACGGGCGATTTAAAATGATAACAGTTAAATTGTATCAACTACTTTTTTTTTTAGCGTAAGTCCACAACTAGCTAGCTAGCTAGCTAACTAACGGTGCATCGTACACAGTAACACGACACTTACAGATGTGAGCTGACCCGAGTTGGTTTTTAACTGAAACCATTTTGTTACATATGGAACAATGTGTTAGTAACCGGTGACGCCGAGTAAGCGGAAAGAAACGGAGGTAACGTTAACCTAAAGTTACCGTTAGCATGCCGGGGGGTGACTGCGTCTTAAAACTCCCTTGGTCGCCGTGTTTTATCCCCTCGTATCTACAGGGATTTTAAATCATTAGGCATTTCTGCGAAATGATACGAGAGCTGAAGGTTGCTGGCAGAGGTCGGGTGTTCTTTGGGGTTGCACCCAGTGATGGGTGCTCGACTTAACACAGTATCCAAAACACGGTTCGTTACTCGAGGCCCCGATGACACGGCGCTCGAGTAGGACACCTAGCGGTCGACAACATGAAGCGCAGTCGGCTGGTGTCGTTGGTTCGTCATGCACACGTTTGGGTTTCACTGCACTACGTGGTTGTATGGTTTCAAACCGACCTAATAAAATATAAAGTAAATGTGAACTCATGTTAAAAGACCACGTTTTCTGTTTGGTATGTCTGTTTTGTAGAAGTCTGTAGCTTTGTACCACGTTCTGTCATTAAAAACAACTCTAAATAGCCTTTGCTTAAAAGATGTTGAGTAGGAGGCGTTCAGTAGGCAAAATGGCAAATGTAAATTCATTTCAAATGTTTAATTCATGACCTAAATAAAACTCAGTTGGTTCGGGAATCGAACCCACTGAAAATAACCCGTAGCCCTTGTGTTTCAAGACCAACCATAGGAGCCACCTATGCCTCTGCTCAGCTGCCCCATCTATCTAGATCTCTATTTAAAGTTATTCAGGACTGTATGTAACTATGTCTGTCTACCAATCTATGGTTATCTTACTATATGTATGTACCTAATTTATCTATTAATTTCTAGCTGTAACTTACTGTCTACCTATATAATCTTTGTATCTACAGTGATTCTCTACAAAATCCCCAATCTAGAACACCACTACTCAATCACAAAGCAACAGCAACAAACCCACCTACTCTGTGGAGAAACATTGAAAATAAACGCCACTAAATATCCCTGAACACGCGATCCCGCCAGGTGATTCGAACGTCACTAGTCACATGAGCAAATCACGCTTTGCCAAAGTGGTTCCATACAGTTGGGGAGCCTTGGGTGTCAGAGACCCATCACTAGTCGTACCTGTGCCGTCCTCACCAGAACATGTGTGTAAAACAATCGGTGATTCTCCGCAGGCCTCGTCTGTCCTGGAAGGAGAGCACGCCGCGCGGCGCCATGGGTGTGTTGTCCACGCTGATGAGGGGTCTGGTGAGAGGCGCGGACCGACTGGCTGAGTTCACCAGCAAACGCGGATCAAGGACTCATAACAAGGGCAGGGGTGCGAGGCCCACTGGGCTGAGGCTCTCCAGCAGGAAGTTCCTGTCCATACGGGCCATGATTCCTGAGTTTGTGGTGCCTAACCTGGAGGGATTCAAACTCAAACCCTACGTATCGTATCGCTCCCCTAGAGGAACCGAGCCGCCGCTCACGGCGCAGAGTGTGTTTGGTGAGGTGGTGGCCCCTCAGATCAAGAGAGACTTCGAAGAGGGCACTTTTAGCGAAGAACAGCTGGAGAAATATGGCTTCGAGCCCACGCAGGAGGGGAAGCTCTTCAAGCTGTATCCCAAGAACTACGTGCGTTAATGATGCACCCACAGTGTAGTGTATTGACAAGGCTGCGGACCAACTGATGTGACACACTTTATCAGGAAAATCATCGCAAGTGGGACGGCTTTGTTTTTAGAAAGCAGTTGAATTTGTTTGTCACTTCATCACTGGGAAAAATAAAACTTCAAAATGCATACTGCAGAAGCTGTCAAATAGATTTATCTACAAAACATTGGGTATGTTTGTCACAGAAACTCTCACATTTGGGCTAGTGATACAATTATAAAACAAGAACATAAACAGAGAGAGGACTGTAAAGTTATTCATTTTGCCCAAAACGTCTTGGTTTCACAGACATTTTCCCTTGTGTCTTGAGTGAAGATATGCACAGTGAACCTAGAACTTGGCAATGTAACTTTATTGGTCAGAAAGTGTAATAAACTGTAACCAGCAACTAAAGTGGCCCCCAACAAATGTCCATGCACTACTGTGACGTTACCAGGCAGCAGCACAGAGGCTGTGGTTACACTTTATCCAAATGCAAAAAAGGGGTTTATCTACAGGAGGTTCATTACGACCCATTACTGCTTGGGTAATTTTCCTTAAAAGGTGCTGTGAGCGACATACACTGCCACTAAGTGTCGCACTAGCGTGCCAGCATCTCGGACCAAACCAAATGGGCGCTACGGCCCACAAGACTCCATCGAGAAAACCAGTAATTTTACATCGCACGTCATCGTAAAACAAACTTTATTCTAGAGGGGACAGAAACAAAATAAAACTCACCAAAACCCGTCCTTGATAAGTCTTTCCACCGTTCCAACAGTCACCAACTCTGGTTCGGAAGAAATACGCCCTTCATTCACCGCGGTAGATTGAGAATAGAGCCAGCCGTTACATCGCTCTCCTCACAGACCAACAGTGAAGGAAAGGTGTGTGGGTGAATGGGTGTATTGAATACAAGTTTATGAAAAAAAGAGTCATTATGAAAATACAGGATTTTCCTAATTGGATATTCTGTGTAAATATTCTCTGGAGTGCCAGGACTTATTTTCACGGGGGAGACAGTGAATGGAACAACAGTACATCATGCCCATGTTATAGCTGGGGTGTACCTTCTGCTTTTCTTTCGGTACTTGTTATCATTTGATAGAAGATATTTCTAGAGTTTTACTTTGTTGCTCCGATTCCTGTGGAGTCCAGTCCCAGCGCCACACGTGGAGCATGTGGTCATAGAACGAGCAGCTCGACAGCAGACAGGACATTGACGGGGGGTCCTCATTAGAGTTGAGGGCAGGCCCCGCAGCAGGGGAGGTAGAGGGCGCCGCGGCGCACTCTGGGATGTATCGCCCAGCATCATCCTCCAGGGACGTGTCAAAGCTGGCGGTGGGAGATTCGTACTGAATCCTCACGTGCCCTCTGCTCTCTGCGAGGCTTTCCTTTGGTCCTGCAGCGGGAAGGGGAGCAGGGAGCAGGTTCCTCCAGGGCCAGCCGGGACCAGTCGGCTCCGTACGCTAGGGAGTTGTGGAGGATATACGAGGCTACGACGGGACACGCTCCTCCACTGCCCTCTGGACAATGACAGGAAGACAACGATGGCTTTAGACAAACTCCACAATAACGTCTATGGCAGAAACATGAAATTGTGCCCCTTTGGAGGTGCTCCTGTTCCTTGCGGGATCCATTGAATTCCCACAATTTCTTATAAAATATATGTTAGGTCCACTGACTGTTTACTACCACCTAGTGAGTCTGAATTTATTCTGTAATGAAGATGTAGCGCTGCAACGATAAAGTGATTAGAGTCCGACCACTATGGGATTCTTGAGACTGATACCGATTTTAGAGTGGAAAAACTCACCCATTAACCGACATGGCGGCCAATATAGTACATTTATGAGCCAGAATGAAAATACACCTTTTCTAAGGTTGCTTTCTTATAACAAATAACTTTCTTAAAGAATATGCGTGTTTAGTTGCCAGGGCAATGAGAATCCCATTTGTCATTCTCATTGTTCTGTTTAGTTAATTCAAAGTTGGGACAAATATAACTGTCAGTGAGTCATCAGCTGGCTTTTTTTGTCGAGTTACTCAAAATCATGGAGACGTAATGGATGAAGTATACAGAAAATAACTTGGTGTGCAGTAAACGCAGTGTTGCAAAATACTAGGATTTAGCAATAATTTCCTATCAAAAAGTCTTTTAGAGCTGCGGAATTCCACGAGTATTCAAGGTGGAAACTTTCCGTGGAAATGAATGGGGAAATAACAGGAATAAAATGGAAATATAGGAGTTACTGGCTCTGGCTGCATTTGCAGCTTTGTCATATGCTGGTGGAAACAAACGTTTTACCGTATCATAAGCAGACATAATGGTAAACCCTTCTAATAGCGATAAAAAAAAACTCAAAACAATTTAGTGGAGTTGAACTTTAATTAAATGAGCTGCGTTAGCTAGCTAGCAAGTTAACTAATGTGGAAAGCTACTTTGAAACTTCGAGCAGACAATGTGGGCTGTGTGCTTTACATTTAGACTGTGGAAAATTATTTTCTTGCTATTTTATTTCACCTTCTAGATGTTTTTACCAAAGGGGCTCGTTTATTGCATGACGTGTGTTCAGTTCCAACCAAAGAAGTCACAGTACAATAGGGTGTTAGGAATCAAAAAGGCAGAGAAGCAAGGCCGCTCTTGCTGTACAGAACTTGGGAAAGCTTTCCGTCTTAAATAAAACGACAGACGGTGCTTTTCCCAGGAGCTGTATCTATGTGTCCCATCCTGTAGAGGCCTACTGTAAACAAAGAGAGCGTTCCTGTGAGCGGGCAGCAGGGAGCGTATCTTCTTAAAAACAACCTCATCCAAGGACAGCGAACAGGCGTCCTCTGGTAAAACCACAAGTTTCCTTGAGCAATGGCGCCATCGAGTGGGTAAAAGTGTCATTTTTAATGTCATAACCAATCCGAGACCGTCGGTGACCTCCTGTTTTGATTATGGACCGATTGGGAATATCCCAGCAAACCTGTCAGCAGGAGCACATTTTGAAAAATATAAGTGGAAACACAACGGTGTCTCGATTGATCTGTACGCCTACGTTGCATCGTGCTCTACTCGACTCGAGTGTTCTATTGAGGAAGAATTAAAGCAGTGTGCGAGAGGACCTGAAGACATCCGGCTGAAGGTTTTCTCCCACAATGCAAAACATTTTCACTTCAGTAATACAATCAAAGCTTAACTGAAAGCGTGCAGGGCTTTGGCTCACACTGCTGCACATGTGAGGGCAGAATGCACTGTGCATGCAGAGGGCATGTAATTTCACTGGATTCCTATTTGATGGGATGCTGGAAAATCACCTGTACATGGGACGGATGCAGTGCATGGTTATAAATTAATTATATGGGCATACTTTTAAGCCAAAACGCACCATAAGAAGTATTGTTTTTTTCCTCAAATAATTGATTAATCAGTTTGTCTATAAGATGTCAGGAAATAGTGAAGACGTGTGAAATTCCTTTTTCGCGCTCTAAAACCCAAAGATATTCCGTTAACTATTATATATGGTAAAGAAAAACAGCTAGTCCATCTGAGAAACTGAAACCAGGGAATGTTTGGCATTTTGATTGTCATAATAGTTACCGCTTCATTTTCAGTTGATGAACTTGTTTTTTTAGCTCGAGTGGCATTGCATTGTACGAATCCGGAGACCAAGAGGAAGGCGAAGCTAATGCTTGGTTAACTAACTGAATAAAGTTCGTGTTGGGCCACGTATTTCCCTGCCCAGCTCTCCTCCTCACTCACCTAGGGCCTGCTGGCAGTGAAGGATGTGGAAGTCGTTGTGCATGCAGGCGGCCAGCAGCAGGTGCTGATGGGTCGGATGCCACTTCAGCCTCCACACTCCACCACCCACGGGGCTCTCGCTGAGAGGCTGCCGCATGTCCCGGCCGTCCCACAGCAAAACCTGCTCGTCATAGCTGCAGCAAGGCAAAGTACAGAGAGCACACGAGGCTTAACAGACAAATCGGATGAGTGAAAGAGGGAGCTGCCACACAGAGTTCATCGGGACATTCACCTGCCCGTAGCCAGGATGTGCTCTCGATGCGGGCTGCTGTGAATGCTGCACACGCCCATTGAGTGCCTACAAGAGAAAGGACCAGGAATTGCCAAAGTGCTTTGCCACAACGGACGCTCCGTATCAAAGCTCACGACACCGACTGCGGTGCTCACCGTTTACTGGTGAAAGTGGGGCAGGAGGGACCAACCCGGAGATCCCAGCCTTTCAGTTTGCAATCGTCCCCGCCTGTTGAGGAAGGACACAAACACATACAGAGAGGAAATGCATACACAAGCATCCTGAGATAATCAATGAAACGAGATATAGCTGTTCAAATCAGCTCCCTCCTACCCTCCACAAATGTTGATCAGGCATTAAAGCATCAATGATTTAATAATATATATTAAGTCACTCTAAAAGGAGGCATCCAGGAGTACTAGATTACTTTTACTGATACTTTAAGTACCTTTTGCTGATAATACTTATGTAATTGAGTGTTTTTAGACTGTGGTATTACTACTTCTGATCGGAGTACTTCCTCAAACACTGTCATGTAACTGTGCGATAATTAACATAATTAACATGAATTAACTGGGCCAATATTATCTTGTTGCACATATATCTGTATCAGCGTATATGTCGGGCAACAAGTGCAGTACAGAAACGCCAAAGATATATCTGAGCTCCTTAAGAGACAAGTTAATTTTTCAAATGCAAAATGTCCTGCTTAGTACATATCTTGGTCATGGTTCTTTAAAATAAATAAAAAACTAATTTACGGGACACTTCTAATAAAATACAATGTTTTTTTATATTCTGTGTTTATGCAAAAACATGAATATCAGCTGATGTATCGTAATCAGATTTGGGGAACTTTTGTCTGGGATGCTGTAGTTGTTACATTGAACACTTTCAATTCATAAATAAAATGTTACGACGCACAGTTTCAACAACTTTATCTAAATCATGCAATGACATGTATGACCAGCATACTGACCTTAGGTAAATCTAGCTTAGGGCTCCAATAAGGTCAGGGGGCCTCCCTGCAAGTACTCATTAAAATAAAATGTGACAAATTCTAATTCTGAGGAGTGTTACCGGAGTAAACCAGCTGTGTGTCCCAGTAGGAGAAGGCTGAGATCCAGGCTTCAAAGTCATGGGCCTTCCATTGTGACAGAGCCATCAGAGCGCCTTCGGCCAGGGAGAGCACACTGACGCAGCCTGCTGAGTCACTGCACACCACCCGCACGTCACTGCTGCGGACACGAACGTGGGACTTTGACATGACCCGACTTGGACTGACAAAAAGTGGCTCAATTAGAGGCTAGAGCCCCGATTTTTAATGTTCACTCAGGAAAGGGTTTTATATACATGTATGCATAATGTTAATGATAATGTAGCACTCACATTAAGAGATATAAGCTTTTACAAGTCTTATTTTCACAGAGCTATGACATAATGATAATAATTGGAAATTGAAGTCTTTGGTTTTGATAGTCATCAGTCATTGTGTGTTCAGCAGAGCCTCGTCAATCAGTACTGATTGGAGAAAGGGCCACTTAAAACACAAACAAAAAATAATGATCACAACTGGGCCAAAACGTTCTGCGTTTTACCTGCCCAATTAAATAAAAAGTAGTCCAGTTGGAAAACACTGCACAGTGATTTTTGTGCTAAATGTGACGTTAACGGCTGTATGGGAAAAATACAGCTGCAGGCGCCCTGGGCCACGCGCAGTACTTTACCTGTGCATTCTCCCAGTGGACCAGTCTAGCGACAGAGCCAGGCGCTCTGCTCCCACCTCCAAACTGCCCAGAGTCTGCAGACTGCGGCCGCCTTCCTACTGGAGACACACGTTCATGAGCGCGGACAACCACATGAACAGCTAGAGTCACAGCAAGTTTTATAACACATAATGACAGGTGGAGCAGAATAAAAAAAACACACTCATCCGCCACCGCATCACTTTACATCTGCAGGGAACCAAGCAGCCATTTAGCATTTTCTGTGGCCTGCTGAACAAATAATGCACCTTGGTTCACTTCAGCCTGTGCATATTTACTGCCCTCCCCTCTAAACACACTGAAGGGGGGGGGGGGCTATGTGTGGTCAAATACCATTTAAGGTACAGCAACTTAGCACAACAACTGGGCAAGCTTACAATGTTAGAAGCTGTTGAAGTGCTTTATTGGACAGTGGAATGTTGTAAGGCGTTTGTCCATCCAAAATAAACTCCTCAGTCTTCAGCACATAATGCAGTCCAGTACAAACCACAAACAATCAAAAAACACCTCTCTGACACTCGATGTCAACTTCACAAAGGTTATATTTATTATTTTATTCACTGCAGGTCTGTTGTATTATACCTCAATTATACTGTATATATATATACACTGATATATGGTAGGATGTTCCTGTTTTTTGGGCCACCACTGTGTGTATGGTCAGTTTTAATAAGACGAGAGGGCACTTGACTGAGTTTGGTTAGAATGACGTTCTCTTCTCACAAGAAAATGGCACATTTGGACTCATCATTGTGGCAGGAAAGGCTGCTTTAAACCCAAATATAATATATAGAGGCTTGGTCTCAGAGGGTGATAAATACGAATTCAACGATCACGAAAAATCCTTACACGCTGATTCCGTACACAAACAGCGGCCGAAAAATATTAGCCGTCCCCGGCTGGGACTCTTCTGACGCCACATTTCTCACCTGACTGGCCGCCAGCGTGTACAGCCGCAGCTCCCCGGTGGCAGCTGCCATTCCCAGCACTGCCTCCCCGGACACCGGCACGTGGCACCTGAGAGCACGCGAAAGGAATCAACAAGAAGTAGGCACACGGTGACAGCAGTAGTCACCGCTGGTCAAACCGGATTTCTTACCATTTTAAGTCTAAAATGGCCGGCGTGTCCACGCGCTGTAGCTCGGTGAGAGGAGGGCTCATCGATCCCTCGCGCCGAAATTCAAAAAGGTACAAGCGGCCAGTCCGGCTCGGGGTGGCATCCTCTTCCCCTGCCTACAGGAAGAATGGAAAAGGGATATACTGTACTGTACCATCAGTACCAACAGTCAAGACACCAGCAGCAGCAGCAGCAGCACGAGTGACTGGAGCCCCAATATGGACCCGTTACTGCTGCATAATATTAATTTACAAAGAACCTAGGCTGCACAACTAATCAAAAAATAACCATTGTGACTTTACAAGGCAGGCTTGGCAAAATATGTACAAAATAATACACATTTTCTCATAAAGGAACTTCTGGATTGCAATGAACATCCCAATTCAGTACCATTTAATAATATTCAGCTCTCATTCCCACAGCCGTCCACCAAACTCACCATACTATAGGCTATGGTGAACAGCACAAACTAAATTACCTAAACATGTAACATTTTATTGAGTTCCAGAGTTGCTTGATGAATCACCTTGTGTGCAGTCCACAAGTACTCGGACAGTTACACGTTTTGCTCTGTGTGTGTGTGTGTGTAAACAAAATAAAAATTATAGCCTATATAATGAGGGTTTAAAAATGGGGGGCTATTTATAAAACAATTGTATTTTACATAGGGTGTGGGGTGATAGAGGTGCTCCATGTACTGTTATTAGTACATGGACAACCATACAAGTGAGGTATATGTAAAGAGAGAGAGAGAGAGAGGGAGAACACTACAGATAACCCCAGCATGTTTTCAGTGATGTTTAATTTGATTATGTCAGTCTTAATTCATGTGTATTGACCTTTTTAATAAACAACCAAAAGAGGGTTATAATTCCTACAGTGGATGTGGAAAACCCCAACTCATGTTCCCCTGCTGTGGGGACCCGTTAACCCCATTCCCCCACACTGTGCACTGGAACATTACATCTCCCCAGGTTTGATGTCTTGATAATTACATTATACACAAATTAATTTAGTAATATGCAACAAGTAAGCGGAGTGCATAATAAAACAGTGACGATCTAGATTTTAACACAGGGCCTGAACAACGATAGATACCTATGTCGGTTGATACTGTGCTTTAATGGATCATTATACATAACAAACTGACCAATTAACACACGGTGTACCTGGGGCATTCAGGTATACCTGGGGCATTCAGGTGTACCTGGGGCATTCAGGGCTCCCTGGGGCATTCAATTGTACCTGGGGCATTCAGGGCTCCCTGGGGCATTCAGGTGTATCTGGGGCATTCAGGTGTACCTGGGGCATTCAGGTGTACCTGGGGCATTCAGGTGTACCTGGGGCATTCAGGTATACCTGGGGCAGTCGTCCACTTCACCTGTTAGTCATCTAGCAGCCTAGCAGCCAACCAATCGATTTGCCCTGCGCTGTGAAGGCAATGTGGTGCTGTTTGCCCTACAGGACAACACGCACCAAAAGGGTTGACGTCAGGCTACGTCATACGCCCACCAAACGCTCACACTTTCAAATAAACTACGGATGAAGACTGGTCATGGTACAGGTAACAGGATGTGCCGGGAACCGTCCGCGTGTCACCTCACCCCTTTCTGTAGCTGATACGTCCCGCAGGCCAGGACGTCGTGGCTCGGTGAAACGGGACACCACTCCACAGCGTCGGCACTCAGCTCCGTGTCAAACACCTGGAGATTGCGGGTCCTCGACTTCCAAGCCATGTCCGCCTGCTGTGCATAACGCTACTGCGCCGAGGAGCAGTAGCTTAAAAGAGTGTAAAAACAAAAGTAAAGTCAGATAAGTGTGTCAAGTAACGAAGGTACGTTAGACCTTCAGCAACACTATCTAGCTAACTGTCTAACTAGGCTAACTTTAACTAAATAGTCTGTTTTTAGCTCTGTAGTCAGCTGGAAAGCGACCATTATCACGCAAACCGTCACTTCAGACAGCGACCAGCTATCCAACGGGTGCATAAAGTGTCAAAAGGTCAAATTAACCTTAATACCGAATGTGCACAGAACAAAACCACCATCAAAAACACTCACACGAGGCGAAAGCCAAGACGCGGCCACGCTGTGCGTCGTTACGTCACAGCTGGGCGTAAGGGTGCATTCAGGCGCCGCTACAGAACTGCAAAGAAGAGGCGGATCTTTCTTTGGTTGATTTAAAAAAAACACAAAACATTTCACTGGCTTAAACCGAGTCAGTGGCGCAAACGGACGCACGCTGGCTATTCGCGGTACAGGCTGACGTCGGTTGGTGTTCAGATCAGACCCTCCCAGTCACGGATGCGTAATAAGTTCATATAATACATAAATAATGAGTTCTGCTGCGTTCACAAACACCGACCGCCGTTTGCATCGGCTTTCCATGGATCCACTCACAACACATTCTAATCTACAAAGATAACCTCCCTATAGAAATGACAGATATGGTCAATGTCATTATAATTGTGGGCAAATGTCACGAACTAAAGCGGTATTTTTCTTCTTTACTAACTTTAGCTGAGACACATCAGTCAATACAAACATTGTGTCAGAATATGGCACAATTTCTGGTGTTTTGACCACGATAAAAGGGAGTTGTCCAACTAATTGGCTCTGCTGTAAATGTAATCTGTGTACGGGTATAAAATATGGATCTGATATGCCTTGATGTGGCTCTGATGTTGCTCTGAAGATGCCTTGCAAGTTGGGTATATATATATGTAGTCTGCTCACTATACGTACCTTTTGTTTATATTCAGTTTTATTTTTATATAGTTTAATGTATCAGTGGATCTATTATGTATCGTTGACATTGCCTTGTAAATCCTACTTTGTAGAATACCAATCAAGATTCCTACTTGAATTTGTAATTTGTAATTGTTCTAAATAAAGTTAAAAAAAATATTCATATACTACTTTCATTCACCCTCGTTTATTTTGACAAGTTTTGTTTTAAAGGTCTTCAGCGGAAGTGTGTGGTATCTACTTTGAAAGTTTCATTTTTGATATATTTACCAGAATTTTTCTTAATGTATTCCCCATTTAAAAAATTGTGCCATGATGAAGCCATACAGGTATCTTCAAACGAAACTTGGGTCTACAATTTGACAAAAAGACAGGACACAAATATGTACAGGGGTACCATGTAACAGGCAATAAAGAGATTAAAGAAACATATTTACGGCTTTACACATTTCTACGGTTTTCAAGGCTTTACGATTCTTCAGTCCATGTAATGTTTTAATATTTGTCCGATTTCTATTTTAAAGTTTTGTAATGTGTGGTTTCTTTCTAGTCCATCCGCAATTTTAATACTTAAAGTTAAACCTGATACCAAAGAGAATGCAACCAGACTGTCGATAGCATTTATAACTTATTTTCCATTATGTAAAGAGAAATACATGACAGCGAACAAACAACGCTTTTGAACGGAACAGAAATAGTCTCTACTATATGGGTCCGCACGTGTATAGAGTTGTGTAATTATTTATTAACCATACTACTTCTGTTATACACTTAGGATATTTCAACGCATTGCAGGTAAAGTATTTTGCAAATTTATTTATTTTAAACTAATAAAACTGCAACTTAGGCAGTGACCAGCAGCGGGGGTACTAAATGAAGAGCCGTTTGGGGGTCGAAAGAGAGAAACGGAGCCACAAGATCGCGGCTAGCGTCAAGTCCGACGCGTGTCACGTGACAGTCTGAGCTCAGAGCTTACGGTGAGACGCAACAGCAAGCTTCCGGTAACAACATTCAAAATAAAACGCTCGGAGTGGAAGTCAAACGCATAAGGGCTGACGGGGAGGGCTTTCGCTGCGAGAAACTATGGCACCTACTGAAACAACTGGACGCCAGGCGCCTAAATACCAAGGCACGGGAGGTTTATTTGAAGACAGGAACACACCCTGAGTCTTCACGTTGAGTGGCGGCATCTGCTGGCTAACCTTTGGAGATGCGTTGCTTTACAGGTGAAAACCTCGAGACCTTCGACGGGACGGTTGCCTGAGTGGAGTCCAGGTCACCGCTGTTAAACCCTCAACGTGTTTTTACACTGTAAAAACTAGACAGTGTGAAAGTGAAGCCCAACGCTTTTCCTTTTAAATACTCTGACGCGTGTTTGACGTAACGGGGTGGTCACGTGATTTTTTATTTTTTTTTGCTGTCAGTATATGTAGCCGCTGCTGTCGGGTACTCTGCCTCGAGTGTAACATCGGTGGCTAGCAGCTGCCAACGCGATGGATTTCAACGTGAAGAAGTTCGCCTCCGGCGCCGGACTGTTTTTCACTCGAGCTGTCCAGGTAACGTTAACGTCAATGAGCAGCTCGCGCAGAGAACTGTGCCTCGGCCGGCGCCTCCTTTCATTTTGACGGGCAGCCGTTACTAACGTTACTGGCTGACGTTACGGTACCGTATCTGACTTAACGTTATACATACTAACACATATCTATTTATGTTGCATTGCCGAGTTAACGGAACGCTACAGGGAGCAGATACAAGTACTTGATATTCAGCTACGACATGGTAATGGTTTAGGCCTGACGTTACATTGTAGTTTTAACATGTCCAAATGCTAGTGTTGGCAGCCCGCAGGATAGCGCCATCGTCTGGGGGCAAGCTAGCGTACGGTGGTTGTTGTTATTAACTTACTCAGTCAAAAGAGCGTGGCAAAATGTAATATTAACTTTTTAATATTCATTCGGACAAGTTTGAGGGGACGGAAGTGACGTGCAAGCAAGACGTGAACCGTAGCCGTCGTGACGTCATGGCAGCACGTCGATCCTTCAGCTCTGTTTTTGTTTTTGTTGTAAATATGAATTGGTCAAACCCAGGCGAAACTCTCACCCGTGTGTGTGTGTGTGTGTGTGTGTGTGTGTGTGTGTGTGTGTGTGTGTGTGTGTGTGTGTGTGTGTGTCCACCTCTGGCTCAGTTCACAGAGGAGAAATTCGGCCAGGCGGAGAAGACGGAGCTGGACGCGCACTTTGAGAGCCTGATGAGCCGCGCAGACTGCACCAAACACTGGACCGAGAAACTGTACCGACAGACCGAGGTCCTGCTGCAGCCCAACCCAAGTATGACCTCCAGCGTAGCGACAGTGTAATTATAGCTGGAAGGCGTTTTCTAGGGTGCATATTATCTTCAAGCAGAACTACTGCTATGTTGATGTATTTACATTTAGCCATTTAGCAGAGGCTTTTATCCAAAGCCACTTACATGGGAGGAAGAACAATGGAAGCAATTAACACAAGGTAACAAAAAGAATAAGTGCACCAGCAACTAGTCTGATTAAAGCCCAGCACAGGATAAAAAGCTGAAGATAGGAAGGGTTTGTTTTTTTTTGTGTTAGTTTTGGAAAAGATATCGAAGTATTTTTGCAAAATTACAAGTGAGATGACTGATGTTAAAAGCAACATAAGGGAATCATTAGCACATATATACAATACGCTCTTAAGCGGAGGGTAGTGATTTTGTTAGATTGTCAGATTTTGGCCAATAATAATGTCAAACAAGGTAAACGAGTTCATTTTATTAGAGTAAACATCAAAACAAAGTCCAAAGCATAATGTGACTTGGCACACTGATGGAAAAAAGAAACAACATTTATGGCTGTTTCCACCCCAGTAACATAACGCACTACAGGAGCTCCGTTCCACTTTTCGTTCCTGGACGCTCCTGAGGCATAGCTTCGTGATAGCTCAGGAGCTATGGTTGGAGTTTGCAGTACAAAAATGTGCCTGACTGGTCAAGCGCAAGCCTTGAGACTGCTACCAGCACAACAAACAAGCACGGGTTGTCACCAGTGTCAACATTTGGACTTGGGATTGGGAATTCTAGTCGTGTTATTGAGGTTTAAACAAAAGTTATGCAGCCAACTTCCTAACTAGTCTTTAAAAAACCCCAAAAAATTAAAAAAAGCGAGAGTGGCCCAGTGTAATATATTCTCAAGCAGTGCAAGTACTGGTCATGCCATTGACCGTAGTTAATGTTCAAAATAACTGTTTTCCTCTTACGGTTTTTATCAGTTATTGCTGCCATTTATGAAATTTCAATTTGACCCAATGAATGCTGCATTTCTTTTTGCCATCAGTGTAATTATTTAACTTGCATAGGACAGACAATACTATAGTATGATAGTAGTAAAAGTACAATAGACAGTGCCATACTTACAGGAATGCTTAAAGGACCACAATGGTGGCATAGAATGTTTTATCCCATTTACTACAAATTGTGTACGATGCACCTTACTTCTGACTATATTCCAAAGCATACCTATTCCATACCAACCGCAGCGAAGCGGTCCAGCCAAGAGAAACCAAAACCGTTCCACTTCAGTTACATTTTTAGCATACAACCATGAAGGCAGACAAGCCACCATGTCCCTCTTGTCTAACTCGCACGGTTCGTCTTGGAGAATTACCAGTGTTTTGCGTAAACACAGCAGCACTGAGCTGCAGTAAACCGCCGTGGTCAAAGCCACGTTTGAGGATTGCTTAAAGTGTTTCATGTAAAAGATGAAGTCAACCTTTTTGTAACCTTTGCTAACATCACCGGCGTTGTCAGCAGAGTTTAAAATGTGCCCTGTGGAGTCTCCTCGCAAACAAAAATAAGTTGTGTTTTTGAATATTCGTTTCACGTCCACCTTTGCCAGCTCCCGGTCTGCTTCACTGCCTTCGTTGGCGCACTACTGCCCCCAACTGTCTGTCAGCAGAATAGCGTGAAACCGTGCAGCAGGAATGTGTCCTACACACTGACTGTATACAGAGACGGACGTGTCCACTTCCTCCCACTGTATGAAAATGAAGGCAAAAAATCCCGGATGCGGGGGCTGTCATCTTGCGCTGGTGACGTCATTTGGAGCCAGAGTCTGATCGGGGTTGGAGGCTACGGTATCGAGGCCCCGCCCACACACCCGGCCAACTCAATCGCGAGCCGGGCCTCACCTGTCGATCATGACGTGCAACCCCCTTTTTATATAGCATCAAGTAACAAATTAAAACCAAACGTATCAGAAAAAATGAACACTTGAACAGAAGAACTACCTAAAATGACAGAAACCATCTTTGAGAAAACATTTGTTTTAGTTAACATTTGTTTAGCCCATGTCCCGTCGTCGTGTGCATGTGTGTTCGGTCTCATACGCACAATGCAAACAAAACTGGGACCCGACTGAAAAAACATTCCTTCATAGCCCGACTAGTGGTCAAAAACTCCACAGGGTACCTTTTTTTTTTTTTTTTTTTTCTTTTTAAAAAATGGTGCCAGCTTGCGAGTGCCTGCTTTGACAGAAAGGATAAAGGCAAATTAAATTTGTAGTTAAAAATGGGGAAACATGCAAAGCCACCTGTATGGTCCGTACAGCAATGCAAAAAGACTGATGCAACATAACAAAAACAGTTTTCTCTGAAGAGGAACTCAGTCATGCACTCTAACACGCGTAATCTCATACCGAATGTTAAGCAGTACAGTTGTGAAACACTGTGCAAGAAGTTTGTGTCAGCATATTTGCAATGATACTTCAACTCAGAGGCCAAAGCCATTGTAACTAATAGAGCTCATTAGCATTATATTTAGGCTTACAGTGATAAGGAATGACACACTGGAGACCAGGGAGCTCTAACATGTGACTTTTTGATTCTCCATGCTACAGTCGATCACACTGGTGAGTATTCTGCCTGCCTACTCTAGTGCCCTGCTGTGGAAACCTTTTCATCCATTGAATTATCGCTACAGCGAAGCAGTTGATGACTGTTGCGACAGTCAAATCTGTACACGATTGGTTGGTATTGAGATCAGAGATGGCTGCAAAATGCGTTTTTTTTTAATGCACAGATACTTAGAGCGTCAGTGCTGACCCACACCCAGCGGGACATAACGAAAGATGAATCCTATTCTGGCACATGCTGTACATGGGTGGATGGTTCGCCTCTGCCAACTGAGAATCCCAGTGGGTGTTTTATCTGTGAGAGCCGGAGTCCTGCCCCCTTTCTCGTGTAGTCTGTGGGCTCCGTCAGACAGTGTGTTGTTTTTGTGTTGTTGTATTTTCATCTGTCCTCAGTTTTTTTTTTGTTTTTTTTTTTTTTTTTTACAAAGCCGAAACATGATGTTGGGGTGTTGTGTCCATATTCTAAGAAAAAGGAAACAAGCGCCTGCACCTGTTCCCAGTTGTCTGATCAGAGTGCTTGTTAGCATTTGTTAGTGGCCCATCCAGGCCTCGAGGAGCCTGAACAGGATATGCAGTGTAGAGACTCCTAGCTCTTTCACTCTCCCCAAGGTTACTAGTTTAGATCAAACTACATGTTCGCACAGTTATTATTTTTAGCTAAATGAGGGTGAGAAGTGCCAAAATAACAAACAACCCCCCCCACACACAATTGTACCCCTAAAATCCACTAGTTAAAAATAAAAAAACTGAAATACAGGCCTCTTAGAAATGTCGGAAAAGTCAGTACTGCTACTTGAAACAGTACTCCAGTGATTTCATATTGTACCTTAGAAAAAGAGAGATGTTTTTTTTCTAAAGTGGTCCAAAATTAATCAGCATTGGTGGAGATATTCGGACTCTTAGTCCCTGGTATGGGTCAAGCTCCAAAAACACGGTATCCTACATTTCCCATAGTACAGCAGTTTTCACATTTTGTGTAGTACTCCACGTGAAGTGCTGGGTTGCCTCTTTTTTTTTTTTTTTTTTTTAATGTTTTTTTTTTTTTTCAAACTATGAGTCTGACCCGACGGCCACATTTTAAGTGCCTACTTGTGCGACACACGCGCGGTAACTGCCACAGTGCGGATGCGTCCGTTAAAACCAGAGCACACTGGGACACGTATGGCTCAGTCAAGCGTAGCAGACACTGTTAGTTTTATTTATTTCCCACATAATAAACAAATGGGTATGCTGAACCATAGAGCATTACATCTACAATCAAATAACGGTAAAAAAATATAAATAAAAGAGACACATTCAGGAGCTGGAAGGAGTAATACAGTTAATAAAGCTATTAAATCGAGGTAACAAAAGAGACAACGTGATTCTGTTCTGATCGGTGTTTTACGGAGGGAACATCTTTCTCAAAAAAAAGTCTCATTAAGATGAATAGATTTTAGTTAGGTGAAGAAGCAGGTGTGGTGTTGAATGACGCTGCACAAGCGAGTGTGTCGAGGCATGTGTGGCGTATCAGTACGGGGCTGAGTGAAGCTGAAGCGCTATGTCGCCACACCTGACACTTCCACCTAATCGCTTGATGCAGCCTTCTAGGAAGGCTGTATTTATCCAGAGAGAGAGAGGAAAAAGAGCCCGTTGGTTCTGCACCCTGATAGTGCAAGCGCACCTGACCAGTGTAGCTTCACTCGACACCACACCTGCTCCTGAATGTGACCAAGTGAATTTCTTACGTCAGGTGTAGTGCATGTGTGGCGTCGGCCTATGTGGGCAGAGGTCAGGCGCTAGTGAGGCGTTTGAGGTACTGCTGTGCGTGTAAATTGATATTTCCCCCCTCTTATAACCCGCAGCGTCAGCATCAGGTGAGGGAGAGAGAAGGTGGGCCTCGTGTGTTTCACTTGGCTCCTCATTATCGTCTCCTCTTTCCATTAACAACAGCAACCACGCACTCACCTGTGGTGGTCAGGGTGAGCCCGATTGCATCCCAGAAGCCCTTCTTCTTGATCGCATCTTTAAAAAATCTGTTTGTTTTAGCAGACCGCTGGTTTTTTTTTGAACCTCCATGATGCCATCTGCCATATTTGGACGTGACGCCCCATCAATTCGGATGGATTTTGATTGGCTGCCAGTGTTTCTGTCATTCATCCAATCGCTGTCTGCAAGGGATCCCAACAATATCGCTCGCCGCTGCCGTTATAGACTCTGGCACGCGAGTAGGGTCGAGTTTTAGAACCGCGCTTATAGTTACCGTTATAGTTGTCGTCGTCGGTGTGGATGGCTGTGCTTCCAAGTGTATTTTGTGTTGGCGTTTTTCAGCCATGGGACACGCTTGCACTACGTTGCAGCGCCTGAACGTACACTTAAGTGCTCGAGACCACGAGTGTGGCTACTGGGACAGGCCCTTTCTCTCAAACTAGTTTTATAATACAAAATGTAGACTTCACTATAAATTGGCCACAAAAACCTCAGGAAGTTCAAGTAGGTAAATGCTAGCGTTGTTTTTTATTTGTTTAAATGTGTACAGACTCGATTAGCTAATACAATAGTCTATCTTAGAATATGGACAGAAAACCACACGTAATATTTCCCCGTTTGCAGAAAGAATGCCTATAAGGGACTACATTTAGCAGTGAGCGCTAAATGTAGTCAAAGCTTTTGGAACAGAAGCTAATCCAGAAATGGGGCAGGATTTCAGATATTTGCAACTTTTGGGAATTTGGCTCCCCATATGTTTCCCATTTTCACTGTTTCGATCTGTGAACGTGTGTAGTGATGTGCTTGTGGAGTGTGTAAACCATATTTAATTATTTCTGTGAGTTTTCTTGCACTTAGGTTGCAGGCATGTGAACGGTTTCCCACTAGCACAGTACGACCAGCCCAGCTGGCTCATTTCTAAATAGTTTCCTGGTGTTGCTTTGAAATATCCTGCATCAGACTGGCCAGTCCATGTCGTGATGTCTTACATCGGTAGATTATGATTAACAGTAGAATTTATTTTGCAGAATAAAGCCTTATCTTTCAAAGTGCTGCGCAAATATGTACGCAATAAATGACGATGAAAAAAAGAATAAAACAAATCGAATTCACAGAAAGATGTCCCAATCAAGTTTCGAAAGACACAAAACTAGAGTTTACTTGTCAAATGTCTCTTTGTCTGGGGAGCATGGCGCCTGTGTCTCCTGGCTTCTTCTCATTTGCTGCAAAGTGAAAACATTAAATACGTTTACTGTATTTACAGCTTCGCCCTTCTTCCATGATATTCATCACAGACATGAGACTTGGATGGCAATTTGCTAACAAGGCATACCATGGCATTTGAATCCCGGCAGTAAAGCGATGCATTGGTAAAGAAATTTGTTCTGGAACTAGGTGAGGCTTAGGGCCTAGTAGTAGTCGGGGCTAGTCGACTCAGGTTTGTGGCGGATTCGAGCCAAAATGGTTCCCCCGGTGCTGTGTGAAGGCCAGCCCCTGCTGTTCCCTATGAGCTCAGCATCCGTGTGAAACGTCACAACGACGATGCCTTTTGTGTTCCCCCTTGAACGAATTTAACGTCGAGGGGTAACGCGAAAGGCGGGTTGCCAAAGGGTCAAAGTTGCACGTTCCGTTTGAAAATCCCACGGCTGCACGGACAGGTGTATGTGCTGGAGAGTCACTGGCGAACCCTTGACTTGTGTCGTGGAATTTCAGAGATCGGCCCGGAGACGTGGATCCTTTATTTTTGACTCTTATTATTAATAATGACTAACAGAAGCCGAGTAGGCTGCAGGACTACTGAGGAATGAGAGACATGCAGCATATTTTAGGCAGAGGTTCCTCCTCCTATCCAATACAAACTTGTGATACTTCGACATGAGCAGGTGTCATTTTACAACAATGAAGTCACTTTCGATGGAAAATCGACTTGAATAACAATAACATTTGGCTTCAACCACAAGATCACTTCCTGACAGTCACGCCGTCAGCCAGGTCATCGTGAAATGACACACTGCCAGATGTTTTGGTGTGTGTGTCATAGGAACAATTATCACGGAAAAATAGCCACCAGCCAACAACAAGTGCACGCGCTCACATGTCAGCCAAACAGCCCCAACCTCCGCTGGGGCCTGCTGCACTCGTGTGTGTTGCAGGGTTGTTTTGGTTTTTTTTTCCACAGGTCAAAATGGCCAAAAAGTGATCTCAGTCGCGCTTGGCTTTGACTGAATCTGGTGCGAGGTCAGGTTCTGAATTCCCTGGCCTTCAGCCACCCTTTCTTTCTCGTGTAGGCTATCATTTTTAGCCCGCGGGACGTGTCCTTCCCAAATAAAGGGGAGCTCAGTACGAGCACGGAGAAGTATACTACCTAAACACAGGGTACCTAAACAAGTGTAGCTCTCCGATACACAGATGGCAAAGGATCTGGTTATGACATACAAAGACTTGGTTGTGCCATGATTATGAAAGCGTGGCTATATACGTCAAAACATCTCCCACATTTGTACTTTACGTAGCAGATTGAAAAGAAAATGAGTGAATAACCACGACCCTTCAAAACTCAGATTTTAGGTATATTTTGGATTTAGCACAAATGACTCAGGTGAGCGAGTCAACTCGGTCTGCACCGTGATACACCTCAGTACCGGCGTAGACCACGGTGCCAGGAGGTTTCCATCTGCTCATTAGAACGTATTTCCTGCTAAGTTTAGACCGTTGGTATTTGTATGGGGCGATTTGTATCACCCTGGGGCCGCCGTGGCTCAGGAGGTAGCGCGGGGTCGTCCACTGATTACAGGGTTGGCGGCTACGTGGGGTTGGTGGGAGTGGGTCAGAATCAACTAGACATGTGAAACAAAAGTGCCAAAAGGTTTCATAGAGCAGAGTTGGGTTGTAATACCCCAATACACCACTGAGGGGCAGTATATGACTCACAAGTTATTATTTTGGGGTATAGTTTCAGTTGAGTCAGCATGAGGCGTAAAAGAACTAAACGCTTCACGTGCTTCTTTGGCTCTGAGCTGTGCCATGGATTAAACCTCTTTTGGCTTTCTCTGCAGGTGCCAGAATCGAGGAGTTTCTCTATGAAAAGTTGGATAGGAAGGTACCATCCAGAATAACCAACGGAGAGCTGCTGGGTCAATATATGCAGGACGCAGCAAAGGAATTTGGTCCTGGAACTCCATATGGTGAGTATGCAGCCACCTAAAGGGACAGTTCACCCCAAAATCCAAAAAACTCTCACCTGCAGTGCTGTTTATCCATCTAGATGGTTCTGTTTTGGAGGTATCAGCAGTAGAGATGTCTGTATTTTTTTTAAAGATATAATGGGACTACATGGCACTCTGCTCAAAGCGCCAAAACAATACATTTGAAAAACCCAACAGCATTGTCCGTTTCTGGAAATTATGATCCGTTTACTCAAGATAATCCACAGGTTTGTCCACCGATTGTTCCTACATGAAGAGGAAAAAAACAGCATGAGTTCAGTCAATGGCTCATCTGGTAAAGATAAAATCGTCCCGAGGTTATACGGACCCTTCCTCAGATCTGTTTTTATAAATCCATGTGACGATGAGTAGGATAAGTGTCGTTGTGTTGCGTCAGCCGCTGGGACCTAAAGGCGCAGACAGTGATTAATCGGTACAGAAAGCAGACACACAGGTACTCTTTGTGAGCTCATGCTTCAAGGACACTCATGCGCTCACACAGAGGAAAGACCTTTTCCCTTCCAGCACATTTATTTTTTACAAATTTGTCAAGAACACAAAACTTGAAGCTAAACTAACACAGCTGCTGCTGCCTACTAAGCAGGGCCTTTCGAGTCAGCCAGAGCAGGTGCCAGATGTATACGTGATGCACATGCGAACCTACCAGCCATAAACTAATATTTATAAAGTTAGAACACTGAGAATATACCCAACGCACACACAGTTTTGACACAGTCAGCCATGTGCGATGTGATAAATTGGAAATTAAAAGATGATTTGTTTAGGTTGTTGGCAAATTTCAGTGACTGTGTTTTGATCAGAATGTCTTCATTACTTAATAATGTGGTTCTTTTTATTTACACAGGAGCCATGTGTTTGTGATCTTTTTTTCATTATGTCCTCAGTGTCACTAATAACATTAGCCATGGCCCTGTCCTATCTCAAGTCTCCCGCACGGTAAACCGTGTGACAGCGAGCCAGCATGCACAACACCAGGACCCCGAAGCCGAAGCAGCTCAATTGATTCAGCCCTCGTCAATTCTACTTTTTATACCGTTTGCTTCTCCTGCTGTCACCTGTCAAAGTGTCGTCAGTGAAAAGGGCCTTTTGACTGCGATTAGTGAGTGGGAGAGGGCAGCAGCATGTTCAGTCAACCAGTATTCAGCAAGATTAATTTATTTTAGTTGATTCGCTATATTATTCTTTATTTTATTATTATAAGGGGTGGTGCTGCTGCTACAGTGATTAAGGTTGTGGAAATGAAAATAAGGTTCATGCTTGCGCGTCCAGTTTCACAATAAGTGCACAGGTTTTCTGCGTGGGGTCCCAGTACGATGCCCCGTTGATGTGTATAGTCAGCACCATGTTTCTTTCCTGATAATGCTACGTTGCCAACAACAAAGTCGTCATGAAATCATGGAAATAAACAAAAGAAACCTCGCTGTTTCTTACCGTCTGCACATAGGCTGTATCTCTCCAGCAGCAAACTGGGTAGCTACTTTGACCGGAAATTCTCCTCAAATCGTCTCTCACACACACACACAACCTGGTACTTCTATACTTGTGAGGACTCTCATTGATATAATTAATTCCCCAGCCCCTTACCCTAACCCTAACCATCAAAACCAAATGCCTAAACCTAATCCTAATCCTAATCCTAACCCTAACCTAGACCTAATTGTAACATTTACACTAAAACCAAGTCCTAACCCTCAAACAGCCCGTTGAAGGTGTGTTGAAAAGTGAGGACCAGCCAAAATGTCCTCACTTCCAAAAATGTCCTCACTGCCAAGGTCTAAAATGCAAATTGGTCCTCACAAAGATGGCTGTACAAGTGCACACAGACAACTTTAGGAAAAGTCTCCGTTATTTATTTTTATATATATATATATATATCACTTCACTTTGGATTTAAGCTATGTATGCCGTATTTTCTTATTGACCGCTCACTAACTTTAACACTGTCTTCCTGATAACAAACGGCAGCAGGCTTAACTTGTTATGGGTAATGTTCGTTACTAGGCTGTGGCCTAGTCACTATTGTTAATTCTTCTTCCGCGAGATTAAATTCGAAAAAAATGTTCCAAATGGTATTTATATTTATATTCCTCCTATTGTTTATTTCCACTTTCCAAAACCGGAAACCAGCCTAAACCTGGCCTAGCATACTGCATACGCAGCGTGCAGTACGTGGTACTTACCGCCCGCTGCGTTCGTGTGCTCTCTGGGTGCCGTTGCTATGCCACAGTAGCCTTTCTATTATTCATGCAGTCTAGATTGCAGAGCCACGGGAGCACGGCTCCTGTTGTTGTTGTTGTTGTTGTTTTTATCCCTAAACACTTTTATTGGATCTATATTTTTAAGTAGAGAAATATCGAAAGTCCAAGTTTTGTCCCCACCATACCAGTGCCAAATAATTGACTCCTTTTTTTATCTTATTAGAAAAGACCCGATGATACAAATGGCAGTCCGAGATATGGCGGCAAAGAAGGAGATAGCAGGAAACTCAAATCAAACTTTACATTGCACTGTGTTTGAGAAACAAATGTTGAAACCTGTTTTAAAACTAGGCCGTCTTCAGCCCAGAGAAGGTGGTTTTATGTAATGACATGCACAAAGCTTTTCTTTGTCATGCGTTTGTAGCATAAAGTTGTGCGCGATTTTGATCAACTTGAGGAAACGGATGCAGAGGGGGAATTTTATCTCAAGACTGACGCTCCAATCTGAATCTGTAATTTAAAGGAATGAGGAATAATTTTCATTTTTGCAGATCTTTTTTGCATTAGAGTCTAGAACACAAAGTACTTGTGGCACATGGTGTTGTGTCGTTTGACACAAACGAACTTAATCCGATTTTTGTTCTTGACAGTGATAAGTAGGGAGATATATGTAAAAAAACAAAACAATGCAGAAGTTGTTTCCTAAATGTACAGCTAAAGTCAACTAAAAATTGCTTAAAGCTAACAAAAAGACAACCTGACATTTAACCTGGTACGGTATCCAGGTGTCCCCATTCAGGGGTTTGTCTCGCAGCAAGTGAGCGTAGACTAGAGTATCTACATATACATATCTATACTGTACCTTCAGAAGACTACGGTCAAGGGCTGGGAAGGATTTGGAAATGAAGACTTTGTGCCGAGTGGATCTAATCTGTTTCTCGCAGGCAGTACGTTGATCGAGGTGGGGGAATGTGAGAGAAGAATAGGAGCAGCAGAGCGGGAGTTCCTCCAGACGTCAGCCATCAGCTTTCTTACCCCCCTCAGGAACTTTCTGGAAGGAGACTGGAGGACCATTTCAGTGAGTCTGAAACACCACACTACTACCAGGAGACGGGCCGTTCACTGTAGTCATTCTACTGGCTCAATAGCATTTTGAGGGGAAATGTTTACGGAGAAAGATTGTTGCGTTCTAGTAGAACGCATAGAAAGCTGCCCCTTGATCTCTGATTTCATTTAATGTATTTGGTACAAAGATGGATCCTGCTGACTGTCCCGCATGTGGAATTAGTCATGCTGGGGAATCACCGGCATGAGAGAGTGGGCCACTGACTAAACTCTACTTTTGAGTACGTTTCCCAAAATGTATCTTTGGAAACTTTGGAATCTTTAACTACTGTGTATTCAATAAGTAAAATAAAGTTCTGGAGTCTGCACAATGCTTGGCTGCACAATATGAGATGGTAAAAATGGAATCAGATAGCCTGGCAGAGTGTGCAGCTGGATTTATGTTTCCGCGTTGTAGTGTAACTGACGTGCGCCCCCTCGGATATATTGCTACACGTCAGAGCTACGGCGATTATGGCGATACCATCAGCGTTGTGCACGAACGCGCCGTTCGTGTCTGTGTCTGTGTGTGTGTGTGTGTGTGTGACGAGCGGAGAACTGAACGTATCCGTTTGCAACTAGGCGCCCGGCGTGCCGGTGTTTTGGCTCACAGATTCTGATGGGTCACAGGTTTTTGAAAAAGACACGTCGAGCCGAAGCGGCCGGCCAGTCTTGGGGGGGAAAATATCTGCGAGTGAATGCTGATCACAAGGAATCCCTAACAAAGGGTGTGACGAGCCGACAGCCGCAAAGTTCCTCCCACCAAGTCAAACTCGCAGCATTTTGTAAAGGGACAAAAATTGAACTATGAACGTGAAGTGTGACCTTGCACAACAGTGGATACCAGGTGGAACCCACGCGTTTGGGCTGCTTGTGTCTCTCCCACAAGTTTCTTCTGCTTGTGAAGATTGTTGATAGTGAAGTCGACGTTAAGGAAGATGAGGGAAGAGTCACTGGTCCTTTCCTTTTCAGTAACGCACATCTAGCAAAGGCATTTCCACTGCAAAAAGCCTTATTTATGCACATCTGAAACAACGCAAACGCAGAGATCGTAGTCTCCGATTCCGTAAAGGCAAAATAGACAATTACCTGGAGGTAACACCAGTTATATTATAAATCCACCTTTTAGAGGTTCAAAACATGTGGTTATGAAACAAAACCTACAATATGTTAAAATACTAAAATTCCCTTTTTACAATAATGGGAAGTCGAGGCCTGTAAAGTGGGAACTTCGCCACCAGAGTTCAGCATGGTTGCTTTTTTTCCATGTACGACACTGTGTTCTACATGTTGGTGGAAGCCCACGGCCGCTTGTCCATGGGCCTGGTGCAGCCTGCTTTAACTGTGCCATGCCGTGCCAGCCTGGCATGAATCTAATGCCGGTTGCTCTCAGCTCAGCTGCTCCCTGACTGTGTTATCGCGTGTACTTCAGAAAGAACGCCGTCTTCTGGAGAATCTCCGCCTGGACCTGGACGCCTGTAAAACACGTCTGAAGAAGGCCAAGGTGGCCGAGGCTAAGGCGGCGGTGAGTCCTTTTGTGCCTCCCAACCCACAGCCCCATCCCCCACGCTCATTCCCATAATTATTTTAATGTAATAAAACGTTTGCTGGTGCTGCCATTGACCACGACTAACTTGTCTGTGTATTTATAACCTTTGCAGTGCGAGGGTGAAGTGAGTATTAGACATTTTTATTAAAACTTTCAGTATGATTGCTTTTCCTGTCTCCCTTTTTAAAAAAAAAAAAGTTGGCTCTTTGCAGGGAAAGATAGAAACTTGTAGCATATGAAACAGCATGATGGGAAATTAACAGCAGTCATTGACCAAATTCAGGAAAATATTGGGCTGTGACAGGATTGTTTATTCTACCAGCCACTTCTGCAAATAACCAGAGCTTATTTATTTTATATATATATTTATATAATATGGATGAACTCTCTGCTGAAAGGGTCTGTGCAGTGTTGTTTGCTCAGATCTGCGTGTTCAAAGCAGTCCATTTCTATTTGGGTTGTTTTTTTTACATTGGACGTTTTCAGGGCGCAGCCTCGTTCTGCTTAATGCTCCTGTTTTGGACTGAACATGACACGACAAAGGGCCAAGGTTTTGTTAAACTCGGGATTATGTGGTTCGATACAGATTGGCCCAGGCTTAAGAGAACCCTCAGGCCCTAGTGAATAGGGCCTTACCCTAAGAATCAGTTGGCTAGTAGAATAATAGAAATGATTGTCCGTTTTAATTTCGTCTCTGGGAAATGGGTACTAATCCATTAGGACTTTTAAATCAAGGCAAAGAGCACTCTTTACCCTCGGAAAGCCACGGATCCCGCTTTGCCCCACATCCAGACAAACCGCTGTTTCTTTCAATCTATTGTGTTCATTGTCAAGAACCGCCTTTGCTCATTCTTGGGCCCGTAGAAGTCTTCAAACTGAGGATGCGATATTGGTTTAGGTGAGATTTTGTGCTCAAGGCTGACATCCTTTTCACATCGTTCTGAACTCTGCACAAACACCTGTGTGAGTTGCGTACTTTGTTTGTGCTACACGAGTACGAACCAAGCCTTTTGCCTGAAATAGAAGGTCCTAATTGATAATGATCCTTCCCCCTTTGACTATGGCCTAGGAATAATTGTGCCTTCCAACCCTTGCTGCTTTTCTTGAAGCTCGTTTTTTTTCATAGAATTTAAAAAAAAAAAAAAAAAAAAAAAGTCTGACTTTTATCATAACCTCTGTTTTCAGTATGATGATGACAGTCAGAATTTTGTATGCATGTTCGCATGCGCATGGTGAACTACTGCTGACTAGCCTGACCGATAGCAATGAATGTCCTATTTAAAGTGGGTTAGTCAGCCCAGTGAATTAGAGAGAATAGTCACTAGTTTCAGTGGTGCTGGGGAGGACGTTTACATGCAGCTGTGTTGCATCACCTCTCGGGAACCTTTTATGAGTTCAGACACCTTGTAAAAGTGTGCTGGCAGGTTTTACCTGCAAACCACCTGTCCCATCTTGGCAGTCGGTAGGGGCCCATATCTGCCCTCCTTTTTTAAATTAAGACTTTTTGTCAGTCGGAACCTCCACATTAGAGGTGGACCACATGACTGACATAAATGAGATTTTGAATCAATGTCGTACATTGATATCTAATATTACTTAATGTATTAATATATAAAAAAAAAAAAGAACGATCAGCCACTGAGTCTAATGCACATATTGGCAGTTTCACAGTAACCTGGGCTGTGTTGTAGCTCGTCAAGATCATCCTCAGTCTGTTCGGCCGTGCTTTGTTTTGTCTGCATTTCTTGATGCATAGTGTGTGCTGACGTACATGGCTGCCATGCACGCGTTGCGTGACCACGAGTGTAAATGTTGAATAACCTCACTGTTTTTGTAGATGGCTCCAGATTTCCAGGAGACCAGACCCCGCAACTACGTGCTTTCTGCCAGTGCCTCTGCGGTAAGGAGACTACGCTGCGTGACTAGACAAAACTGGACAACGTACAATCATCCCTGAAACATTTAATAGGATACGTTATGTAACCTTGTCAGGTTCCATGTATGCATAGGTCAATCAGACACAGAGGGCTTTTTAAACTTACGTTTCTACACTGAGGTCATTGGCTACGAAAGGCGTCCAGGAGACTTTGGGGAAAATCGCTTAGCTATTTAGTGTGGTTCTTAAAAAGGCATTAATGCAATTTTCAGGTACATTATTGTACGTAGCTGTGACTCTGTCTGAATGGTGATTATGAACTCAGGACTGCATAACAGACCGCTGTGCCGCGTCTGATATTATGTAGTAAGGAGGAATTTTGACTTTAATAAACAGCCCAGAAGGCTGTTACTCATTAACTCATCTTGGTCTCAGTACTATTCATTGCTCGAGGGCTTAAGCTCACCTTTCAGCACTAGTCTTTAATCTGTGTGTATGTATGTATGTATGTATATCTATTTCGGTGCTGTTGTTCTTTGTAATTATCATTATTAGCATTTTCTTTCACTTATCTTTTATTATGTATTGACTATCTTATATGGATTTGTTAAGTGTCCTTGGGTGACTTGAAAGCCGCTTATAAATAAAATGTATTATTATAGTAACAGGATCTGTCAGGGAGTTGGTTTGGGGTTCAAGTCAAGTCATTTTTATTTATATAGCCTAATATCAAATCAAAAATGTGCCTCAATGTTGAAATGGTTTCTAAATGACCTCAAAACTAGCTGGAATTTCGGCACTGACATTTCTGGTTATTTATTGGCTGACACGCAGTACAGCGATGCGATACATCAGCAGTACGGTAACTTTGGCTGCCATATCGGTGTGGCTCTAATCTAAAGCCACATATGTCTGCTGGACTTTCTCTGACATTGCTTTTTGGCTATCTTTTTTCAAACATTTAAAAAAAAACAAACAAAGAATCAGCTTTGGCATGAGTGTACTTCAGCACAAAATATTCTGATCATGCGCAAGGTACCAGCAATTCAGCCAACTCTTAACGGCAACATTTTTCACGCTCTACAGGGCTTTGCGCTAGTATGAAGGGGGGGGGGTGGGGGGCATTATTTCTCAACGCTGGCTACATTTTTACTATTACTGAAGGCTACAGCTGCAGACATCAGTTTGGGAATGCACGTCACGAAGGGGAATCCATCCCTCGAAACGAGGTTAAAATTCCTCAAATGGTCAAAATCAGATGACAAAACCAACGTCAGCCAGCACAAATTCTTTCATCAAGCCCAAAACCCATGACCTCAAGCAACAAAAGGGCATGTGAGTGTCAGAGTGTTTAGAGCGAAACACTTTTCCTCTATGAGGAGAAAAATAAGGCAATGTCCGACTGAATAATGGAGTAGTAACAAAATGGCATTTCAATGGGAATATCAGGCGAGACCCAGCCTTGATCCCAAAGCAAGGCTTGCCTACATTTACTTGTAAAATGTACTTTACTGAGCCTTGACCATCAAAGTACACATACTACAAACCTTTCACGTCTGCCACTACTGAGAGGAGGTCTTCCAGCGACTTAAACAGTAGCTTTTATAATTTCGCTGCGTTAGGCACTGGCTGTACGTCACGCTAGCAAAGGCCTTCAGGTATTTCCTGGTTATAACTTGTATTTCTCGCTTCTTCTTTTGTTGTATGCTCTGGCCCCTCAGCTCTGGAGTGAGGAAGTGGAAAAAGTAAGTACAGCAATTTTGTGGTTGTGAACTTTGTCCCACTGCCTGGTCTCCAGGATTAAGGCCTCAATACGCTTCAAATGAACAAGGCCATACCACGTCTTCTCAATCCACTTCCAACCGCAAAAGTGCCCACACCTGTTTCATTTGGCCACAGTCGAAGTCAATTCCCGACACAATGAATTGCAATTTGGGCGTCACATGCCACCCCTAAGGCGCTTTCAGAAATTGTTAGACAATCTGACAGGCACTTGTTTAGAAGCATGCTGAGGCCTTGATTTCCACTCTATGGATCCATAACTCCTAGTACCTGGTTGTACTACTGCCACTGTTCTGCACAGTTTGTATACAGTACAGTGTACAAACTATTCAGTCAAACAAAACAACTGAGATCTTCCCCTATGAATGCTCTTTGGTATAAATTACATCACGCGTGTCTTCTGAGGTTTCTGGGGCATGAAAGCGTTTGAGACTTTCTGGCTTACATAACCGTTTAATCACCACGTCATGTCTCCAGATTCAGGCAGGCATCTCGAGGAATATGAAGGAAATATGTCACTAATAACCCTCCTGTTGTTTCAGGCTGAACATGAGCTCCGTGTGGCCCAAACAGAGTTTGACCGCCAGTCAGAGGTTACTCGGCTACTTTTGGAGGGCATAAGTAGTACGCATGTATGTCAGTCTCTCTCACTCTCACTCTCACTCACACACAGAATTCCAAGTTGCATTTGTATTGGCTGTATTTATGAATTTTTATCTTGTCCTTTCTTTTTGTCACCTTTTTGGGTTTTAAAAAAAAAATCCCGCCCTTCATATCACTATTTCACTGTTGCTTATATTGCATTTAGGCTTTATTTTAAACTGTAAAATTAAACAATAGTATTTAAAAAATGTTTTAATACTCAAACACTGCACCTTTCATTGTAGATCTTCGTACCTCTTCATGAAGATGAGCTTAAAAATCTGCGTTTCTTTAAAGACCAACTAAAGACGTTTTTCAGCTGCAAGAAGTGGTTCGGGGGTTTAGTTGCTCTTTAAGAGGGACTCTTGTTGTTCATCTGCAGGTGAACCACCTACGCTGCCTGCATGAGTTCGTGGAGGCCCAGGCAGCTTACTATAAGCAGTGTCACCTCCACATGCAAGAGCTGCAGAAAGAGCTGGGAAGGTGAGAACCAGATGGGAGATGACATGGGTAGACGGCGTGATTCGCGCCAGGTTTCACTGGGCTTTCCAGTGGGTAGCCATTCCTCTTCATACGGTACGCAGTGAAAGCACGCGCTCAACTTGTACTGTGTAACGGCATCCAATTTTGTAAACGAGTAGTGCAGATCCATCCAAGTTACAGGTCTGTAAGTACACAAGCGGTATGCCAACCCTGTCAGTTGAGGATGTTAGCGAGTGCCCACATGTTTGGGGAAACTGAGCGGTGTGTACCGTGGACAACCCTGGTCAGAGCCGGGATGCAGGCGCAGCTCGAGTGCTTTTCTGTTTGGCTGAAATGACCTGGTAAAAGGTGTTTTGTTTGAGTTCTCCTTGAGCAATTCTCAATCATCAACATGCCCGATGGTGGAAGGAGGAAAGGAAAGGTTGCCCCTCTAGTTCGGTTTCAGTTCGCGTCAGCGTTGATCTATAAATCCTAATATTACATATTGTGAGAAGGCACATATGTTGAATACACATAAATTGAGTTCTGCTTTGTTTAATACCCCAGACGTTAGAGATACTTGCATTTGTTTGTTTGTTTTTGTCAAATCATGACGAATCATTTTCACTGTCTAATGCCCTCAGATCTGATGAGACTGTGTGAGTATGGTTCGCCTTCCCGTGTGCTGATGCGCTTCATCTTTCTCTTTGAGTACATGCTCTGACCCACACATTTGCCTGCTTTCCAGTGCTTCCCTGTTTTTAAAAAAAAAAACAAAAGTGTGCATTCACTTCTGCTGCTCTGCACCATCCAGACAACAAAACATTTCCGTCTTTCCATTTGTGGAGCGGTTCGTTTTCGTGCCTTACTATGATTGGCATGGCTGTTTCAGAGGTATGAGACCAAGGATGTGATTGATGTGAGTGTAGTCATTAATCGCCACACCCTCCGATCCATATTCCGCCTCAGCCAGGCCCTTTGGCACTTTGCACTGCTGCACAGATACGGACCAAAATGGCAGGTGCACTTGTTGTTGTGCTTCCGCGCTTTAAATTTGGGCCCTAAATGCGTTAGACCAAATTTAATTTCCTGGACAGACTGGACAGTTTATTGTGAATGCATTAGGGACAGGAATAGGAACATTTATAGAGCTTTGACCTTGGGACCAGATTTGTTAAATACGTGACAAATCACTTCTTCATTCTGCAGTGTCACATGTTCCAGGGTAGATGTACTTTTGTTTTCTGTTATTTTCGTGTGCTTTATTTGATATGTACTGTGTGCTCTGACTGTCCCATCGGCCTGCTTTCCCCCTCAGGCTTCCCAATGCCTTTGCACTGAACTCCACTCACTCCATGGCCACTGCTGGCTCTGCCTCAGAGGCCATCAGCAGCCCCGTGGAGACCGACACGCTGCAGATTGAGGAAGTTCAGGCACCGGCCACAGGAACCCGCAAGGCCAAAGTCCTTTACGATTATGATGCTGCGGACTCCAGCGAGCTCTCCCTTTTAGCCGATGAGGTGAGGTTTGATCATCAACCTGTAGCCAGCGGGTCGAACAATGACTGTTCTCCAATGACCAGAACTCTCTCTAGGTCTAAGTCCCAACAACAGCCTCACTCATGTGTAATTTGCTACATCAAGTAAGCCCTTTCCCCTGATGGTTAAGGTTTTCTTTCCTAAGTGTAAACACTTCTTCTGATGATAGTGGAGTCGGTCTTTACTCTGCTGTGAAGCTTTGTTGGAGAGCCTAATTAGGTCAGCAGGTTTGTAGTTCTTGGGAGCTTCAGGGACCCTGATATTAAGAGACCCACACATATATAGGGATGGGTGCCGATAGCCGTTCCATTTTGGATCCGGTTCCTGGTTGGCAAAATAAACACGCAGATTCGTTAAGCTCGGACGCTAACGAAGCTCCTGTCAAATCATTTATCTCTTCTCACTCTTGTGTTAGCAGAGCAATGGAAAACGCAGGTGAGATGCAGCTTCTCATTTGTCTCTGCCGCCGGTTAAAATGCCAAAAAGTAGATCAGCTGCTCATTGGGCCCTCGACAGGGAAAGGTGTTTGTGTTCTCTGGCGGACGTGCCCTCTGCAGCTGCTGGCTGTATTCAGCCAAAGAGGGGTTTTTTACATGAAGAGGCACATCACTCTGTCAGACCACTCACCACCGCCTCGCGTCAGTTTGGGTGTCTCCCAGTTAAACTTGGATTCACATCGTCATCAACCTTTGAATCGGCCCAATTTATCATGTCGGTTAATCAGGAGCTTCAGCCTTTTTGAAGTACGTTTCTGGAGACGTACAGTAGGCTACAGATATGAATTGAATGCGTGCGACACATTTTATTACAATTTCCTATATTGTGTTTCATCTTCAGGTTGTGCATACAGGTTGTGCACATTAACAAAACTGTAGGTTTTCTGCCTTCTCAGCAGCATAAGGTGATCAGACATCTCTGAGTTGGAGTCAAATGTTGAAAGGCACACCTATTGGGATTTGATAAGGAATTAGATAAGTGGATTTGATACTGGGTTTAAACCTGATAACACGCTATTGAAACCCGTCGGAACAGCTTGACCTTTATGGATAGAGGCTTGTTTACAATGCATCCTCACTGTATACACGGGGATATTAATGCGCAGGGATATGGAAAGGCTTTCATTCATCAAATGGGATCATGACAAGAATAACATAAGAGGAAATCATATTAGCGATGCCTTTCTTTTGTACGTACGATACTGCTGGCTTTCAAAGCCTCTTCAGACACTCACCAACAGTATGTGACAGGAAATGAGGGGGAGAGAGAGAGAGAGATGGGGAATGACATGCAACGAAGGCCCCAGCTGGAGTCCAACTGGTGACGTTGCGATTGTGTCTTACATCCCCAAACAAAAGCAGCTTTAGGGCAGATCTGGGTTGGTTTGCCACATGTCATTCTGGGCGCCGGTTTCCTGAATCCAGGCGTCAAACGAGCCACGCTTGTGAAGAGCTTCCCTTAAACCGCCATAATATTATGCTACTGTTGGACATGAATCATCAGCAGCAGCAGCAGTTGCACCGAGGCAAGTTATTGCAACCGTTGTTCAAATACAAATCCACAGTAGCGGATAGAAAGGGTACTTTGTTCATCCCAAAGGGCTGTTGCATTGTTAAGGGCGCAATAAACTGAAACAAAATAAAAACGAGAATAGAGCCCGAGACCATACTCTGACTCATGCAGTTGAATGTGCTGCAGTATGCTTTTATGTCAGTGAAATCATTTAAAACAATTTCATGTAAAGGCCTTTTCCTGGTTGTGTCAGGGGTATTTTTTTTTATTTTTTTTAAACGATCTCATTTTGTTTTAAAGCCTCTTTTTGCTCTTGTTAAGCCTTGCTCTCGCTCTGCATTTTGAACATTGGGCCCTGAAAGTTCTTGTCCTCTCCGTTCACAGCTCATTACCGTTTACACAGTGCCGGGAATGGACTCCGACTGGCTGATCGGAGAGCGAGGGAACCAGAAGGGAAAGGTGCCCGTCACATACCTGGAGCTTCTCAGCTAAACAACACGCACGCACACACACACGTGTGCATGTGTGCGAGCGGGTACTACTGAAGCCATGAGGAAATGCCCTTCACCTGAATCCATTTCACGCTCTTACACTAACCCGTAACGCTCAAGCCACAGTATGCGTTAGCAGAACTGTTAAGTCAAACACACGCACTCGTCCACGTGCATCTCTGAGCACGCTGAAGTATATCCACCTGCCCCTGACTGCCGGGATTACAGGAGCATCCCCATGCTTAACA
Organism: Coreoperca whiteheadi; assembly: GCA_011952105.1. Classification (NCBI taxonomy): domain Eukaryota; kingdom Metazoa; phylum Chordata; class Actinopteri; order Centrarchiformes; family Sinipercidae; genus Coreoperca; species Coreoperca whiteheadi. The sequence continues at coordinate 28,423,597 of CM022476.1, forward strand.
TTCCTTTGAGATTTGTTTGGTGACTTACTGTGGTGATTTTTATTCTCCCTATTTATTGTTGGCGCAGGTAGGCTTCGCCCCTGTCGGGTGAGGTTTAGCTGTGACAAGCTGTGACCTCTGATTTGAAACCGATTCAAGAGTTGTGTTGCCCCTAGTGTATGCATCCACCATGGTGTCCAGAAATTCTTTGGTGTTATTTCTGTTCAATTCTGCGTCCAGGTTAGAAGTGTATGGTTGCACTGATCTCTCTCTGGGTGACGAAATGCAGGCAGGCAGCAGAACAGATTAAAAACAAACCATGAAGTAACAGCGCCGCCTTGATTCTCCCGGGTTGAAGGGGGTGATGACCATTCTTGTTCTTCGGTACAGCTAATCTCTGTATGACAGACACGCCTTACTGTTAAAAGAAGTGAAAACAAATGGGGGCAAACGGAGGTCGTGACCACGTCATGACAAGCCAGGTCATTGTGTTGTGGTGATGTGTCAGATTTCCTGTAATTACCAGGTTTGGACGAGAAAAGCCGTACGTGCCACTTCAGGGTTTATTTCAAACCCATGAATAAAAACTGAAGATGAGACTGCTTCCTAACTTTAGTACAGAAACGTGTTCTGTTTTTCCCCTGCCTTCCAATTCCAGCATGAACAGAATTGCATTTCTTGTGTGTTGTATCTTTATTTTTTTTGCATCCACGATGGAAGCATGAAATACGACAAACATTGGCTCACACTAACGCACTAACTATAAAACCGCAAATAAAGTGCTTCGCGGATGTTTTATCGTCCTTAACTTTTGGGAAGCAGATTTGCCTATTAACTGCTAATTGAAATGAATGTAATTCCTCTGCTGTTTTAAGTGACCGTAACACATTTGTGGACATTTGGGTGGAACATAGCGAGCTACTTGAGTCCTGTCATTCACTTGTTTTGATCAGACTTTCCCATATGGGCTTTTTGGTTGTTGTTGTGTTTTTTGCCTCACGCTTTCCCCAAAGAAAGATGTCCCTTTTAAACGAGATGTGCAGCCAATAAACACAAATACTCCCGTCCTAACTGCCTTAAGATGATGTGAAGGAACTGCTAAGGCCAGCTTCTGCAAACCAGAAAAATGTGCTCTTCGCAACAAAAAGGCCAGAGACTTGATGTACACCACATACAGCATGCAAGATCGTAACACTTTTTAATTTCGTGTGGGTCTGTGTGACTATTTTTTCCTTTCTTTTTTTTAAATTTACAATGTTCCCGTTGCTGTTTTGTCAGTTTTTTTTAATACTTTAAAGTGAGTTCAGTTTTGGTGCTGCAGCCTGTCGCCTTGTCCTGCCCGTGTGTGTGTGTGCGTGTGTGTGCGTGTGTGTGCGTGTGTGTGC
>CM022476.1:28425060-28454198 GCA_011952105.1 Coreoperca whiteheadi
TGTGATGTAGTCGAGTCTGTTTGGTTCGAGATCTGGAGCGCCAGAATGTTGGCACAAAATCGACTGTGCGTTCTCATCCAGCACGTGTACACGCATGCACTGTGTTTTGTTTTAGAAATGTATTTATTTATTTATCTTTTTAAACCAGCCTGGTCACATGAGTTTTTGTGAAATGAGCACAAAGTTTGAAAATGCAAAAAGTCTGCCAACAGTGGAGAAGTGAAATTAACCCGAATCTCAAGCAAGTGGTTTTCTTCAATGCAGTCAGTGAGACAAGCAGGTGAGAAAGGGTTCAAGTATCTCATGCTTCCTGTTTTCTGCTCTTGTGCTCATTTAACAAAGTTTGGGGGCTATTTTTCTTTTCACTCATGCTCTTATGATTCTGTTGTACCTCATCTTGTATTGTTACTATTATTTTGTCAAGATATATATATATATTGCCTGTTCCTTACCCATGCTAAATGAAAGAGATGTATGGGATTTAATAAAAAGTCAGGTTTATTTGAATTCATTGACTTATTCGCAGCCACTGTGCATGAAATACGTCCAATTTGAAACCTTCTAAAGAACCACCATGGTCGAAAGCAGAAGCCGGTGCAGAAGTGTCTTAAGATGCAGTTCCTCTAAATTGCTGCCAAATGCAACTACAAGGGGATAAAATCTATACTTGATTTCAACAAAGAGCATCATAGTTTCTATTGCTCAATAATGTGGTGGTGATGTTAGAGTCATCTGGTGCTTTTCATTATGCTAACGTGTCTCCTCGCTTCCCTCACTCGCCTCTCTTCCTCACGTCTTCGCGACGTCCTTGGTTTCACAGCGTCAGTCTTAAACGACGTCAGTCACTAATGACGTGTTGCACAGCGGTGCGAATGTCCACAGAGCCCTTCAGCCTTTTTAAGAACAATTTCAAAACCTTACGGTATCTTTCATAGATATGACAATCTCTTATAGCCATATAAAAGTCTTACATATACAAGAGGCCGATATTCCTTTAGATATGTCAGTTATCAGTAGCATTATTAGTGTACCACATTTCAACAAGGCAATGGAAAGTACTTTACATAAAACATAAAAGCCATCAAGACAAAATGGCAACGCAATATCAAAAGACATTTAAATACAATTTTAAAAGAGTTAAATAGAAAATAAAAATAAGATAAAAACCGGAGAGTCAGATATTGAGGTTTGTAAACATTTCATTTGAATACGTGAAATTCCCGGAACAGCCATTATTCACCCTGTCAGTCATCGTGAGGCAGCCATCGGATCCAATGAAGGAAAGAAGAATAAGCTACAGATTTAGTTAATAATATGTATTGATCCTAAACTCAATATTTTCAAGGGACACTTTGCTTTCCAACCTTTTTTTCTTTCATTTGCCATGGTGAGCATTTTGATTTGACTCGCCATGAGCCCTGTTAAGTATGCCCATAATCATCTTTGGATACTATTTGGAGACCTAAAAACGACGTTTGGAAAAAAGTCTGCCGGTAATGTTTTCTCTGAAGCGTGTTCTTTCATTTGGCAGAGGAATTTCGTCGTCAAAGGTCATACGACGTGGGCATGTGGGGTTTTAGTGTGCTTCTCCGTGCATCTCCCATAGGCTTCATTGGAACTGGCGCCAAGCAGAGCGTTAGAAAGTTGGTATGATGATGAAATGACCCTTCCTTCTTTTTTAGTCTCCTTGCTTATGGGAGAAGGGAGGAAGCCCGGCAGCATAAATCAGTAAAAGCCACACCCATTGTCCCATTACCCTTAAAAGGAACTCTGTGGTGTGTTTGTCAGGTGTCTGCCGATCACAATCAGCCATGATGATTGCCAGGATTGTAATAATAATAACAATTAATCATTTTATTTAATGGCGCCTTTCGCAACACCCAAGGTCACCGCACAGATCACTACACAAAACAAAGCACATAACGGACACTCCGCATATACAGATAGAGTGTAGTCAGGAGTCAATAAAACATACTGTAAAAAGCCTGTATAAAAACATATGTCTTAAGAGGGGGGGTAAGCATAACTAAAAGATCTGGCACCCATGGTAGTAAGTCAAATCCGAGGTACCACAAGAGAAATTGAAGATGAAGATCTGAGAGCACGTGAAGGAGTGTGAACATGAAGACGTTGAGTAAGGTATTTAGGTGCAAGGTTATGAAGTGCCTTGTATAAGTGAGTAGCAAGATCTTAAATTCAGCTCGATACGTTACTGGAAGCCAGTGCAATTGCTGAAGAACTGGAGGAAATGTGCTTAGCAGGAGGTGATCTAGAAAGAACACGTGCTGCAGAATTTTGAACCAACTGAAGCTTATTTAGCAGTTTAGAAGGAACACCCGTGAGAAGAGCATTGCAATAGTCTATACGTGAAGTGACTAATGCATGAATAAGAACTGCAGTATTGTTGGTCCAGAGGAAGGGACGGAGACGGTTAATATTACCAAAGTGGAAGTATGCAGTCTGTGTGATATTATTAATATGAGTTTCAAAGGATAGTGTGCTATCCGTGATAACATCCAAACTTTTGACCTGTGAAGAAGGACAGATTGCATTATTGTCAATGTACCACAATGTAGTGGCAGAAGCGCTATCACAACAGCACAGATGTCCTTGTTCCAGTTGAAATGTCCACCTTAAGCACTGAATCCTCACAGTTTTAGCCATGCTAGCAGTGTGGATCTTGGCTTGGCAATGTTGATCAGTCAGTCCGCCACTTTGGTTCGGACTAAAATATCTCAACAGCTGTCATATGGATTGCCATGACATTTGGTACATATATCCATGGTTCCCAGAGGATGGCGCCTCGTGGCTTTGGTGACCCCCTGACTTTTCGTCTACGACCACCATGAAGTCGACCCTTAGGGTTTTAAATGAAATGTCTCGACAACAATTTGATGGGTTACTGAGAACTCTGGTACGCACATTCATGTTCCCCTCAGAATGAATAGTAATAACTTGATCCCCTGGAATTTCATCTAGCGCATCATCAGGTCGTCAACATTTTAATTTGTCTACAGTTTTTCACAATCACTTTCACAATCACTCATGAACCTTCCATCTGCGTGCGGAGAAAAATCCTCAGTCGGGTTAAGGAAGGGACTGTATGGGGGTAAATACAGGGTGGTAAATTGTGCATGGGCCTGAAACCATGCTTGCACCACATGAGCATGACGGAACCTGACATTGTCCCACACAATGACATAGGTGACACCTTCAGCTCTACAAACCTGATCAAGCTCAACAAGAAAGGTGACAATGGGAGCTGCATTATATGGTCCAACATGAGGTTCTGCTTCCCACCACACCATCTTGGTATAGCCGCACACATGGTAATGTACTTGGATGGTTGCCGGGTGGCCAATGAAATTCCGACCTCTCCTCCTTGTCTTGGCCAGATTAAAACCTGCCTCATCCAAATATATGAATTTGTGATGGTCATCATCAGCATCCAGCTCCCTCACCCTCTAAAAATACATTTTGGAAAGAGATTACTGCACAATGTAGAATTTCCGGGAATGTTTTTACAACAGCCATCTTGAAACTGAACTTCCCTGAACATACTCAGTCCTCATTTGCTTCACTCTGTCTGCATTTCTTTCGAAAAGGCACACGGTATAGTTGTTTTATAGATACCTGGTGCCTTTTCAGTATGCGCGCAATAGTCGGCAAACTTATGGATCCCACATTGTTGAACATGTCTTCATTGTCCAAGAAATGCTGGCAAATTTCTGTAAGATGAATATCATTTCTGGCCTGCACCAAATCGACTACAGCCTGCTCTTGTTGGTCAGTTAGAATTTTGCCTCTGCCTCCACTATTTGGCCTGTCACAATTCTACAGGGAATATTAGAGTAAATAGACACTTGGTCACATCACCTATTCTGTGATACACATTGGTATGCAGTCATTTGACAATTGAGAGTAGCATAATGTTTAGTGCATGCTGATAACTTACCGGTTCTCATTGCGTAAAGTTGTGATTATTGAGGCCACGGTTGACCATCTGAGGTTTGGTTGTATCATTGTAGCCGCCTCAGTCAGGCCATGATTTATGACGTGGTCTACAACTATTGCCCGAATTTCATTGGACATTCAATGCTGTTGCTGCCGCTGTCTTGGTCCGTGGCCTTGTCCTCTACCACGTTCCCCCACACCTCTCAAACGAGGCCCACGACCACCTCTCAGAAGGGGTGCCTTGTCCCCTGCCATTCCTTTGACCAACAGGTCTTCCTCGACCTCTTCCCAGCACTGCTTGACCCCCATTGTGACCTGGATCACCTGCTGGCTCCATGCTACGTATCACTGTGCTCTTGCAATTGGATCCCAATCAACTCTTTACTATATACTCATTCCACAATGTGCACTCAATCATCAGTAACGAGTTGGCAGAATTGGACAAGCAATTACAAGGGCCTGCATCCATACAGCGCAGTACCGTCAATACTGTAAATAGTCTGAAAATGTGGTACAGTATTTGGGGCCATAGACACAGTGTCTGATGAAGCGTTATGATAAAATATTGGCTACATCCATGGATATTGTAGTCTAATTGGTTCATGCTCTACGCTAATTGGTGACAATGAATCTCGTTATCCTGAAACTTTTCATGATTTACAGTAAACATGGAAGATTGTTTGTCTGTTTCCATACAACTACGCATTCAGAGTAATGCAACTTATCATTTTGAGGAGTTGTATCAATTGATAGTTAGATCGTTGTAAGGAAATGAATAGACACTCAATTGAAATGTAATGTGTGATTTGCCTTTTGAAATAGTAGTACTTTGATGTTAAGTTGTGTCATATTGAACAGGTGATTTTTGTTGAATGAACAAATGATCTATGTTTTATGTGTATTGTATCCAAGCAATTGAGAAAAGGGTTAGCGTTTCGAAAAATGTGCATTTTGATCATTGGTTTGATCAAACTCTAGAATTTTGTGTCTAGAGTTGTGAAAAATGACATCAAGGTTCTGAAAATAGTAGCAAAGTGATTGTAAAAAACTGTAATACTTTGGTTTGCAACCAAATTTCTGAAAAACCAACGGCATTCCCGTCAGTCTCAGCGGGAATATGCTTAGTTCTAATTAGGATAAGTATTAGCATGCTAAACTTTTCTGTGGTTTATTTTAAACCCTAAACTATGATTCCAGCCATCACCGTCGTTACCATTGTCTTTGTGAGCAGGTTAGCAAGCTGGTGTTAGCATTTAGCTCAAAGCACCACAGCTCAAAGCACCACAGTTCCTAAGTATTCCTAAGTACATTATTATACATCCTTACAGAGCCGCTAGCATGGTTGTAGAGTCTCGTTTAGTCTATAACTTATTCAGGTCAGGGTCACAGAGGCAGAAGGGCCAGCAGACGAGCGTGCATTTTCCTGGTCCAGTTACATATTTTAGAGATTTTAGATTTTACAGTTTTTTTACAATTGGTAACACGCATTTCTCAATACTATGTATTTTGAGATACTATTCGTTCACACGTTTTAATTAATAACTGCACTTCAGATTCCTTTGGTGGAAACCTGCGCAGCACAATGTTACTTCAAGTGTTCTTTCGCATACATCTTTAGTGCAAATACTTGATTTTTCATCTTTATTGTGTCTTTTGTCTGGGACGGGTGAATTTACTGCACTCATTTAGGTTAGTAACATCACACTAGGTGGGAAAAAGAAGTAAACTCTCATGATATTCTTTGCATGAGCAAGCATGTATGGCCTTCGGCTGCAGCGGTAGTAAAATCTCTGCAGACTGAGTCAGCAATCACTCACACTTTTCAGGAAGCCACATATAAAGGAACTCTCACACCAAGAATCAGTCTTGTCAGTTTCAAATATTCGTCCCCTGTAGCCTTGAAAGGTGGCTCTGAAATGATTTTAGCTTTCCCGTTTCTGGGGGGGAGCTAGTTGTCGTCAGCTTGTATGTAAAATACCAAACAATGGTGGTGATGTTGATTATGCAGCAGGGGTGGCCTCTGAAGTTTTTATGGACATTTTTATCTTTTTCATCTGATGCAGTGACTCTGGGTCCGTATAAAAAAAAAAAATGTTCAAAATCAAAGCAGCAGATACCGAGATATCCTGACAGTCTTTAGTATGGGTCAAGCTCCAATAGCACTGGATCCTACAATTCCCATATTGCAATTCAATAGCACCTAAGTTCGGTAGACCTTCTCTGCCCGGCAAATACTCAAGTCTTTCAAACTCCACACCTCAAGTTCATAACACAGGCTTTCTGGTATAAAGTCAAAGTTCTGAAATAATATAAAATAACCCTGATGGCATAACTGAAAGGTCCCTTTAGAGCTACAGAGCAAATGATCCAACTATTTTCACTGGATCAAAGAAGTAGTCCCCATGATGAGTAAACTTCACATGTAAAAATGTAAAGAAAATATTCAACTGAGAGAAAATTACAACAAAAAAGTAAAAACGGAGGCACCAGAAGGAAAGAATCCAGTGGTAATAGTGATATTTTATATTTGATCTAGATTTTAGGCTCTACTGTTAGCGTTATCTGTATGCACCGGGGGTCTGAGAGTAACGCAATTTCGATTCTCTGTATGTATGTAATGTACATGTGGAAGAATTGACAATAAAGCAGACTTGACTTGACTTGACTAAAAGCAAAATATGGCAATATAAAAGACATTTTAAAACACTTAAAACTAGTTAAAAAGAAATTAATAACAAGATAAAACAGGAGAATAAAAATTACAGTGCAGCGTAAGAAATTAATCATTATTTTATTTAATAAAAGGCAGAAGCAAACAGAAAAGTCCTCAGCCTTGATTTAAAACAACTGAGAGTTGCAGCAGATCTACGGTTTTCTGGGAGTTTGTTCCAGATATGTGGAGCATAAAAAGTGAACGCTTCTCCATGTTTGGTTTTAACTCTGGGGACAGAAAGCAGACCTGTCCCAGACGACCTGAGAGGTCTGGATGGTTCATAATGTAGCAGAAGACCAGAAATGTCTACGTAAGACCAGAAGAAAATTATGGCAAATTCAATTGTTAATTTGTTAAATCCACTTGTATGGTACCATGGTCCCCCTGTGACATTGGTATGTAAATTTGTGTGTGTCGTCATGTAGATGTTAGCATGTAGATGTTAAACGTAAGAGGCCCCAGAATGGAGCCTTGGGGAACCCTGGGGAATTTTTGTCTGCTCAGGTGTGTAATTACCTATAGACACAAAGTAGCCCCTATCCTTTAAGTAGGATGCAAACCAGTTTAATACTTTGCCAGAAAGTCCCAGCCAGTTTTCCTCTCGGTCTAGTAATATGTTGTGGCCGACTATGTCGAATGCAGCACTGCGATCCAATAATTCCAAGACTGAAATTCTCCCACTGTGTATGTGGATGCCACTGAAGACTTTAACTAGAGCAGTCTCAGTGCTGTGGTGTTCTCGAAAACCTGACCGGAAGACATCAAAGCAGCTGTTTAATGGATTGCAGGCTAAAACTACAGTCTATGTAACACTTGAGTGGGAAAAGGAATTGAACATCACGATTTCTGAAGAAGAATGGCATCACACTTATCAAAACATGCAAAAATAGAGCCATGTTGGGATAGAATGAATTCAGAATTGAATGAGGTACATATAATCTCCCAGAAGGGCTCCATTTTATAACTAAAGTGGTGCTGAAGGACTACTTACAGCGGGGCAGGAAGGCCATTACAACAAACTGGCTTGAAACGGACAGGAATTATTCATGATGGAAAAAATTACTTATTCTCTGAGAGAGAAGAAGTGTTTAACTGAAAATGGGAAAAATGGATTAGATTTAAAAATAAAGTCATAGACACTGTATAATTTTGTTGACAATAATGTAAATAATTATATAAAAGTTTTAATCAGTAAATAGAACAATAGACTCCTTTTCTTGTTGTAATATGTAACCTCCTCTTCGCAGTTGTATGTTTTGATGTCATGTTTTATGTTTTTCTTGTGTATAAAGGCAATAAAGGCCTTTATTTTTTTGCCAATAAAGTGGCAATAAAATAATAAAATAGAATAAAGCTAACAAACTGCCATCTGAGTTTTGGATTCAAATATTTCTATAAGTTGCTCTGGCTTCAGGACTGCACAGAGAAGAAGGTGATGTGGCGGGAAATAAACACGAAAGACCCATCACAATGTTCACTCCTGCACACACCCACATTTCCAAGGCAACCAACAGCACATTCCTAACATTAAGTCACCATACAGAAAGTGCAGGTGGCACAGAAAGTCATCAGACGCAAAACATCAGAGAGGATCCTCTTCGTTACATAAACCAAAGAGTACTTCCAAAGAACAGTACTTAGACAGAAACCCAGTAATTGTTAGGGTGTTGGTGTCGGTTTTGGTTTTGATGAGACCAACTGGCTGTTGATCCTGTACTTTAGTGGGGGAAATGATCTGATCTGTAAGGAAGTCATCATGATTCTTGTCATCCCTTCTCTCTCCCCTGCTTTTCCTGTCTCTCTCTGCTGCCTCTGTCAATAAAGGCCGAACCCCCCCGACCCCCCCCCGCCCTCGGACCACTTGATTTGAGCTTTAATTGTAACACGGCTGTAACACACAAAACGCTTCACAGGATAGTCTAACATCCAGATCAATGATAATCATCAAACTGCCCCCTCGTATCACACATATCACTACAGTCACAGTGACTAAATTGTCTTGGCCAGCCCACACACAAAGGCATGCCCGGTACATACCTGTAGTAGCGGAGGCGAGCATACTTCAGAAAGTGTAGGAGGCAAGTGAAACCAAGTGATCAGGATCCGTGATAAGATTTCCATGTTACCGGAGTTCACGTTTTTCCTCACCTCTTCGCACAGCCCTCTTCCCGACATGCAGCTCAGCACAGCCGCTCAACTCACTTCCAAAATGCACTCAGGACCAACTTGTGAACCATAACACTGACAGCATACTGTATGTCTGCAACAGTAACACTTTGTCACTCATTGCTGATCTTACTGTTGTACTTGACCCACTGGAATCAATGCATTGGTAAAAGTGTTTTTTATAGTGCTGGAAACCGGTATGTCCTAGTTCCGTAATTACCCTTATGATGTATGGATCTATGAAGCTTGCCAGACCTGTCGTGTAATCATTTCTTTTTAACAATAAATGGGCGGTAGGAATTGTGGAAGTCAGCATGCCAAGGACAACAACAAGCAAGCAAGCAAACCTTTATTTATATAGCAATACAATACGCTGCAGAGACAATGCCAAACTTTTCATATAGAGCAGGTCTAGACCAACACGAAACACATCAATCAAAATGAATCAAATGCACGGGAGAAAAAGAAACGTTTTCAGGCTGCCTTTGAACAATGGTTGAGTGTGGACCACATCCAGTGCAATCTGGCAAAGTATTCCAGGAAATCGCATCATAAAAACCAAAAGTTGCCTCACCAACTTTAGATTTAACCCTTGGAATGACTGGAAGGCTGAGTTGAAAAGGTTCAACTTGAGTGAAAAATGATCACGTATCCCGCGGCGAAACATACAGAGATGAAAGGGGGAAAAAAAAGGATAGAAACTGGAACGAAAAAAACAGAATGAACTAGAGTTTGCGGTGGCCTCTTATTCTGGATATATTTTCGGATGATAAAAGGAAGTCCTTGTTAAGTCAGAATTTAAGAATAACGCTCACCTTGGTGTGACCCTTCATGGATTTTAAGGGATGCTGACTAAATAACATGGGACTCAACAAAAACATGTGTAAAACCAGTGTGGTTTAAGTGGAATAATGTAACCGAGACAAATGCAAAACAGAAAATGAGTACAAAGCCAAGACTTTGAAACATTTTAACATTTCCCAGTACTGCTTCACATACCCCTCCGACCCTTGGTCTTCAGAGCGTACCAACAAGACTAAGGGTCAGCCAGCAGCATACTAACATGGCAGGTACAATGTTTACCATGGATAACCATCTCAGTTTAGAATGTGCGTACCAATTTCCATGCCAGTAGTTGTAGCTAAAAATATAGACTCTTAACAGAAAAGGCAGATTGAGCAGGGCTAATACAAGAAAAGTAAGGCAGCAGGCAAAAGTTGGTACAAAAACAAACAGTTAATGTTTGAAAAGGTCCCGTTATTATAAATCTTTAATGGCATATAGACATACAGTCATTTGTCATATCAAATGACCAGTCATAGAGCTCCTCAGCTGAAAAAGATCATATGTATACATCAATATATCTTTTAAAAGACAACTCATGTGATAACAGGGCTTTCATGCATGCACACACTTAGCTATCTAACCAATTGTTTTTATTATTTTAAAACTACTCTAAAACCATCTTTGCAACATGCCAATGTACAGAACATCAATTAAAGTTAAGGCACTGTATGTGTAAGCTACAAAAATAAGCTTATACCTCTATGCCTCTATGTCTCAGGCTGGCTGTGCTTACAAAAAGGGATAATAGGCCTACTTTTGATTGCCATAATGCTTTCACATTTAGTCACTTAGCAGACGCTTTTATCCGAAGCGACTTACATATAGGGAAGACAATGGAAGCAATTATAACAACACAAGGTAACAAAATGCATACGTGCACCAACAAACAAGTCTGTTAAAGCCCGGCACAGTATACCGAGCTAAGGATAGGAAGGATTTTTGTTTTTTGTTTTTTTTTTAAGAAAAGAGAAGGAAGTCAGTGATCGCCAGTTAGGTGTTGACGGAAGAGATGCGTTTCCAGGCGTTTTTTTTAAAGGCGGCTACAGAATCTGCTGATCTTGTAGGAGCAGGCAGATCATTCCACCAACGTGGGACGGATCCAGAGAAGGTGCTCCAGAGGGATTCTGTTCCTTGTTGCCATGGTACCACCAGACGTCATTAATTTGCAGAGCGCAGGGACCTGGCAGGAACACAGGTCTGTACCAGCGAGCGAAGATATGATGGTATGATGGTTTAGGCCAGGAGCATCGCTTTGAACTTGATGCGGGCGACAACAGGGAGCCAGTGTGACCTGATGAAGAGAGGAGCTATGATTCCCATGTAAAATGAAAGTAAGTTAAGCCCTATGGCCACATTTTGCTTAGCTAAAGTAAGAGGGGAAGAGGATCTGGGTTAGCTGGTTACACAATTCATGCCAGTCATCCACGTCTGGAAATAAATGATATGGAAAATTCAGACTGTGAAGCAAATTATATTTAAAGTTATAGGGTACTTAGGAAATAGTTTCATTATGAAAAACAAACCTAGGTGTCTGAAGTTGCTCAACAGATCAATTCTAATTTATTAGGAAGTAAATGTGTATTGTACGGAGCCCCCTAAAGGACATGGCGAAAACTTTTTGGAGGACTACTTTTGCATTAGCTTGCAATATGTTTTGCATTACCTCGCAATCAATATTGCCTTTTTCTTGCATAGCATACACTTATGAAGGTGGTACATTTACATTTACATTTAGTCATTTAGCAGACGCTTTTATCCAAAGCGACTTACATTTGAGGAAGACAATGGAAGCAATATAACAACACAAGGTAACAAAAAGCATAAGTGCATTAAAAACGAGTCTGATTAAAGCCCAGCACAGGATACAAAGCTAACGATAGGAAGGGTTTCTTTTCTTTTTTTTTTTTTTTTTTAATAGCAGAGGTAGAAAGGAAGAAGAAGTTAGTGATTGTCAGTCAGGTGTTGACGGAAGAGATGCGTTTTCAAGTGCTTTTTAAAGGTGGCTACAGAATCTGCTGATCTTGTAGAGGCCGGCAAATCATTCCACCAATGTTGAACGGATCCAGAGAAGGTGCGCGAGAGTAATTTTATTCCTTTTTGGCATGGTACCACCAGGCGTCGTTCTTTTGCAGAGCGCAGGGACCTGGCAGGAGCGTAGGTCTGTATGAGCAAGGAAAGATATGATGGATATGAAGATATCATGGTATCATTCTTCTCACCTAACTCTTGGTAAAACAAACAAAAAAACCTACCAAGTGTGTTTCCTGAATTATGGTAGGTTTAGACACTCACTAAACGACTACGATCGCTAAGAATCTGTGACAGAAGCAGAAATGTGGTTTAGTTGTCAAATAATGCTTATTAATGTGGAAGTACTAACAATTAGTCAGATCTGATCATCTGAGAACTTTACTGTAATCGTGCTTGCCAGTCAAGAATGACACTCATAATGAGTGATGCAGAGGAAGTCTAGGTTGACCACAGTTTTGAAGAACGGGCAGTTAGAATGGCCGAACTGCCCATTATCACTCAAGCGGCCTTAACCTTCAAGACCAACGCAACTTGCACACATCTTGCAGCTGCGGTTGGAAATATCTAGTATGCAGAGAGAGGAAACGCTCGATGTACAGTGTTAATAGGGTAGGGTTCACCCCTCCACCTACCCCCACACAATGACACATCTGTCTCCCTGTCTTTGTCATGGGCACACTCCCTTGACCCATTATGGAAGGATCATTTTTAATCTTGGCTTGCGGAGGAAGTATCCCTTTCTTGCTCTGCCCATAGCCCAAATCTCTGTTTTGGGAATGTTTTCTTTAGAATGGTTACGCGACATGTTCAATCTTCCCACAGGCAGTTCAAAACGTAAGTCAAATGTAAGTCGCTTTGGATAAAGGCGTCTGCTAAATGACTAAATGTAAATGTAAATGTAAAACCAGTGTGTCTCACAATTATGTTTCGAGAAAGTGGAGATTATTAGAAGCTGCAATGTGAAGCGCCACTTCGAGACAAAGCACAGAGCGTCTTCCGTGCAGGTTAAAAAGAGGGATGGATTTTGGTCATTTTGCTAACAAGGGGGATGGCATCCCCCATTATATCGCCTACTGGTTACATGCATTTCTCTGCACTGACTTTACTTTTTCAAAAGTCTTCACACAGTCAGCACAGCAGCCGTTAATGTGGACTAAATTATAGAGAACTTCATTGCTTTGATGCAAAATGCAATCCACCAAATTTCATGAATTGTTTTCATAATAATAAAAATATACTGCAATTTTCTACAGTCTGTCTCAAAAAAACTGAAAAATAAAAACATCTAAAACTGTTACGTAATTGGGACATTCAAAAGCTGCGCATGTCATTTCATTCCTGGATAACCTCTATGAAAGACTTACAGGTGAGGAAAGGGGGGGGGGGGGCAGGGTTGTATATCTGTATCTGTAGCTATCCTATACATGTATGTCTAGTGAATATATACACATTTGTTTTGCATTGCATAGGCATATTCCATTAATGACTTTAGTTTACGAAAATAAAGCCTACTGATGCATATAAATAAAATACATATACAATAAGGTCGCACAACCCATGAAGTAAAGAAGTGCCATTCTTTTTTTATGTAATGGATCTTGGTTCATGCAAATAATGAAAATATTAAAATGAAAAGTTAAAGCTACTTCAGCTCCTTTTCTGGCTTCAGACTTCTTATTTAAAACTTTGTGATGTAAAAAACAGGCCTGACCCATGTGGCCAGGAAGCCGCATCCCATCTGGTACAAGCAAGGATTTTGAGGACTTGAGACAAAAGACATTCAATCAAAATACTTTTTTTTTTTTAACTATCTTCAGATTTGAAATATCTAAGAGACAAAACTCCCTATCATTACCTGCTCTCACCTCCGTAGAAAAGATAACAGTGAACCATCACTCCATGAGAGGACAGATTTCTCGCTTTTAATAAATGATGGTGGACAGCTCCCAGGTCTCCTCAGAAAATAAAAGACTTGCATGGTGTAAGGACATAATCGACGGGATTACAGTTGAGGACTGGCAAGAGATCTGCTTAAATGCTCAAACACAATCCATAAGTGCCAGTTTTAAATTACTCCAATATATATGGATAATAAGACTGTTAAATACATTGAATCCCTGATCCATGTATTAAATGTAGAACAAAGGGCAAACTATTTCATTGTCTATGGAACTGCCCAATTATACAAGATGGATATGATACAGGATAGACTTATTGATCATTTTACAACACAGGGTTGTATTATAATGTAAAAATTATACAAGCTTTCTGGATATAGGTTTTGCATATATTTTCATATGTGTAAGGTTTGTCAGTACGCCCTAAACTGTGTGTCCTCGGACTTTTTCCTGCACATTGTAAACAATGTATTGTATTGTAAGCAATACAGATAAGAAAATGACTGTCCTTTGTGTTTAACAGTAAGTCTCTAATGCCTCATATGCTGTATTAGAGACGTATTAAACACACAGGATCCGGTTTAATAGATTCTAGATTATTTCGAAACTGATCCTTCTTAGCACAGGGCTGTTAAAGAATGATGTCGCCTGTCCGAGGGCTCAGTAGATTTTAGACAGCACAGCCTGATATCCACTGCAGGGCCGAACGATAGGTCAAAACATCATTTAGCATGACTACTGGGCCCCTATAGGAATGCTCACTCACCTTTTGGCACATTTTACTGTGTATTGATGACAGTATATGACTTTAGGAACCATAACCTCAGTCACAGATATGGCCGGCGGGGGAGACCTTTTTCAAAAGAGTCACGTTGCTGGTGAAGCAGACTAATGGAAAGAGCCGAATGGCGTCGGTGTTCGACAAAATATTCTTGGGATTTTGGGCGTTGTACATATTAAACCCTGAAGCTAGAGGGGTCAGCTCAGCCACTAACCACCAGAACTGAACACAAAGCCGAATAAATTCTGAGACGCCCCCCTCCACCCACCCAAGGATCAGTTTGGACTGTTGCCCTATGGCAGGCAACGCCACTTCCACCGTGGCTGTCTTTATTCTCACAACTTTAAAAGCCCACGTTAAGAAAATAAGCATAGGATGTGTTAAGCGATTTAGAAAAAAAACAAAACAACAACCAATGCTTATGTTTTTCTGGTGAGATGACACCAGACAGAGAAATCCTCTGTCTGTAAGAGCATTTTCTCTTCTAAGAAGCATGTGGTATGAAATGATCACGCGATGAAGATCATGTTATAGCAAAGTCAATAATACCAGGGCGGTAGTCGAGGAAGTATTCAGAAACTTTACTTAAAATAAATACTTACAAGTCCAGCGTCACAAGTGTTTATTCAAGTAAAAGTGCATTTCCAGACATTAGCAAAATGTACTCAAAGTATCAAAAGTAAAAGTACTCAATGCAGAAACATTTTACATCATTGAATTATAAATATGGAGAATCAGTTGTGTGGCTATGGCTACCTGCAGTTAAACATACCTTGCTTTTTTGTGTTTTCCGGGAAATGATCTCATGCTTATGTGAACCAGTTAAAAATCTCGCAGCACATACTGCAAACGTGAGTGGGTGCACAGAGTGGCTCCCACGTACAAGGAGTAGCAGGTCATTTAACGTCCAGAGGTTTCCATTTAAAGTCCAGTTGTCAATGTCCTGCAACATGGGCTGGGGCGGCTGGGGCGGCTGGGGCTTGGTGGCAGAGTGGTCGCCTGCCAATCAGAAGGCCGGCGGTTCAATCCCCCAGCCATGCGTCGAAGCATCCTTGAGCAAGATACTGAACCCCGAAATGCTCCCGAAGCTGTGCCTTCGGTTTGTGAATGTTCTCATATGTAATTTGCTTTGGATAAAAGCGTCTGCTAAATAAAAAAAATGTAAATGTATCAAATAGAGGGTGCAGATGACTGAGGGGTGTGGCATTTTAGGTTGGAGGTAAAGCGGGGGTATTTTCCATGAAGCAATGGAAGGAGATGCCATGCTTCCTAATGAGGGGACCCAGTGGGGGCATAAATAGAGAACAGAGAAGAGGTGCAAGAGCAGAACCCTGGAGGAACCCCACAGTTAAAGTTTCAATTGCTTAAACATGTTTGTCCACTCGGACGCCACATTTCTTAAAACAGTTAACACACAGGCTAAAACTGCAGCTCAATGGCCAAAACGACTAATTGTGATGGCAAAAATTCTGTAACACCCTCAAAACATTAAACACATGCAACATAAGCAAATATTTTACGTCAAACAGCAATATGAGGTCTAAGTCATTTATTCTTTCAAGCAATCGTTACACAATGGACAACAAAATGCAGCTATCAATATGAAATGTGATATATTTCAAACTCAGAAATGCTGGATACTCTACTGCAAACCACTGATTTACAAGGCGAGAGTGGGGGAAGGCAACATTGTCCCAAATGATGACATACAGAGTCATGCCACACCTCAACAGACCTCTCTCTCTTCAGGTGGAACCAGTCTTTCCTTCGGTGCGTCAAGAAGCGTAATGAAGCGTCCTCTACTGTATGGGCCAATAGGTGGCATGTGGCCAAGGACACCATCATTGGAGATGGCAGCACACATGGTGATATGGGTGCCCCCTCTGGCCTAGCAGTGACGCGGTGGCCCTCTGCCCAATGATGTTCCTCCCGCGTCTCCTGACTTTACAGAGGCCGAAGCCGGCTTCATCCGCATCAGTACATTTGCGATGTGCCCCTTCAGCTTCAAGTGCCATTATTCTCTAAGAAACAGAGCAAATTATTCCAGTCGCATGTAACTGTATGGTAGTTTCTTTGGGATGGAACTCCGTTCAGCTTCTTCATTCTGACACGCTATTCTTTAAGTTCTCATCAATAGCTGCCAAACTCACACTTTTGACATTTATAAATGCTCCCTGATCTGCACTTAACTGCTGCCGGATTCACGCAGCCTGATTACATTGTTTGCCACGACCAGATCTGCAATGGCAGCCTCCTGTTCAACACTAAAGATCTTTCCTCTGCCACAAGTGAGTGGATTCTATAAAGTAAAAGCATGTCAAAATTAACATTATGACAGTCACATGATTGATTGATTGGACCATCGGCATTACTGGAGTCGCAGTTTGTTCGACTAACAGGGCAATACAGTAAAGCTGAAATACACAGTGTTATGGTGTTGGGTTCACGTTTACTTATTTCCTGTTGTATTTTTGGTCGTGTCTCCTTCCCTCGTGTATTGTACGGTTTCGTTTCCTGCCTCTCGCTGTAATGCCCTGCAATAACCCTCCCCTGACTGCGCCACCACCCACACACCTGTTTGGTTGGCTCCTCACCTGCAACTCATGCCCTCATCAGCCTCTAACTACATATATGGTTTCACTTCCTTTGTCAGATCATATATCCCACTTGATGTGTTGGTTCTATCTGGCCGTTTGGAGTTTTGGCTGGCTGGCTGGCTGGCTGGCTGGCTGCCTGCCTGCCTGCCTGTTCCCCTGGTCTTTTGGAGCTTGTTTGCCTGCATGTTACCTGTCTACCCGTTGTCGGTTTGCCGCTTGTCTGAAATCCAGTGAGAGAATAAAATAACTTTCAAGTCATCCGTCTGCCTCCTCAAGTCTGCGTTCAAGTCCTCTCCCTGTTGCCTCTTTGCCCTCACACAACACACAGTGGTATATAGTAACTTTGTAGCTCACCTGTTCTCGTTCCGAAAAAGGCCTGGCAATGGCTGCCGCAGAACTCCGACTCAGAACGGGCTGGACCCTTTGTCCAGCCTCTCTAAAAGGACAAACCATGATTGGTGACACGGTCAATAATTGTTGCCCCAATTTCATTAGGAACCTGAGCTCTGTATTGTCCTCTTACTGCGGCTCCTCCACCATGCATGCAAACTCCTCTTCCTCGGGCCCCTCTGCCGCGGCCTCTTACTCGCCTTCCCTGCCTTCGGCCCTTTTTGATCCATCCTTGGAAGCAGCAACACGGACGAGGACCGAAGAGTTGTGCATACGAGTTTCACACCGGTGCATTAGAGATTCCTAATTGTGCAAGTTCTTTCTATCAGCTGTGAACAGCTGTTTTCCTTGTGTTCAACACAGTGGATCCAATAGAGTTTGAGGGTCTTTCAGTGAGCTCTGTGGTAACTGTCTTGACGAGG
Source organism: Coreoperca whiteheadi (assembly GCA_011952105.1). Classification (NCBI taxonomy): domain Eukaryota; kingdom Metazoa; phylum Chordata; class Actinopteri; order Centrarchiformes; family Sinipercidae; genus Coreoperca; species Coreoperca whiteheadi. The sequence continues at coordinate 28,442,859 of CM022476.1, forward strand.
GGTGTGACAAATGTGTGAACTAAATGAAAAAGTGTTAAGACATTTGCAAGAGAAGACGCGTGCTGTGCTAAGAAGGTGATGACTGTCAAGTGGATCCCAGTTTCGTTAAGTGTGTGTTAGCAAATGAGAAAAACTGTAAAGGGAGCCGAGGAGGAAGACGCATTCCCCGCACTCTCAGAGAAACTTGTGTTTTCCAGATATGACCTGAACCCTATTTCCTGAATACCAACCCATTGTTCAAGTCTGGGAAGTGAGAGAAGTATTTCATTCATGCTGCTTTAACAGTGACCTGGTATTGACTCAGGTGGTTTTCAGGCATCTTGTAGGAGATTTTTAGCTTGTCTTGCTTCCATTTTCCTTCGGCCTTCCGACAGCAGCGCTGTCTATAAGTGCGGGTAGTTTCATTAAGGCTGAGATTTACAGTTAGATCGTCTGGTCTTAAGATGGGCAACAATATCAAGAATATTAGTGTAGGTGGAATTAAATAATGATACCATTTCCTAAGCACCCAGGTGTGCAGGAGGAGATTCCAGGGAGCGGGTAAAGGGCCCAGCTGTATAAGCGTCTCATGACGGAGCAGGGGTTGATCAGGCGGGAAGAGCGACCTAGGACACATGCGCTGGCTCTAATATATTTTATCCAGGTTTTAAGCCAAATTTTAACTCCACTTTTAGATCCTGACAGTTTTTACCTATATGTTTTATGTCATAATTGACTGCCTTTTTTATTTTTGGCCTGGTGGCTAGGCTAGCCGGCCGCGTGCATTGAGGATTTTAACATTAAGCTTTTAGCACTTGTATGGACTTTTAACGTTAGTCTTTCACTCCTCACTATCCCAGGATGCTTACCTCCTCGCTGGTGTCATTCCTGGAGAAACTGAGGGTGTACGTCCAAGTAGGTTCACCTCCTCGTTTATCTCAGAAATCAGCAGTGAGTCAGCCTCCATCGAGCAGCTCATCTTGATTCTTCCAGAGCGACAAACTGACCCCGACTCCCGGCTAACCTCACTGCAGCATCCCGATTCCACCGGTCTACCAGCAAAGGTAAAACACCCTGATAGAGTCGACCCATCTCCTGGCTGTTCCCCCTGGGCCTCAGTGGCTAAGGGCAAGAATAGACGCTTCCTTCCACTCCCAGGATGACTTGACTTGGAGATGTCTAACTTCTTTGGTTGTGTCACGGTTTTGGGATGTGTTTTGGTGGAGTTTTATTTTGGGATGTCTGTTTTAGGTTAGCTTGGCGTGTGGAGTTACGGCCATGGCTTTGAGTTATTTTATACTGTGGCGTTTTGGTTTTATTCTGAAAATGTCTGTTCTGTCTCGGTTTTGGGTTTAGGTTTGTAAGTTCCTGTTTTATTTTGTATTTGTCGGTGCCCTCATATGTCTTCTAGCTTTGCTTCCTGTTGATGATCATCCTGAGTGTGTCCCCCTGTGTCTAGTTGTTCTCTTTCCTCATTGTTGGTTCGCTATCGTCATCGTTCGTTTGTTGGTTTTGTCTGCCTGTCTCTGCTTTGTCTCTGGATTATACCTGCTACCTCGGTTTATCTGCCTGCCTGCTGGCAACCTTCACTAAAAACTACTAGTTTGCCTGTTTTCAACATTGTGACAGGTTGCTCTGCCAACGTCGCCTTCACCGCTGCTGAGTGAAGGTTGTGCTGATGGAAATCGCAAAGCTACATCAAACATTATTTCCTAATTTTATTGGGTCGCCCCTGCTGTTCTGCCTAAAGCTCTACTGCCTAAATTTCATTCGTTTTTCTGTATTGTATGACTACTGCTCTTTTCTGCATTGCCTGCAAAGTCTCTCATGTTGCTGGCTGACCTGAGAAGTTAAAAGAAATACTGACATTGATAATGAAATTCAAAATATACTAGCTACTGTTCTCAAGACCTAGAGTCTGCTCTTGACTACAGTTGTACTACTTCCTAGGGCAGTGATGTTGATAGATTTTAAATGTAGTGAGTCTGGGACTCAAATGACCCCAATAAAATCTGTGTTTGACAAATTATACTGTCGAACTTGTGTTTGCTGTATTATGGTTATTCATGTATGTTGAAAATGTCTCTGAAAATTAAACAAATAGAACCCCAAATCTGTAAATACACTGCAGACACACAGCCGCTGACAGAAAGAGGAGGTCATCTTATACAGAGAAATATTAGCCTTTTCTGGGTGAATACATGTTAAAAGGGGAAGCAAAAGGGCAATGCTGAGGTTTCAAGTTTCATCAGGAGTCATTACACCACCAAGCACATCATGTTTACTAAGGAAAGTAGGTTGTTTTACTTCATACCGCCATTAAGAGTACAATTAGCTGATAATTAGCCTGATAATTAATCAAACCAATAACTCACCACGGTCAACGTCGGCACTTACCTAGTGTTTCTATAGTGATGAGAAAACATGAAAAATATAGGCTACATTTCTGTTCTTACGTTCTTTCATAGTTCTCATTTTGGATGGTCTCACCATAACTTGCTACCAGCCTCCATTGTTTAGCAGAGCTAATTTAGTGGGTGTGGACCGTGAGAATGAGAGGCGAACGTTTAAAACATTAAGAATTTTCAATAAAATACGTGCTGGTTTGTAGATCAGATACACGCCGAATTAAACACTGACTCATAATACTGCTCATTCACGGTCTATCGTGTGTGTGTGTGTGAGACGGTATTTGAGGTCGTTTTGTTTTTGGTTGTATGACGTTGATATAAATTGGAACTCAGACATCTACAGACTAACCTAACCTAACTCAGCACGAGAGGAAGTTTGTGCCACTGCTGTGAAGAATTGACAGACATGTTAGCCAATAAGACACGAATATTTCACGTAAACCCTCCGATTGGTCCTGCCTGCGCTCCTTTGCATTCAATGAATATACAAAATTAGAAGACTGCCATCTTCTTTAGTGACAAGTCACTCAAAGTGGAGAATTATTCGGGTCTTAAAGATAAAATCTTCGGGCCCAGGCCTGGCAACGAGCATGGCTGTGTGGTAAGCAGCACTCCGGAAATCATGATAGTAGGTGTTTCTGTTGTTAGGCATTTAACTGTCCCTGGGGCTATCACCTATTGTCTCTCAAGACACTGTAGTCGACCTAATTGAACTCTTTCCAACTCTCATTGATCTGCTTCCCACTGTCAATATTGTTCTAACGCAAGTGGGGATGAATTACGTCATGGCAAGAAATTCCAGCAAATAACAAGCACACCTTGAGTCCCTGTGCTACACAATTGAGAATCTGGGAATACGTTCTGATTTTAATTTGTCTTTCTCGTCTCTGTGTGACAATTTGGTCAATCATTTAAATTGTTCTGTGCCACAAATCATGGATGTAATTGCACCTATAAAAACTAAGCTAATTTCTGGTAAAAACAAAAGCACCTTGGATGAATGTGGGAAGAATGAGGACTCTAAAGAGAACCTGCCGCTAATCTGAGCCCAAGTGGCGTAAAACCAAATTACAGGTTGATTATAATACCTATAAGACATGCTCTATAAATATAACAAATACATGAAAATGTCCAGACAGCATTACTTTTCTCAATTGATTATCAAAAATGTAAATAATTCAAAATGTAGCTTTAGCACAATTGTTATTCCTTGTAGACCTATATCTGCTGAGCTCCACACTTCAGAGAAATGCAATGAATTTCCCTCATTCTTTAAATACAACATTTCCAATAGTAGGAATAACATTGTGGCTTCCTCTGCTGATGGGGGTGACCACTCTTTGTCCACTCAGTGCCATGTTGCCAGCACTCTGTCCAACTTCAACCCTATTCAACATAGTGAAAAACAAGTCAGCATTCCATATGGAGTCCCACAAGGGTGAATTCTTGGTCCACTGCTGTTAAACTTGTATATGCTCCCACTTGGTTCCATCATTCAGCAATACAACATTTAATATGACTCATATGCTGATGTCACACAGTTATACATTTCTGCCAACAACCTTAGCCCAGTGAATCACCTCATCCAGTGCAATGCTATTATCAAGTGTTGGATGACCAAACACTTTTAACAGCTAAATGAGGACAAAACAGAGATTCCTTTAGTAGGTACCAAGCTTTTGAGGCACCAGATTCACTCTATGTTATCTCCCCTGTCGGTTATGCTCTGTGAGCATGCCACAAACCTGGGTGTGATTTTAGATGCTGATCTTACCTTCCAGAAGCACATATCTAATATCGCCAAGACTCCCTTTCATCATCTCAGAAACATATCTAAAGTTAGATGCTTCCTGCCACAGTCAGACTCTGGAAAGCTCATGCTTTAATTTCCAGTAGACTCGATAACTGTAATGCACTTTTTGCTGGCCTGACAAAGCAGGTGTTACTTAAAACTCCAGCTTATTCAGGATGCTGCAGCCAGAGTTTTAACTAAAATCAAAACATTTGAACACATCACTCCTATTTTAACGTCCCTTCACTGGCTCCCAGTTAAACAAATAATTGATTTTAAAATATGTCTTACTGTTTTTAAATCGATGAATGGCTTAGCTCCTTCCTACGTTGCTGACATACTCACGTAATACACACCGGTCAGATCCCTTAGATCATCAAGGTCTCCTCGCTATACCTAGAATCAGTTCTAAATCAGCTTATGGCCTTCAGTCATTATGGTCCTACTCTCTGGCATTCTCTACCACAAGATCTAAGGTCTGCTACAACTGTATCTTCTTTTAAAAGCAGACTTCAAACACGTCTTTTTTCGCAAGCTTTTAGTTAGGTTTTAAGTGTGGTAAACAGGTAAAAAGTGTGTGGTTAACAGGTAAATAAAAATCATAAAATCAGTACTTTTAATATTATTATTCCTCTTTTAATAATAACGATAATGTATCTTTTTCCATTTTTATTGTAATACCATCTTATTTTTTTTTTTATCTTACATGTAATACCTCTTTGTCTTATATTTTATCTTGTATGTTTTTGTCATGCAGGATTTGAGCCTCATTTCCTTGCTGGCGTTTATTTTGAAGCACATTGAGTCTACGCCTGTCGTATGAAATGTGCTATATAAATAAACTTGACTTGACTTGACATGGATTAACAGGGGAACAGAGCATCAGTGGGCCGTGGTCAGCTATAACAGCATCCTCATGGAGGGCTGACCCAGAGTGAAAACAAAATCTAAAGTGTGGCCATGAGTTGGCCCAGACACATGTTGAGACAGATTAAAAGACTCTGTAATATTTAAAAACCCAGTAGCAAATCTGTTTGAGGAATCATCAATGTGGATGTTGAAATCTCCAGCTATAATAACATTGTAAAAGCTTTTCAAGGGGGACATAATTACAGTGTACAGAGAACACACAATCTACAATTACATACACTACCTACATGCACTCTCATCAAAAACAAAGCTTTACAATATCAAAAACCTTAAACTGTAACAAATTATCAACATAAATAAAGACCCAAAGGCAGTGCCCCCCAACCTCCTGCTGTATACCCTATATATAACACCATGGTCGGGAGGAAAGAATACAGAAAGAAAGATAGAAACCTTGCTCACTGATTTAGAACAGTTGTTCCATGACTTGAATTGTGCTTTAGGTTCCATGACACACAGTTGCAACGGGGCACTTCACCAGTGTTACACATGAAGATTAGTTTCCTGCTCGTCATGAGGAATACTACTCAGCCTGAGGCACACAGTTGCATAATGTTTAAGTGGCTCCGGAGGAGCTTTCCGAGGTCAGGAAAAACAATCCTGATGATGTCATAAGGGTTATTTCAGGTTGGGCCTTGGCATGGTAAATATAACAGAAAACCAGAGGTCTTGGCCTCTGCTTCTGCTGCTTTTGACCATTCTTATTTATTTATTTTAAATTTGACTTCTGTGAGGGCGGCTGTGGCTTGGTGGCAGAGCGGGTCTGCTACCAATCGGAAGGTCAGCGGTTCGATCCCGGCTTCCCCCATCCATGTGTGGAAGCTTCCTTGACCAAGATACCGAACCCCAAATTGCTCCCGAAGCTGTGCCTTCGGTGTGTGGGTGTGTGTGAATGATTAGTTTAAGAGCTCCTGCTTGCCTCCCAATAAGAAGATCGTGGGTTTGAATCCCGGACCAGACCAACGTCACGCGATTTCTCTGGGTGGAGTCTGCATGTCCTCCCCGTGTTACCGTGGGTTCTCTCCGGGTTCTCCGACTTCCTCCCACCGTCCAAAGACGTGCATGTGTACGTTAATTGATAACTCTAAAATTGGCCCTAGTGAATGAATGTGCGCGTGAATGGTTGTCTGTCTATGTGTCAGCCCTGCGACGAGTTGGCCCCTGTCCAGGGTGTACCCCGCCTAAGGCCCGAAGCCACTGGCTCCAGTCTGACTGACTCCCGTAAAGCTGCAGAAGTCAGTCAGTCAGTCATTTTCTACCGCTTGTTCCCGTTAGGGGTCGCGGGTGACTGGAGCCTATCTCAGTGGCTTCGGGCCTTAGGCAGGGTACACCCTGGATTTACATTTACATTTACTTTTAGTCATTTAGCAGACGCTTTTACCCGAAGCGACCTACATATGAGGAAGACAATGGAGGCAATATAACAACACAAGGTAACAAAAAGCACAAGTGCATCAAAAAACTAGTCTGATTAAAGCCCAGCACAAGATACAAAGCTGAGGATAGGAAGGGTTTTTTTTCTTTTGAGCAGTGGTAGAAAAGAAGAAGAAGTTAGTGGTTGTCAGTTAGGTGTTGCCAGAAGAGATGCGGGGCCAACTCGTCGCAGGGCCAGTTGAAAACCAGATGTCCTAAATGTGAAATTCCATGAAGCCCCGTTGTGTTTTTGAGGCAATCCAATAGGCATTGAAAATGTTGTTTTTTATGATGACTGAAACACAGTTCCAAAGTTTCCTTTAAATTGATCAGAATACAGCATCTCCGTAGAAGTTTAGATTATTCTAAACTTGCAAAAAACGGCATTTGGTTTCATTACCCCATCAATGGGCAGACATGGTCGTGACCCAGTGCTCCTTTCTCAAAATGTGGATTCACCTTACATGTACAACCAGTGTAAGGAACAACTACCCAAATATCCCAGCCGCAGGATTCATTCAATTTCATTATCTAGCACATTCGGCTGATAGTACAAACGTATTATTATTAAATTTATTATAACGTATTAACACATTTGACAATCTTTTTTTTTAAATAACACACAAATTACAAAATTGTTATATTACATGAATATTATAACAATATTATAAAAAATGATTTCAATCCTGTTCTTTATGTAGCCCTCTAAGGCTTAAAGTTACCCAGCTTGGCAGTACAATGCAATAAAAAAAACACAGCAAGACACTTAACGTTACTGTGAGCCACTCAGCTTGCCCAATAGGCCTCTTGGAAAGACTAAACATCCTGAATATCCTGAGGAACATTCCAAGACTGTGAGGAAAAGTGCAATCAGCAGCCAGAATAGGTGGGGCCAAGTAAGAAATAAATTCCAGAACGTGATTCATTTGGATGACTAAGTGGTCATGAGTTGCCCACAATCCATGGGTGTTTGCCTTATTTACAGGAAACCATAGTACGGTAAGATTATGGCTGTAACCAGGTTGGTGACCCACAGTGACTACTGATCATAATAACACGTGCAAATAAACGGCCTGAATCTTCCAAGCAAGAATGGGTTTGTCAGGATAAGAGATAATACACATGAAAATAATGCAGCCATTTATGTTCCTGTGTCTCTGACTCATGCTTTGCTTCCCCTTCAACTCAAGAACAACTCTCCACTCATTGGTGGTTAGAGATACACTGCCATATTCATTAATCATAGGGCCTACGGGCTGCCCAAAATCCCCAAACTAAGCTTGTGTGAGAAACATTTGTGATGTGGGGGAATGTCTCAAGAGTTAGGCCAAAAATGAACCCACTGACAGAAGGAAATTGCTCAGTGTTTTGTCTTTTATTAACTTTTCTTTTAGAAACTCTGCACAACACGCACACACAAATATAACAAAATCACAAATCATATGATTGTTGATTTCTAAGTAGGAAAAAGTCAATTTGCGTCGGACCAACTCAGAGTAGAGTGCCCAGCAAGCAATGGCATAAATAATTAAATAAAAATACCACATCTTTCTTTATGCTTTTTACATAGGCCCATATAAGCATACTTGTACAACAGCACCTTGCATGTAAAGGCAAATTACAAAGAGAAAACCCTTTCCATATATTTTCATATATCAGCTTACAGTGAGGCCCCACGGCGAGAGAAGCCACATCCATCCACACACCAATGCAGCAGGGGTATAATGATCCCTTTATAATCCATCACCAGCTCTCCGGCAGAGTATTCGGACATTCCTCGAGCGCGTTGAGTTTGGACGTGCAGCCAGTCCCGTCTCGCAGTCTTTGACTCCGAGCCATCGCCTCTCAGACGGAGCTGGCGATACTGTGGTGTATGTGCACGCCGCAGTGCGGGTTCCTTCACCCGTTTCCCCTTTCCAGCACATTTAGTTTCACAGCAGGTGTTCTATAATAGCCACGGCCTGAGTGGACAAATGTAGCCCCTTCCCTGGCTTGGAAAAATAATCCTGTTTCACATTGCTACCCCATCTGCACTAACTTCTCAACTTTATTGTTTGATAAAGCACAACACATTCGGACAAACCACAAAAGGGTTACCATGGCAGCAGCGCTGCGAGGGCGTGGACTGGGTTGATAGTTTGCTGGTAACCCTGCTCTGTTTACTACCCCTCAAACCGATCATTGGACTTCTCCCAATAATTCTCTTAATACAAAAGTGCTGTCAAAGTGTTCCTTGAGCCAATCCGTCACTGGATGTTGCCCTTTCATTGTCACTGCAATCCTGTCATAGCGTCACGGGCCTGCGTTTACTGAAGGTGCTTCGGGCCAACTATCGTAACGGTGCGCCTAATCTCCTCGTTGAAACAACAGTTACTGGCTCGTTTTAAATCAGGGGTTTGACAGACTGGCCTAAACTGTCAACCATTTTCAGTAACAGCTACCAACAAATATGACCTGGTTAAAAACTGTGAAAAAAACCCAAACAAACATCCCTTTTCATACTCCCCAGGGAATACACCTTTTCCGTTTCTCCCAGGGCCATGTTATCGGGACACCAGATCAATCGGTTCATTCTTTTTTGGCCCATCGATTTTATTTTGGTCCGAAAACACCTTGAAAAAAAAAAAAAAAGGCCCGTTGCTATTTTCAAAGCCCGACGTGTTGTCTTCAAACTGCTTGCTTTGTCTGAGCAGCAGTCCAAATCAAAAAGATATTCCATTAGACAACGATGAATATGATGCTACTGAAATGACATTCCTCACCTATGAGACGCTGGAAGGATTTTTTACCCCCCCTCCCACTACTTTTTTCCCCAAACTGTCCATTTATGTTCTGACAACAACTGAATCGACTTGAATGCTTATTTTTATTCGAAACATGTAAAATAAGTTATAGGATATATTTAATACAGCGGACAGTGCCTAAAAGGATGTGGCGTTACAAATCTTAGGGATGGTGTTAGGAATATATACATGCTCTTTAGAATGGTGTATCATAGTTGAGGCAGCAGTATGTCTCTGTGAGCTGTTGTTAATGAGTTAGAAACAATGGAGCTTATGAAGCGAGTTGAGCAGATACTAGTAGCGTCTTGCTGGTGCTAATTCAGCAGCGGGCTTAGACTTCTCACGAGCAGTGATAGTCAAAGGAGAGCATGAAACGACGCGGGTTGTCTTCCCTCAGGTTTCCGGTGAGTTGAAGGTGCGAGCCAGCTCAAAATCAGACCTCTGGGATTCTACGCGTCTGACCAGATTACTGACGCAGAAGCTCAGCACCGAAGAACACCTGGTGTTGATTCTTGGCAATAAGTTCGGGGTGTGATGATGTCACGTGTAATATGCAGTTAGCCTCCAGGAAAAACAAGCCGGCCGTATAGAGGGATTTACTCCACTGTTCCATGCTGCAACTCACTGTGTCGACTGATGACAGGAGACACACATCGGACTTGTAAGTATCCCGGATCAAATACACCCTGTTGAGGAGTCTCAGGCCATCGTCGCTGGGACACTTGAGGCCTTCCTTACTCTCATAGGTGATCTGCAGGAAGACTCTGTAGTGGCCATTTCTGGGCACCACTAGGTTCCCACTGGAGTAGTTGAAACCTCCCTGGCAGAAGGCATTGTCAGTCTCACTCTCCCATTTAAGATACGCCCCGTCGGTGTTATTGCCTTTAGGTGCTACGGAGGAGAGCAGAAAGGCGGAAGTCAGGTTACGCGTGGCTCTTCTACGGTATCAATTCGACATAACACGAGATATGTCACACATTTAAGCACAGCTATTTAAGAGCAGCTTAGGTGGCCATTTGCCATTAAGGGCTGAACGTGTGCAGGTTTTTCTCACAACCAAACGCTCCCGTGCCTGTTTTGACCGGTTAGCGCATCCACAAATCGGAGAGGAGGACCTGATTTGCGGGGAGTATTCTATGGTGCAAATGAAATCCTGCAGACGCTCCCCTCGAGGTCGGGGACTCTAACGCATCTAACTGTCCAGACCAGTGGCTTTCAGTAATTGTTGAGGAAGTATGGTTGGGCCCATTTCATAACTCCGAAAGTGCTTTCACCTTCCCTTCCCTAACCGCTTCCTTTCCTTTGCGACTTGGAGTATGACAATGATGTGCATCATATCCTACGGCCTTTGCAGTCACCAGGTCTCAAACGCGCTGAACGCCAACGGGGGGAGAATGTGGAGCGGCACGTTACGACAGCACCCTCATCATCAAAAACACCACATGAGAGGATAACTTTTCTCCTTTTCGTCGCTCCAGTAGACTTAGGGTGTACGCGTAGGAGCACTGAAGCTGCTCCGGAGGATGGTGGCGGAGCGTCTTACCAAAGACACCTTTTTGTTGTTTGATTCTTCAATTTGTGACGTCTAAGTCTCTAACCATCTGTACAGCCCAGGCTATATTATGTACAGGGTAAGCATCTGTCTTAATTACGATCAGCATGCCTGTCTCATTGCCGTTTCCTTTTCTTCCGTTCAGTTCTACCATTCTGGCCACTCCTTCACTATCACTTATCCTGACTAGCAAACAAGTGAAGAAAAACATAACAGGATTCCCCCACAGTTAACACCGTAGCGTTATAGCTGGGGGGCGGGGTTTAGTCCACTTTTATGACTATGCTGACCCTCTGCCGATCACGCCGCACGGTTTTCATGCGCACCACGCAATGAATGCTTTTTTTTTACCTGTTAGCATGGCGCTTGGATTCCTGTCGTCATTCAGAGGCTGCTTTTTGAAGCCGACGCCTGCAAAAGAGAGATTCAGAGAGAGGGGTTGTTTCGCATCTCGATGAATGATTGCCTTTACAAGCCCAT
>CM022476.1:28454279-28507053 GCA_011952105.1 Coreoperca whiteheadi
CCCCCCCCCAAAAAAAAACAAACAAAAAAAAACAAACAAAAGAAAAGAAATCAACATAGCCTTTAATCTAATCTCACTAGAATACTGAACAAGATGTTTACCTGATGAATGGCTGTTAGGCTGCAACGAAACAAACAGTCATTATTAGCAACATCATTATTACATTTTTATGACTAATAGTAAAGATACAAGAAAAGTGAAATAGCAGACAAAGATAATACTACAACAGAGGCAAAAGCAAGTGGGCCTTTTCTAATGGCACAATGGTAACTACATAATGGATTGTTTCACATGAATAATTCTAAAACACAGACCTTCCCCAGTTTGTGCAGTTGCTAATTATACAGTACATTATAACATTTTAACACACGCCCAACCACAGTTCATTTAAAGATTGCTATTGTTCGGCGTAAACCCCATTGCAGTAGCAGAACAATATCAATATAAAATGATGACACAATGCAACAATCTTTAGGGGAACAAACTTATGAAAAAAAAAAGTGCGGAGGAGGAATGTTAAGTTTATTTTCGACCCTTTCCTTTCCTTTCCTTTCCTTTCCTTTTCTTTTTTTCCCCTTTCTAAAAGCTGGCAGAAACGGCTCGTCACTGACGCCGGACGCCAGCTTCTCGTCTCGCGCCGTTCAACCTGCCGCGATTTCATTTTTTCAGGAGGACGGAAGGAGACGTGTTGGGCGTCTCGTTACTAAGCAACGGGACTAACCGGCGGCTTCGTCCGGTCCCTCGCGCGCACCAAATCTTGTTGTAATGTTGATTTATTTACTTATTTAGTTTTACAAGCGTTACATCTTAAGCGATGGCGTTGTTTGTTTCTTTTAGCTACTGCGACGCGTCCGTCTGCGGAGGCCAGCTGGTGGCGTTCACACACAACCGCAACACAAGTGTGGAAACGTCACGCGCTGCCCCCCAAAAAGCAAAAAGCGTCCCGCGTAACAGAGGTGGAGGTCGCAAACGGAGACACGCCGAGACTAGGCCGAAGGTATTTCTTGTTCTAGCCGCATTTGGTTCCCCTTGAGCTGCATTTGCCCCCCTGCTGGGCTTTAATGCGCGCGCAGCGGGAAAACAAACAAACAAACCAAAAAAAATAAACTAACGTTACGCGTCTGAGCACTTTGGTCCAACTTCAGGCTAACTTCAGCAGACACTGCATCAGGAAATAAAGCGCCGACCTGTTGAGAAAGCGTCTCAAAACAGTAAAATACCCCCAACCCGGTCATAAATAAAGACCCAAACCCATTTGTATTTAGAGCTGCGAATTCCGTTAAAAAAAGACGCGCCGACGAGCTGTCTAACGTTAACAGCCGGACGGCACCGTGGACTGTTCGCTCCCAGACCGCAGCGGTGCCGCCGGCCTGTTCAGGTGCGTGGGGCATGTTACCTGGTGACCTCGCCCTCCGAGCACAACCGCGAGCAGCAAAGCCAGAGCGGCCGAAATCAGCAGAAGGAGCGCCGCGACCACACAGGGGGCCAATCGCTTGAGCCGTGCCTCTTTGGGACTGCGGAGAAGGTGAATCTCGTGCGGCCGACGCGCCCCCGCCTCGCCCCTGCAACAGCAGCCGTCGTGCTCCATGCCGCCCGGTCCTCTCATGCGCGACTCAGCCGCCGGCTCCCATACAACATCTCCATTTATCGGCGCGGCGTCGCCCACGTTGAAAAATCACTGCATCGCACGGGGAGTCTCGATTTAGGCGAGTTTCACTTGGTGTCGGGAAACAAACACGCACTTCCTCTTTCTGAGGTCGGTTTTCCATAGACTACAAGCGCTTCATCTTCAGTACACTCCCACTCGAAATAGTTTTGGTCCGTGTGGCTCTGACAGCTCCACACCCAAAAACACCCGGCAAGAGGGCCAGGCAGGCGGTGTTCAGCGTCCCACATACCCCTCACCCTTCTGACCTCTTGCGCCTTAGAGGGCAACCCCGGTCAGTGCAGACGGAGATTTTCATCAGCACCGGGGTGGAGGGGCAGAGCAACCACTGGAAACACATGCAGACAGGGCGGTTACACGCTACCACTACCTGGCGCACTGATCTGTCTTTGTTAATGACAAAAGTAATCAGCCAGCATCCCATCACCGTCCCATTCCTGGGGGGGCGGTCCACACAAGCGCAATGCCAGCTTCACACCTGCCAAAGTGAGAATGTGGCATTGCAATGCAAAAAAAAAACTGAACAAAAACATTGCTGCTAATGTCACTTCAGTGTAGGATGAGCCGAACCACAGTGGCAGCCACAGGGGCCTAGTCGGCATGCATTTCGAAGAAGCCCATTCTGCAATAGTGAGGTCAAATAGCAACCACTGGAGAGGCACTGGTCGCAAAAATGTTGATTACACAATGTGGCAATACACCGGCAGTCCTGACAGACGTGACGACATCCTGTTTAGCAAACCTACCAAAAAAACCAAGCTATAAAACCGCAGTGGACATGGATAACAGAGCTGCACATCGCAGGGTGAAGATAAACTCCCCACTCAGCAGATACATCTGGTCCTCTATCTAGAAGGAAACTAATATTGGACATAAACTATATGGTAACTACTACTAGGCTACTACTAGGAGCGCTTTCACACTACATATCACATTCACCCCGTTCACACACACATGCATACGCTGATGGCAGGAGCTGACCGCCCATCAGTGCAAAGTAAACTCATCATTCACACTCACCGAGGGCGCAGCCTCGGGAGCTATTTGGGGTTCAGTATCTTACCAAAGGACACTTGAGGGGAAGGGGAATGGGAAGCCTCTGCCACCAAGCCACAGCCGCCCCATATATATATATATATATATATATATATATATATATATATATATATATATATATATGTGAACTACACTGGACGTTAAGTAGCATCTTCTTCACATCTGAAATCTCTAGCCCCAAACCTCAGTGCTCACCTCTATAAAACCCATCCTCCATGCTCTTTGAGGGAACGTCATTTCCAAATTCACGTGACATCTTGGCAAGTCCTAAAAAAACAAAAACAAAAGAACAACTGTAACTGAACATCTGCCCTGAATATGGGGTGAAACATGATGTGTTGCACAACGCCAAAAAAAGTGCTATATTGATATGTAGGACAAAAGCTGATGAGGATCTTTGTCTCCCTGATTTCCTTCTGTCAGGTCAAGTGATGAGTGTCTGTAATAAAATCGAATATCTGGGTCCTTTTATTACTGATCAGTAGACCGATGATGAGGATGTATCCAGGCTGCGGCGCATATTATATGCCCAAGCCAACTTGCTGGTAAGAAAACCCCCCATGTGCACGGATGACGTTAAAATTAGCCTGTTTAAAGCATATTGTACTCCTATGTATACTGCTACTTTATGGACTAACTTTAAAAAGGCAAGCATGCAGAAGCTTAAGGTCGCTTATAATGACTGTGTGAGGACACTGCTCAATAAACCCAGGTGCTCTAGTGCAAGTGACCTGTTTTGTAACGCAGGGGTCAGCGCCTTTCAGGCCTTGTTAAGGAGGCTCATCTACACATTCATTTGTCGCCTAAATGACTCTCTCAACAGTATTGTTGTGCGGCTAGTAAATCCGGGGGTTTAGTGCCATATGACACCGATCATCACTATGGAGTTACTGGTATAAATGTCTTTTATAGAAATGCTGGATTGTAGTTCTTTTTTTTTAATTATTATATAATAATTATTTATTTATATCTACCTGTACAAGTTTTTAATTTTGTTGTTAATTTTTGATGCGTGTTGTGTCTGTGTATTCTAAATGGACGATTCTAAAGTTGATGATGAGGATGATGATGTAAAAGAAGAAACTATTCCCTCAGCATTAGCGGGCGTATGATTCAGACCGCTCTGGAAACATAAAGTGCTATAGTAGAAATAAGAAAAGTGCACAAGATCCCCTCCTGTCGGCAGTTCAATCCCTCTATCCATCCCTCCATCCCGTAACACGGTAACCACAGTAACAAGGATGTTGCCTGTTGAGAGAAACGCAGGCTTCAGGTGGTGGATGAAGCAGAGTACAGTTGGGTGGGTGAGAGGCAGGGCGTCGGAGGAAAAGGTGGTGGTTACAGTCAGAACGCCACGGCGGGCCTGCAGCTTTCAGACTCATGCTAGTATTCCAAGCGGAGCATTTTTATATGTCTTCAAATACCTGTGGAGGGGCTCTTTAAGATGTGGCGGGGATTGCCATTTGAAAAGGTATGGGACAAAGCAGGAGGACAACAGTTAAACCCATTTTTTATTGAAGAGTTGAGCTCTGACTTTGGGGTGTTATTTACATCATTTCATTCTTTGTTTGGAGTTCTAGGTGGTGCATTCGAGTCCTGCAGCTGTGTGTATGGCGAAAATCCACTGAGAGTAAGAAATAGAAATCAAAATACAAAAAGCCGCGGGGCCGACGGCGACCTCACACCCTGGAGAGCGAAAGGTTGGGGGGCGGGGGGCTTGTTAAGTGACAGTGTACACACAGTATTCTACCTGTACAATAATAGTGCTACTATTCACATTCATCTGTACAATAATCATATTTACAGTGATCACATTAGGGAAAGAGCCAGTACCTGAGGAGTAGTTCCATAATTAGCTTTACTCATTCCACCGTGCTAAAATGAAGCGCACCCGATCAATGGCGGCCTGAACAACACGGAGAACGCGAGATCCATTGCGAGGATCAGCTGTAAAGGTTTGAAGTGCATCCGTTTTCGCTGATGCAACTTGATTGCAGGTGATATTGATGACCAGTGATGTTATCATGCCGCAGGCCGGTTTCCACGACAACAGTATCAATACTAGAACACGCTTTATGTTTTAGCTGTGTTCTGAGTCACAGAACCCAACCTCTACATAAATGCGTTAAAAAACCTTTGCTGAGGTAGCAAAGAGCCGATTAGATTAGATTAGAAGGAGTTTATGGCGGTTTACGCAAGCCAAGGATGAGTCACTACCCTGCGATAGGTAGTTAATGAAAAAAGGTAGCTGTAAATTCTTTCAATAAAACACTCCTCTTAGATACTTCAGGTGAGCTGGCACGCTTTAACAAAAGACAGGAAGCTATAAACAAAAGATGAGGTCATTAAATTGCCTGTGCCAGCGGCCTTCACCCTCCCCTATGACTCTCTCCAAAACACACAAACTATACATGAAAACATACTGGCCAAATTCAAAGAACCATTCGACAGCACGTGCGAGAGAACACCATGAATAAAACAGCTCATTACGTGTGCAGCATTTCTCCCGAGGATGAAACGTCAACCAATAAATAGCAACTGAATAAAAATTCATTAAATAACAATCATTGTCTCAGTTTACGATCACGGTTCAGGCGATCCAGTTATAACTTAGAAACAGTCAAAAGTCCATTTTGAAAAACGTCTGAAATGCCAGGCTCCTGCAAGTCCTCTAACCAGTGTCAGGATCATTGTTTCAGGATACAGGTGGACGCTTTGCACCTGTCTCACTCCTTGCCAATTGCCTAACTACTCTGCCCCAACAGCGCCCTCTGCAGGCGATACTCAAACAAAACACTTTTTTTTTTCTTTGGACCCATTTCACTGATTGCCCATTCCACACAAAATCATAAAAAAAAAGAACAGAAAAAAAGTGGAAACTCTGCGTATCTTTTCCATATCTTTGAGTTCACTGTCAGTTTGCCAAGCGGTGTGAAGTGCCGCGGACCAGCAGGGTAACAACAAGCAGTCATACATGAAGGAGCTTTGGATTTGGTACTTTCCAGCAGCTTTGTGTAAATGTAAATCTAGGTGTCCCGACTAGGCGTGGATGGAGTGCTAAGCCTTGTAGCAGTTGCCCTGTGTGGTGAGCGCCAGCTGGCCGTTGGGCGCCACCTCGTTGGCCTCGTCCTCCAGCAGGCCTGACACGTCAGCGTTGGGGATGCTGTCGTGGTAGCTGCTGAAGCTGATGTTGTCCTCTTTCAGTTCGATGGTCCAGAAGGGGGCGTTGAGCTTGCGGTTCTGGTACTCCCGGTAGGTGTACACGCCTCCGACGAAGCCCAGCAGCAGCAGCACCACCAGAATGATGACGGCCAGGATGATGATGTTGAACTGTGTCCAGGAGACTTCGGTCAGGGCCGCTGTGGTGTTGTCAGTGGGGCCGCTCAGGCTGGTCACCAGGGCCTGTGTGGTGGCGGCGGTGCTCGCGTTGCTGCTGGACGTGGAGGCTGGGACGCCTCGTGCTGGGGCGGAGGCCAAAGTGGTGCTGGTGCTGGTGGTGGGCGAGGGGGGGGAGGGTGTACTCAACGTGGGGGCCTCTGCTGTGGTTGCATCTGCTGGTGTGGGAATGCGTCGGGATGCTGAGGAGAGAAAAGCATTGAACACATTAGGTAACATTTACAGATTTGATGTCACTATTTTGTTAAATTCACAATCCTGATAGGCCAATGCATTGGGGGTCAGTAATTACTGAATAGGTAACAGGCTGTTGTCTTAAGACTCCAGGGTTTATATGTAACTAGTGACACCATGTGGCAAAAAGACATAACTACCTCATAGTGCAGTGCCTGTAGCCTACCCCCCCCCATCTCATTTTTTTTCCCCAATTGTAAGCCTAAGTAATGACTTTCAGTCAGAATGTGATGTCTTTGATAAGCAGCGGTGTTCAATAATATGTACGATAATGTCCAACTGTCCTCCCTCAAGTGATTCATAAGCTGTGTCCAAAATCATTCACTACTCCCTGTGTAATAGGCACTCACTAGTTGACTCTATAGTGAGACGTGAACTGAGATTTCAGACCCTGCTAAGAATCTTGGTATCATCTTTGACCAGTGTACAAGAAGCAGCGCTCAAATCAGATTAGTCTCGTCTCGAACGGATCTCGAACTATTACTTCACACTTTCATTGTCTCCCGTCTAGATCATTGTAATTCCCTCTACACTTTTATTGAAGTGAAAGAGCCGAGTGATTCTTCCACCACTGCTGACAGGACATTTTCCAAATCTATAAAAACACAATGCATTACATTGTGGGGCTGTTGCAGAAAAGCGATCTATGTGCCATGGACACGATTTCTTTTATTCCATTATGTCAATTTCTGAGGAAGAAACGTAAAGCGCGCATTTCACAGAATTTGTACACCCAAATAAAATGGTGAACAGTAAATATAGTGCACTATAGAGTAAACAGGGAGTGATTTAGGACGTAGCAATACACCTTTTCCTGAGGCAAAACTTCATACATTTTTCTAAGCAGAGAAGACACACGTGTAATTAATTAATTACCATTTATAATGGCTGCAATCCATTTACTTTGCCTGTTCCAGGGCCCTGATATTGTGCCCAACAGCTCACTGAGACACTTACATGGCACGCTTAGTATTTGCTAAAAACACAGGTTTTTGTGCTAAGAGAGCAGGGCAACCTGTTCCTAAAATGTATTATTTTGTATAATAATATTAACTTTAATCTCATTTTTTACAATTTCCAATTCAACACTTCACTCAAACATCCAGGTATTTTAGTCTGCAGGCTGACATTCGTCTTAATGTACTACTCAAACAACAGTTAGAATCTGTACATAATATGGAATTGGTTGTCCATGACAACCGTAGTTCTATTTCCTCACAAAAGGAAAATGTATGTCAAATTAGGTATGTAATGAAATTATATGTTTGACCAAGCAGTATATTGGTGGTTTCGTCTTACCTGGACGGGTGCAGTTATGTGCTCGGGCGTCCCCTACGAAGCCCGGAGCACAGAGCTGGCACTGGGGCCCGGTGGTGTTGTTGATGCAGCGGAGGCAATGGCCGGTGTCGGGGCGACAGAGCTGGGCGGGGCCCCGAGGGTCTGCATTGCCGCTGCACTCACATGGAACGCAAACCCGAGATGCTTTGTAGAAGCCGGCGCTGCAGTCGCCACACTGTGGGCCGCTGTACCGGGGAAGGCACCGGTCACACACTGGGGCGCCACTGGGACCTGCACAGGGATAGACAAAACGACGCACATCAGCACCCCACCGTTGCTAATGATGTAGCCACAAGGCTAGGCAAATCTTAACTTCTGGGCCTTGAATGTGACTTTCCACAACACCACCAGACCTGCAGCTGTGTTTCCTTCCTAGAGTTTTAGTGTTCAATATGGTGAACAGTTTGCATTAGGTGGGATCCAGCGCCAAAACTGTCCAAAATCAAGACACAAATCAGAAAATACATTCTGCTATATTCCTGAGTAACACATTTGTACAATTCCCTGATAATCCGGATCGGCCCTCAATTATTCATCAACATTTATGACTATCGATATCTACAATGCACATCGCAAAACTCCTCCATAGCCTCCAGCTTAGTCACTATATCGGTTGGTGAATTACATTTGATTTGCTCTTTGGAAAGTGAAGTTCATCTTACAGCATGTTGCCTGCGCTTAAGGAAAAATCACCCAAACATGCACGCACTTCCCTTCAATTAGACAATCCCAAATGAAACAGCTATCACCGTGCCACTAGGTGGCTCAAGACGACGGTATACTGCCGTGGGAGAGAGCCATGTCCTATGAGTCTCCACACAGGGCTGTCCACACATTCACTAACTCAAGCTGGTAAACTGTGAGGATTTTGTGCTTTTCTGTGATAGTAAACTGAATATCCTGAACATAACCCTGGGCTTCAGGAAATCGGGGGAAAAAACATTTCGAAGACGACACCTTGGGCTTGTGAAAAATGGTGACTGTGAAAAATGTACCGAACGATTAATCGAGAAAAGAGTTGGCAGATTGAATCGATAATGAAAATGACCATTAGGCGCAGCCCTAGTGTACTGTCATAGTGAAGATGGTGCGGTGTTAGTGTTTCTGAATGTTTTGGGTCTCCACAGGGTGGCATTCGGGAGGCCCGAACCACCTCGCCCAGCTCCTTTGAAGACAAGGGGGGGCAGCTAGTGACCCAGGGTGTTTTTTGAGGGCAATAGCTCCTGGTAGGGTCTTCCGCAGAAAACTTTTTTTCCGGTCAAGCAGCCAGACTTTTGCAGAACCTTATGATGCGGTCAAAACCAGACTCTGGCACCTCACTTCACCTCACTTGGATTAGGGAAAACAGGGAGCCAAAGCCGCGTTTAGCCCTTTGCCTCACCGACCCCCAAGGGAAGGAATAAGGATACACTGCCAGTAGGGCAGTGGGTGGAGACACGAACCGTAATGGGCCGAACTCTGGCCATGGAAAGTGAAAGCAGTTTCCCAAAGATGGATAAATAAGTTGAATATGTATACTGGTGGGACAAAAACAATTGCTTTTACAATTTACAGAAACACTTGCCTTGGATATAAACGTTGTATGTGGTTGGCCATTGTTGCTTTTTATATTTATTTATATATACACGTATTGTTTCACCTACTTGTTTGAAGAGTTCTATGTGTATTTTTACCTAATTTTGCACAGCTTTTGTTTGTCTTTTTTTTTTTTTTTTTAGCTCCATGTCTATTTCGGGCTTCCTGTACATTTCTCTTGGAAGTGTGTGCAAGTACATTGAAAGCCACTAAAAGCTGGAGTCAAACTCCAGACTCCTACGTGTGCACATACTTGGCCAATAAAGCGGATTCGGATTCTGAAAATGAATTCCTGTTAACTAGCCTCCTCTACCGTCCTGTGGCCCAACTGATGCTTTGCATTTAGACTCCGGCCCTCCCCGCACCCGAGCCGTTCCTGTTGAATGATTTAGATACAGATAAACTGCCTTCCTGTGGCCTAGATGTTGGTCTCTATCTAGTGCGGTCACGTGACTGCGTTGTATTCCAGCACAGAGCAGGCTGCTCCTGATCAGCTTGATTTAACCTCTGCTGGGGGTTCAAAGGCAGCCTGCCTGCTGGGTTATATAACCAGGAGGAAACCCGAGCTGCTCTGCACTGCACGGGGCCGCCTGACCTGCTTGTCTACCACCGTCCTCCAGCCTGCTATGACACACATACAGAGGCCTAGTAACTCTGTATGGCCAGGTAGGCGCTGTCAGACGATGGAAAAAAAGTGAAAGATGAATAAAAAGATATCTGATGAACCTCTGGATAAACAGAATGACTGTTTGATCCCAGCCATCCTATACAACTGAGCAGAGATACAATCATACATGGATGATTTAACATGTGTGACCCACATTCTGAACTGGCGCAATGCTCCATTTCATGTGCCAGTATGGAGGGATATTCGCTTACTGCAACAGGCCTCATCAGCACATTTAGAACGCATCCATCCACCAGTGTGGAGCCATGATACTGCACTGGGGCATCTTCTCATTTTGTCACTGTTGCCAGGGAAACCTCTACTTGGGAGGCTGCTTCTCATTCCATCCTCCCCAGTCGCACACGGCCATGAACAACACAAGAGCAGCTCTCCGTGGACACGATCCTGAGCACAGTTCTGATCATGTCCTCTCTAACGCAGCGCTTCTGTCTAAACAGAGAACGTGATGCTGCCCATCCCCCCCAACCCCACCCCACCCCACCCCGGTCTGTTGCTGCCTGACGGGCGCTGAAATGGCCCAGCTGTGCTCGTGCCGTCCCAGCTCAGCTCCGCCTGGTTCGCGTCGCTGCACCCTCCCTCCCACGTTGTGCAGCCTCCGCTGCAGGCCCCTGGCAGGGTCAAACGTAACCTGACAGCCTAAGTGCAAACTATACATGGCTGTTGCCATGCGGGCCACATGGCAACGCTGTGGATGACTGGTTCAGAAAGGGGCACGGGCAAGGTGAGACAACGTGATGAGGGAACGCAGTGATGCGACGCTCCACGCGAACCGCAACAGGCAGCGTGCAGAAAGGGTTCGCGAGCCGTCTGACGTGGCTGAGCTTGGATCTAAGCTGCGGGGTCACGGTGGCATGTTTGAGCCAGATGAACTCAAAACTTGAAAGGCTGATGACACGCGCGACGTGGCGTAACATGGCTCCTGGCCCTACTGTAATTAAAGGCCTTGGAAGTGGAGTTAATCTCTTTCTGACTGATTACCCTGTTAGCACAAATAAACCAGGTAACGCAATATTCCTTCCTACCTTTGGTGCCACGTCCACTGGCAAAACTGTATGCAAAGGTTTGGTCTAGAGATAGAGACAATTGGGCCATTAATATATTGTTCAATCCATAGAAAAGTATTGAGCAACTATTTCGCTAATCGATGACTTGTTTCAGTCCATTTTCAAGCTAAAACCCAAACGTTTGAAGTTTCCAGCTTCTGAAATGGGAGAATTTGCTGCTTTTCTCACATTTACATAATCATACATTGACTTGATTTGGACGGTTGGTTGGACAAAACACGCTCTGGGAAAATGCGACGGGCATTTTTCACCAGTTTCTGACATTTTATAGACCGAACAATGAATCAAATAATCGAGAAAATAATCATCGGATATCTGCGACAACGTCATTTGTGAATGACATCCCTTTGGGCTCTGGAAACATTGCGTGGGAGTTTCTTAATAGTTTTTAGATGTTTTATAGACTTGTCAAATAATGTGAAACAGTAGAATGAATGATAATGAAAACAAGCAGAGGGTTCCTTGGCAGTGTAGCCTTTTTACTACAGGAATAACCAGAAATCTTAACGCACTTAACTGGGTGGTTCTATAGTTCTGACGTTCTCGTGAACACACTATGGACCAGGTTACCCGATAACGGAGTTAGCTTTAGTGATAGAAATGTAACTGGTGTGTAGATTTTATCTGAGACGTGTGGCTTCATAGAAACCACGGGGTTTCCCAAAATAACTGGTTGAGACTTCAGAGACTTGTTTTAGCAAGCAGCAGCTCGGTAAATGAGTCACGCAGAGGGGCATTTCACTTACTGGTGGAAGACTGGGAGAGTAGATCGGAAAAATACTGCCTGCTTTGGTGGATTCTAGTGTCTGTTGTGACTTCCCAGTGGCGGGCAGTACCATGAATTCAAGAATCAATCCTTCTCAATCAATCAATCCTAAGATGATGGTGTACTGATTTGGGAGGTGTGTTCCCCTTTCTCACATTCATCTCTTTTAGTACCATAAGCATTTTTGTTGACCAAAGGTGCATCCCTTCATGATTAGTTAAGCCGCTTTAAAACGACATTTCAGGCAGAACTGCGGCGGTTTAGGAACATGACAGTGACTGTGGTGCAACCCAGATCTCAACCCAATAGAGACCTTTGAGGGCGTTGTGTAAGTAGGGCGGCAGCAGCCTGGAGGTGAAAGAGGTGGGGTCACGCAGGAAGGTCACTGTTAATCCCAGACTGTCTGGAAATAGAGATCGAAAGCACTCTAGTTTACAGTTCTGAAACTCTGGAAAAAAAAGGTTTTTTACCGCGACCAAAAAATTATTTTTTAAATTAATCGAAAACACCATTAAGCAAATATTCAATGATTTGTGGGGGTGGGGGGGCGCTGTATGTAGCCTGGCAGACAAAATCCTGGGCATAAAAGATACTCCCAGGACATGTTGCTGCTCGTGAAATGAGAGTCACAGTCACACTCAGTTGGGTCACATTAGGGAGTGGCCTGTAGAACCGGATATGTAAACGCACCTCTGAGTTTAAATGAAGAGAGACTGGAACTACTGGCTGAATTTGGCAGGTTTTTTTTTTTGTCTTGTTAAGAGAATTTGGAGAACTGATTTGTCCTGCAGTGCCACGTCACTAGAGACATGTTGATTCATGAAAATGTGCATGGTACCTAAAAGTAAGAAAGGCCACTCCGTTCACTAATGGAACTGAATTTTAAAATCCAGTTTTGCTCACTGTCTGTGGGGAGACTCAGCTGGTAAGGCCTTAAATGTTGGCGTGTCACTCCGAACAACTTGGTTTAACCAACCACAACAGACGTAAACTCTTTAGACTCTGACCATCACAATCGTATCACTGAAATACGCTTGTTCGTTTTCAGGCAGAGCGTCAGATGCCATGATCGATACTGCACTCACATCTCAACAACACACCCGTTAATTATTAACTACAGCAAGCAGCAGGTTAGCTTAGCCTAGCAAAAATACTGGAAATGGAGAGAGAGCTAGCCTGGCTGTATCCAAACATACCAGATTCCACCTTCCAGCCCCTCTGGAGCTCACCTATTAACACTGGTTTGTTAAAATCGATGCAAAAAAGCGTAAAAACATGGTTTGCGTTATACAGGTGCTTGTGCGTCAGGGCATTTCTTGGCTGGGAGCCACTTCCTGGTGCCTCCGCTGGTTGCCTGGCAACTGCCGGAATGACAAACTATTCTTTTAAACCGAATGGACGTTTTCTAACTAAAATTCATCGCTCTAAAGTTAATTTAAAGTCTTGCAAGCGCTTACCAAACACATACACGTACAACAGGTACTTTTAGTTTCCCGGGAAACCCCCTTTTTTTTTTTTTTTTTTTTTTCCATTGCGCTTCAAATAGGTTACACACACACACACACACACACACACACACACACACACACACACACACGGTGCTGCTTTTGTTTGTGTAGTTTCGATTTTTGGTCACCCACAAGTAGCGCTCCTCTTATTCCTAACTGTGTGTGCCAGACCGACTGCTTGTGTTGTGTCGTCACATACGCGGTGCAACGCGTTGGCTTCTCTCGCATTCACCTCGACCCCCCCCCCCCCCCCTTCTGACTGCATTTCTCTTTTTAACCTTGGGTGAGTAGCCAAAGGTAGATGATACGGCGTCGCGCTGAGACATTCGCAGCACTGCCACAGTTTCAGGTCTTGTGTGTCCCAGGATCAAAGAGCAAAGGTTTCTTTCTTCAGCAGTCAAATAGGGTAAAGGACAGTACTCCTATACAGTACACGCACCAACACTGACCAAGTGCCGTCAAACCTGCGTAATCCCAACGATAAGATAACTGCCCGATGTGTGGTTGCGAGCAGCGGGGACTGACCGGCGTGGCAGGTGCCGGTGGAGGTGGCGTTGGAGCAGGGACACGGCGCACAGGCTTCGGTCGGGGCCGCCCCAGGGCTGCGGTAGGACCCGGGCTTACACTCCTCACAGTTGGATCCCTGGGTGTTGCCCTCGCAGTTCAGACACACTCCTGGAGGACGGAACAAAGGTCACGTGATTAGAGGGGAACCTCCCGGGATCTGCACACTTCCATCAACACAAAAAGTGAGATATGTTGGTTATATAACTCCCGCTACCCCTTTTATCAATGTTTATCTTTCGTCCAGTATGCGGTTTTGAAGTTTTGTGCTTTCCATATAAAGTATTTCTGATTCTGATTCTGATAGGGGGGGGGGGGGGTCTGCGAATCACTTGGGGGCAACCACTGTTTTTGAAACTGGCGCGTTCAAGGACACTCAGACATCTGAGATTAAAGGTCGGAGTTAGATGCGGCTTCATGTATCACATGAAGTGAGCGTCGTCACTGCCATGTTGTTAATTGTATAATTTTTTATTATTTAAAATAGATATTTCATATTAGCTTTTATGTACATTTCAGTTATGAGTTGCCTTTTATTTCATTACTGACACAAACCCGCCCGCCCCCTCCAGAAATGCCTTGTTATTATTGTAAATATTTGTGAAGGTATTACCACTATTGTTCTGTTTGTAGTGGAGCCTCTGTCTGTGGCTGACTTGTGGTGCCTCCATGATTATAGATAGAGGTTATGTAGACATTACTAAAGCTGTCCACAGGCTGCCTAGCTTGCTATATCTTTGAGCCGGGAAGAGTCAGCAGGCTCCGCTTCCACCCGCGCGTTAACTGCTAATAAGTGAAGTCCGCTGCTGAGCGTCGCTGCAGCAAAACGCCACACATTAAACTGTTGGTCGAAGAGGGGCTGGGCCTGGAGATACGCGCTTCCCTACACTAAATTGTGGAGCAGTGATGACACATAGCTATGGGTTTTCTGAGTGAAATGAGGCTAAACTCACGTTCATATTTATTATGCTAAACTGATGCAACAAGGATTTCATAAATTCCCAACACCCTCATTTTATAGACTGGTTTAAAAAAAAAAAAAAAAGCACACTCATGGTTCAGAGGTGAATATCAACTCATAAGAGCTTGTGTTCTTGTGAAAAATGTTGCTGGTGATGAACTGAAAATCTCCATTTTTCTCTGCATTCTTTGATTCAGTCTTAAGATGTTGTTTCGGTTGAAAACAATGGGTCAGCGTGGGGACAATCGCCCTCTGTCCTGTTGGAAAGTGACGAGTCCGCGTCGTGCTTATCTGAGGCCCACAGTGGTTGGAATACTGTATAATTTGCATTTGCACAGTGTGTTCTTGTGTGAGCGGGCCCTTTGGGGGACGCCAGGTTCGGTCTTCAGAGGGAGCTGTCAAATCTGAGCAATGTTATCCGCAGCACTGTGAACCCTGAGCACAGGCACGGCTACAGCACTCCATCTGCCCCTGCGATATAATGGAAGACATATGGCTTCCTCCTGTGTGTCACTAGCTGAAGGTTCAGTCTAAAAGCCTAAATGCTGGGAGGGGAGCAGCAATCCTGCTTTACATGTCCTCGAGGACACAGAGGAGGTTAAATCCATCTTAAATCCCACACAAATCAGACTGGATACTGGATTTGTTATATTCTAAATGTTTTACATTTTACATTTCATTTGCTTCTGACTAAGCACTTTTCCTTGTCTCCTCCAGTTCCTTCTTATATCACCCCTTAATCCACGGTCAATATGTACTTTAGAGAAACTGGAGGGTTTGTGTACTGCCAAAGCCTCTATTGAAACACAGCAGATCATCATCAGCATATAGTGCAGTTGTTAACCTGCACAAAGCTCGAGAGTTACATTTATGGGGAACTTAATGGGGATGTCATTGGCAAAGATTGGACTGTTAAGCTTCAGCTTTTCTTATGCAGAATCACTTTGCAAAGATACAGCTGCTCCTTTAACTACAGGCGCCAAACGATCAGTGATGTAGGTTAGTTTAGATTTAGTTCGATAACTGTCACAACAAAGAGTCTACTTAAAACAGCAGACATTGACTCTTCATACAACTGCCACGAATCGCATACTGGGGCTTGAAAAGAAAATCCTGTGGCAAAATACTGTATGTCGCACTCAAACAAGCTGCTTTTTTAACACTTCAGTTCAAACCTGCTGTCATTTGATGGAGATAACCAAAGCTGAAAGTAAAATGAACAAATATAAAGATAGATTTTTGAAACGTCTTAGGCAGTCTGTTTCTTGCTCCATGTCTTGTCATTTGCATCAAGTCCTTGATTTACATGCACATCGCACCTACTTTAATAATCTCAATGGTCACCTTAGACGACACCTACAAAATAGTAGATAAGTGTGTGACCCGGGCATGAGATTACATAGTTCCGTCCAATTTCCATCGTCACACTAAACACAGTCAAACTTTCATTGAGATAACTGGGTATTTTGTATATAACGTATTGTAATATCGCATAAATTATTGGTAATTTAACAGACAATGACAGCAGCTATATGATGTAATATAAGGGAATGAATTCGGGGTGGGAGTAAATAAGTTCTACTTCTT
Organism: Coreoperca whiteheadi; assembly: GCA_011952105.1. Lineage (NCBI taxonomy): Eukaryota > Metazoa > Chordata > Actinopteri > Centrarchiformes > Sinipercidae > Coreoperca > Coreoperca whiteheadi. The sequence continues at coordinate 28,470,683 of CM022476.1, forward strand.
TGCACTCCCTTTCGAGCAAGTATATGTGTGCATGTGTATGTATGTTTTTTATTATGATTTTTTTAATTTTCGAAATAAACTTCAATCAATCAATATAGATGGACGGCCTCTACTCAAACGCTGCCCTAATGGAACCTCACACTGACCAACAGGACACTGTAACAAGTTGGACTGCTGTTGTTCCTGCAGAGATTTTCCCCACCTTTCATTCACACACCTGTACATCGCAGCGGATTTTACCCACCATCAAACGAGTGTTTTTTTTCCTCTATTGTATTAATCTCGTAGCCCACATTGCGGAGAAACACTCCTTTTAAAAAGCCACTGCATCAAACGCTGACTCGCCCAAATGTTTTTTTTTTCTATTAAGAGGAAAGAGCGACACGATGTTGTGCGTCTGCCGGACTCCGACACTCCCCGCGCCCTCAGCAGACTCACCGGACTGCGGGTGGCAGTAGCTGGTGTGGTTGTGACACTGGCAGGGCCGGCAGCCAGTGCTGCTGAAGTGGAAGAAACCCGGGTGGCATTCGTCACACTTCGGTCCATACACTCCCGTCTTGCACACGCATATCCCTGAGCTGAAGAGGGGGGCAGAACAGAAGAGAAAATCAGTCGCGCGCAAAATACAGTCCCAGGAACGCATTTCATTTCAAAGGAGATGTGAAGGCAGCGCTGCGCGTTTTTGGACTGCAGTCACGACAGCTGGTGTCCAGACTGTCTGCGGTGATTCCACACTTGACCTTCCTGCAGGCATGCACCATTCATCCGTCAGCTTTCTAAAGCTCTGCTCCAGGTATGAAGCATGTGGGAAGCACCCTGAGTGCTTCGGACCGGTCACATCAGTTTCTCCACCAACACGTTTGACATGTTATGTCACCACCTCGTGGCCTAAAACCTGTTTACCCCCTTATGATTTTCTTTAATATGTCATTACCTAAAAGATTGGTCCACCAAACATGACAAAACCACAACATGATTTTAGTGTTAATCTAGCTATATAGATAGTTTTGGTTATATTTGACCTGGATTAGAGATATTCGTCTCTGAGATTTCTGCTGCCGCCTTGTTACGACACATTCATTTGTGTGGTGATCAAAGCATTGAGCAATATTCATGTTAGTGTCTTTCCAAAAACAAAGTTGCCAAGTTACATATAGTGGGTAATCCACAAACCTCACTGTGCACACTGTTTTCATTCAGAGCATGCACCTTCAACAAATGGGATAGCTGTCCGATATCCCCAAAGCCAGGGGGGAACTGAGAAGCGCTGGAGCCAGACTACAGTCCTGGTGTTGAAATTATGGAAAAGTATCAGTCTCTCCGAGATGCATATAATATCTTTACTCCTCCCAACTGTAACTACGTAAGTAAGCAATCTGTGGAAATGGCTACAAACAGTGTCTCGCTCCTATAGTGATGGCAGCTGAACGGCACTGAAAATACTCTGAAATGAGCCATCTGTCGCCCCGTCACATTAGAGCGACGCGAAGGAAGCAGCTCCAGTGATTCTCATTGGCGGCTCCAGCGATTTCAACCCAAGTGTTGAGTCCTCTTGAAGCACGTGTCTGATCCCTAACTCCACAAACTGTTTTTGCTGTTAACTAAACTACTAAACTGCATTTTTGTCGGTTCCCAGACAGCTTCAGGTGCATTAGCGTGTAGCCCTGTGGCAATCAATTTATGATTTGGCCAATGGATATGATTATACTGTACGGCTGAGTATAAACAAAAGCATGTTAAATTGCATCTGGATTTTATCCAGATATGAGACACTTGGAATGACAAGTGTAAATCTTGACAAGGGATCTTGACAAGGATCCCTTTAGATTTTGTTTAAAAAACTACACAAAAAAAAGGTGTTTATTATCGTAAGATCTTTTTATTCAAACTCCCAAATATTGATATCAGTATTTGCCTCAAAAATCCAGTATTGGTTGGGCTATAAACAGAACTAAATACAATACTAATATACACATACATGACTTATTTCATTTGAAAATGGGTCTTTCCCAGGTTGGATCTGCACTCTCACCATTCTATGTGGCTGGCTGTTGAATATAGTAAGTGCACGCTCATTCATACATGAGGGAAGAGTGAGCGGGCAGTGAGACATTACATTTGTTTCCAGAGAGAAATCCTCCATGGCTCTCCGATCCCACCCAAACTCAAGGTAATTTCCTAGGAAAAGCACAACGGTTAAGTCAAGCCTGATCAGCCCTCAAACCCAGACAGACAATGGACTCAGAAACATAATCTGGGGACAAAACAGTTGAAGTAAATCAAGAGTGACTGGGAGCACTTTCCATGAGCGTGTGCGTGGGGCTTCATACAAACGGAGCTTTGTTAAAACAACTGCGCTTGATGCAAATGAAGAGGCCCGCAGCGATGCTTAGTGGGGCGTGGGCACTGCTGAGGACAAGGCTGGGAGATCAACAGTCCTCTTCCCTCTGGCTAAAACACACACACGCACACACACACACACACACACACACACACACACACATATCCAACAATAACAAAGAATATCCACATGCAGCATCATGTCCCTAATGCCGGCCTTTTTCAATTGGCGGCCCGCAGGCCACATCCGGCCCAGTAGAGACCTCTGAGTGGCCCAGCTCACCTAAATCTGCTGTATGACAAAATAAGAAAACTACATATATACGGTATGGACGCAGCCAACAAGTGTGCCACCTCGCTTCCTTCTCATTTCTGCTGGGAGCTGCACACGCGCAGTACCGGTCGGGCAGGATGTTTTTGGGATGTAGCGACACCGCCAATCATATCTTTCACAGATCGACGCTTTCTCACGTGAGTTCCCAGCTAGGGGAGCGCTCTACTGAAAATACGTCTCTGTCAACCCTGAAACGTCAAACTGCCAATGAAAGCCGTCGGTTCCGCCCTGCCTGGCCTTGGCAAGGAGCCTACTTGTTTATTTCACGGCCATCTCCGAAATGCCAAAACCAATGTATTTCATTTGCAACGAGGGCGTCGCTATTTTTCGTTTTACTACGTTCATTTGCATTTGTCTAAAATGTGTCGTTGGCAAAAGTGAAAGCAGGGTTTGAACAGGCTGTGAGCAAAAACACCACTCACTCCTCACAGAGTGCTTGCTTTTCAAAATGCCAGCAGAACTAACTTTGAAACTAAAATTCTGTTATGTGTTACTGCAGATGACTGCATCCTCAAAAGTAAATACTTAGCAGTGATGGTCTTGAGATGAGGGATACGCTGTTGGATCAGGTCAACAGTATTCATCAGCATGTATTTTACTCTCTTCCCTGAATTAAAACAAATCAAAAAAGAAATTACAAAGGATGGACATATATATATATATAATATCAGAAATGTATATTCTTACTCATTTGTATTGATATTAATATTACAAATCCCCTACTCGTCTATCATGAACCAAACATACTGTAGTTATTATCAGACAGGTCCCTCGTAGATAATCAAATTAAATGTTTTTTGTGAATAAATGAGCAACTTTTATATTTGTTTGTGTCAAAAATGCAAAGCAAATTTAGACAAAAGTCTTATTCTGAATAAACAGTGAAGCGTAAGTTCATTATGAATTCATCTCCCGACTGTCCTCTCAATTCAGTGTGACAAAGAATTATTTACTCAATAAACTGGTGAAAAATGTCCATCATAGCTTCCCAGAGGCAAGGGTGACGTCTTCAGATGTGAAAGGTCATAGCACTTCTTTGTTGTTGAGAATTTCCTAACTCAAAGACCTAGAAAATGGCCACACGTGTCTTCTACATTTCCTTCTACATTCATGCTATAATGTGAAACTTAATGCGGTTGAAACCGTTTAAATGACATTTATTTTTAAGCAAAACGAAAATGTTCTCATTCCCGGATCAGCAGCTAGAGACGCTTAAAGCTGTGATCACGCCTGTGGCTTCATTTGTACCTGTCTAATTGAGCAGAAATGCCCAAAAAAAAAAGAAAAAAAAGTCACCCGCGCTCCCGAAGGACAACAGGCCCAGCGCCGGTTGATGCCACACGGGCGGGGTTTCTACACCGTTTATGTTCAGCATACAAACGGCACAGGGCGCTTGTGCTGACCTACAACGCATCGCTTGTGTGACAAGAAAACAAAGCAGGCCTGGCCACGTGTGCCAGAAAATAGACCCTGCTGAACACGTGTGCCAGGCATGGCTGAGGATCCTGTACGGTTTCTGCCGAGCGCTCAGACTGGCAGGAATGATGGTTGCATACAGCATTATTGACAGTGGTACAGTCACTGTCTATAGTACCTGCTGGTACAACTCATCCTCAGTGCGCAGCATATCAACCCCTTCAGTGGGTAACAAGGAGAAAAGCCTCTATCACAGTACATGTTTTAATATCACAATACGACTAGTATATCATAAGAATGTAAATTACGTCATTACATTTTCGCAAAAATGAAATATAAAATCCCAATATTACCATAAAGCAGTCCTGCTCAGTGGCCTTCTACAAGCCATTATATTAAAGAGGTATTAAGGGGATAAATGCCACAGTTTAAACAGTATGCCAAAATCTCCTACAGTTAACACATTTCTCTCCTCTCTGAGCTGAAATGATTCAATCGAGCAGTTGATCGACACAAGAGGAATCGGCAACTATGTTGATTATTATTAGTTTATGTAATTTGTCGAGCAAAAATGCCAAAAAAAGAAATCAAATTTATTTTTTTTTAATCTGCTTTTCTTCTCATGTTAAAGGAAACTGAATATCTTTGAGTTGCAGACTGTGTGATTTGTTCGGACGAAACATTTGAAGAAGTCCCGCTGAGCTTGAGAAAGATTACGACAAAATAAAAATTGTGATTTGTCACATTTGTTTTTTTGACCAACAAACAATACATTACTTGACAAAATAATTGGCTGATAATAATAATGAAAATAACTGTAAGCTGCAGCCCTAGTTTCTATGGCCCTGTCGCCCAGCCCTGCCTGCCACTGCTCATCATCAGCTGATAAAAACGCCATGCACGGTAAAACCTGCTGCCGACAGATTTGCCGCCTGGGATGCTATACAACATCCAGCATGCCAGTAAGGCCAGATGGTCTGTTGCCTTGGATGTGTGCGTTTTTCCTCGTACAAAATAAAACCTATAGCTACTCGTCTCTGCAGTGACGTCAAAAAGTAGTTTGATTTTGCTTAAATGTCATTTTTTTTTAAATTAGAGGAAGAAAAGCTAGGAGAAAAACGCTATCAGGAGTTGCCATATTTCACACCAGTGCTGCCTATGCAGCCACTGTAATGGAATAACAACATCAATACTGGTAATGAAAGCGTTTTCCAAAAAAGTTAACAAATACTACATACAAACCATCAAATGTGGTGTAAATCAGCTGGGCAATCCAGGAAATGCAATGTGCAAACACCTAATAAATCCATCTGGAGCAGTCCTTGAATGCACCACCATGGCCTGTTCTCTGCTCTGATTGGCTGGCAGTCAGTCAGACACTGACCTGTGGCAATGCAGCACAATCTGTCATCTTTGTGCAGCGAGCCTTCATCTTGGACGGCGAGCAGCTCAAAAACGAGACCGTCACTTATTAAGAATGTTGTCATCTAATAAGCAGCCTGCAAACCCACCAGGTCCATGGTTGCCCCAGGAGACGGGGGGGGGGGCGTTGCTGGAGGACAGATTGTTATTGTTCTGTTATCTTGGATGTACGGACGTGATGCTCGTGAGATGCTGAAGCCTTGTCCATCGCTGATCAGTAATCCTGGTGTTAATTTGTGGGAGAAGGAGGAGGGGGGTTGTTATTGTTTTGGTGGGATTTCACGGTGCTGCGCTGCGCTGTGCTGTGCTGTGCTGGACTCGGCCGCCCGGCGTCAGATCCGCATGCTAAGTAGGTCAGTGTTACATGGGCGACAAAGCTTAACCCCTACTCTGCGGCTGCCGCGGCGAACGCTGGCCGTCGGCCGTGCCGCGTGTGGGATGAGAGAAGGCAGGACAGGCATCCTCTCCGGGACAGGGAAGCGATCAGCAGTTTAATTAACCAGAGGTGAATGGCTGGCAAAAATAAACGGGTGACTACACTAAGCAGGTTGAGTCGCATTGCTGCTGCTGGGCGTGCAGCCACATCCTCAAAGGGTGTGTCAAGCAACAGAGCAGCTGGACTTGTGATCTCTTCGCCGCTGATCCTGACAGAGTGACACTCCTCCAACACAAACACACACATAGAGCACAGCTTCCTGAAAACAATGTGCAGTAAACTACAGGGAAGACACAACGCCCTTTGTGTTAGCTTTAGCAATTGTGTCCAGAACTCGTCTTACTGCTACCAGCAAATTAAAGAATATCAAACAGACGGACGTTGCAAGTGATGCAGCGTAAAGATACGTGGATGGCAACGATGCAGCCACTGCGGAGCGACACATGATGCCGAGGTGGAAACATCTGCACCCACAATCAATATTTCATTACAGACCGTGGCGCCTTCCACACAGTATTGTAAAGAGAAACGCCTTGCAGACAATGCCCACGGGAGCTGACCCAAATACAGTACGGACACAACTGTTATGACAGACGCAAGCGGTTGATACCGCTCTTTTGTCGAATACTGGCACGACTTAACCCAACAAATTGGGTAACCGTGTGTGTCCATTTCACGTCACATGATTTGTAGGACTGCAGGCAGAATGCCACATTAGGAGAGGACAAGCGGAGGAAATCTCATTAGGGTTGTTAAGAACATCGAAAGCTGAGAGCTGCTAACCCTGAAGGAATTTCATTAGTCTGGGTTTCAGTGAAGTTCAGTGTCAATTCGATAGGGTCAATTCGACAGTTGGTTTATCAACATTTATCATCCGATGTGCGACCGTCACTGATTGGTAAATGGTAAACGGACTGTACTTGTATAGCGCCTTTCTAGCCTTCCGACTACTCAAAGCGCTTTCACACTACACATCACATTCACCCCATTCACGCACATTCCTACACCGATGGCAGGAGCTGACTGCCCATCAGGTAAACTAATCATTCACTCACACACCGAAGGCGCAGCTTCGGGAGCAATTCAGGGTTCAGTATCTCGCTCAAGGACACTTCGACACATGGCTGGGGGAAGCCGGGATCGAACCACCGACCTTCCGATTGGTGGACGAACCGCTCTGCCACAGCCGCCCAATGAATTACCCAATAATAACACCGCTGATCCAGGACACAGTGGCAAGTGTTTAAGGTTGGAAATGGATGGACTATCATGACATTTTGTACATGGTACCCAGAGGATGAACGCTAGTGAATTTGGTGATCCCCTGACTTTCCTTCAGTGCCACCACGTCCACGGAGGTTGACATTTACGTTTTTTAGTAGATGTCTCGACAACTATTGGATGGATTGCCATGAAATTTGGTCCATACGTTCATGTTTCCCTCAGTATGACTTCTAATAACTTTGCTAAATCTGCTTACTTTTACTTTGGTTTATGACTAAATATCTGCTAAACAATTACCTTGCCATCAACCTCTGCTGTACTTTGTGTTTAGTGCTAATTAGCAAAGCTTAGCATGCTACCACGCTAAAATAGGACGGTGACCAGTACTTGTGACAAGGGTTGCAACGGTGTAAGATTTTCACGGTACGATAACCGTCTCCAAAAAATATCACTGTATTATACCATTATTATTATAATTATCATCAGTTACAATGAGCCTTAAAGTACAGCCTCACACAGCCGTTGAACAAACTAGTTATTTTCTAGCATGACCTGCTCCTTGCTCTGTATTTGAGTTTGTCACCCCTTCAGCATTGTTCATATCTCACATCCATCCCGCTCAACGCTACAAAGTAAAACGGGAAGGAGCACGGCATTCCATGGTCGCTGACTCAAACATCATGAGTGCTGGGATAGACTCTGAATCTCACACTTAATTATGTGAAATATACAGTGTAAAACAGATATAAGCACAACTACATTTGGCAACAAGTAAACAGGGTTGGACTGCCAAAAAAAGACAAATTCAAGCCTTTGATATTAGTCCCAGGGACAAGGCTGCATTTAAAAAGGTGTCTTGGTAACAGCAAGCTTTTCTTTGCCAGATGTAGAGTACATTTACCTTGTATGGCTGGATACACACACACACACAAACACAGAACACTACTGTTAATGACAGAGGAACTTCGAGGCAGTGAGCATAGGTCACGTCATTATCAGCAATTCTTGTGAAAGGTGAGTTAATCAACAACCTGAAGCCCTGAATGAGCTTGGGGCTTGTTTGTACCGACGGATGGCGGTTTCCCCATTTGATGCGCCCACTGGGATCTATGCTGTTCGAGAGCACGGCAGATCCTTCAGCAGCCTCAACTTCATATTCTGGTACTAAGTAGAGTCCAAATGCAAAGTACGGGAAGGCAAGCCTCCAGTACATTTTAGCCTCTTCAAATGACGTGCTACTGCACAGCGTTTTGATCCAACTGAACTTATTCTTCTTAACTTTGGATACATTTCTGTGCTGTCATGCCAAATACACATAAAGCCATTCGTTTGTGATGCCAAACAGGTTTTTTATTTTTAAGTCAATCAAATCTGATCCAGAGTTTGAGGATACTGAATGATCTTTACTGAAAATACAGCATGTCTTGTGGCTTCTCTGCGTTCTGCTTCTTTGATGCTGTAAGAGAACAAATTGATCTTCCATAGGGTATTTCTACTTGTAGTACTTCTGAATGACTATGCAAACTATTTGCCCTAGACAGAAGGTCTTGCTCTTTGATTCGAAGGAACTGATGCAGAATGCTGACGTTGACACTAATGTTTTAGATAGCTGAAAATAAGTATTCTATTACAGTCAGTCCTAGCTGCTGGAAATATCTCCCTGTGATGTCATGTCATCTATATTTGGCCATATCCAGACAAATGCACCACCACTCAAAAACAGGAACTCAAATATGCACGGGCGTATGTGTATTTAGCAGAGGTTGGCATCATGCACGGATGCAGATCGCGGGTTTTCACACCAAAAGAGAGCCTTCTAGACGAGAGCTCTCTCCGGCTTTGAGCTTTATATTGTACTGCAGTTACGTAATGCTGCCTCGGACAAAGTGTGGGGCTGCTTCATCACTGCAAACACTCCACAGCACCTCAGAATTATGGAGGACTAAAAGTGCCAAAATGAAATAAATACACCATTAAATAATTACTAAAATGTGTCGTCAAATAATTAAAATACCAATTATTTCAATATTTACATTTACATTTCATGATTTACATTTACATTTCATGGTCCTGTGTTGCAGTGCTTCATGAATTGTCAAACTGTCAAACTCGCCCATCAAAGTTGGTAGGCGGATCCTGACACCTGATTGGTTACCCTGCGCATCAAGTCAAGACAAATCAATTCCCGATAATGGATCGATGCAGAGCTACTTCCAATACACTCTTCGCCTCTAATGTTGGTTTAGATAACTATTAAACTAAACTTTACCGCCAAGTCGAACCTGCTAAGCCCTAACGTTGTGAACGCCAGGACAAAATGGCTAAAAGTTGCCCCGAGCTGCTGCGAGAAGAAGAAGCTCTGAGCAAAACTCCTCCAGCTCCGGCGGCTCAGTCGCAGCAGAACCCTGCCGCTTCAGCGTCAGCTAGTAGTGGCACTTCCTGGTGAGGCTGCCAGGCAACGGTCGCTGTTATCGGCGAGGATGGACAGGATCAGGAACGAGTCCATCAGAGGGACAGCTCATGTTAGATGTTTCCGAGATAAAGCCAGAGAGGCCAGATTGAGGTGGTTTGGACATGTTCAGAGGAGAGACTGTGAATATATTGGTAGAAGGATGCTGAGGTTGGAGCTGCTGGGCAGGAGGTCTAGAGGAAGACCAAAGAGGAGATTTATGGATGTAGTCAGAGAGGACATGAAGTTAACTGGTGTGAGTGAAGAGGATGCAGAGGACAGGGTTAGATGGAGGCGCATGATTCGCTGTGGCGACCCCTGAAAGGGAACAGCCCAAAGTAAAGAGACTTCAGACCAAAACAATGGATCGGACTAGATTAGCGTGAGCCCCACCCACTGACTTTGATGGGTGAGTTTGACAGTTTGACAATTCATGAAGCACTGCAACACAGGACCATGAAATGTAAATGTAAATCATGAAATGTAAATGTAAATATTGAAATAATTGGTATTTTAATTACTTAATGACACATTTAAGTAATTATTTAATGCTGTATTTATTTATTTCATTCTGTCACTTTCAGTCCTCCATACAGAGTTACATATTTAGGTTTTGTGACCAAAAAGCTGAACTCACAGGCTTTTCCCCTCTTAGGTATCTGGAAGTGAACTTGCCTCTACCAATGTGTGTCTATCAACGCCCCTGACATCACAAATGGCTGAAAATGGAGTGATGTCATGAAGGCACACTGGCTCAGTCAGCTCTTCTCCCGAGTATAAATTAGAGGGTCTGCCATTTAGCCTATGGCATTAAGACACCGCAACTGAAGTGCAAATTAACACCGTTATTGTTGTTCTTCTTATCATTTAGGGGGGCTTAGGAACATTTTGGGCTAGCTTCAGCACCCCTAAAATAGGCCTAACAACGTCCCTGAAAAGTACTTTGATGTTCTGGAATATACTGAGCGTTATATGGATGGTAAATGGACTTGTATTTATAAAGTGCTTTTCTAATCTACCTTTGCCTCGTCACATTCACACAATGATACAATTCGGGTTCAGAATCTTGCCCAAGGATACTTCGAATGGACTGGGGGAGCCGGGAATCGAACTGTCGACCCTCTGTTTTCTAGACTTCCCGCTCTAGCGCCTGAGCCACAGCCAGAAGAGCCAGAGAAGACCCCTTTTATGTCCGTACATTTTATGTGCAACTGGAGCTAGCAGCAGGTTATCTTAACTTAAGAGTGGAAACAGGGGGCAACAGCGAACCTAGCTCTGTCCGAAAGGTAACAAAATCAGATATAACGTGTCAATTAGCTCACTTATAGAATGTTATATGTCATTTGTTTAATCTGTACAGAAACAAAAGTGTAAAAACAGCAATTCGCTGTTTTATGAGGGTTAGGCTATGTGTTGGACTATTTCTTGGCTGGTACCCGTTGTCAGGCAACCAGTGGTACATAATCACCTGTAAAATTGCAAATTGTCATTTTTACACTTTGGCTTTTGTACAGATTAAACTGAGGAAATATAATGTTAATTAGTCAGCTTTAGGGGGGCGAGTAGCTGGACTTGTTTTTTTGTTTTTGTTTTTTACACTTTTGGACAGAGTATTTCCCAAAAATGTCAAACTATTCTTTCAATCCCCATGCTTTTGGAATGACATGTTCAACAATCAAACACGGCAGAGGTGTTCAAATGTCCACGTGCTTTCTTCAGGTGACCACATACTTTTGGCCAAGTATTGCATCTTGTCTTAGGTTTATTGTTCCAATAATTCTCGGTTTAGCTACAGCTTCTTAAATGGACTGTGGACTGTTAATGATGAAAATGAGAAATTACCCGAAGGTCTGACCAGGAACGATGAGATGTCGTGATGGCATCATTTCACGACATCTATGAGACCATCGGAACATTGGACGGCCTTGTCTACCCAATGCGCATCTTTCCAGCAGGATGAAGACAGTAAAACCCACTGTGTTCAATTTCTCAAAGTACCAAGATGTCTCTGCAGCTTGTTGGCAGGATGTGTTGTTTCTGAACATATGAACTAATGCATTAAAATCACCGTGGAATTTGTTCCGTTTTCACGGTCATCGCAGGGTTCCCTGTAGCAGTGGACAGAACTAAAGCACTGACTGGCTCTACTTCGGCTGGACTGCTCATTACTTAATGGGAAAGATAGCTAAAGCAGCAGGCTGGGGGGTAGGAAAGCTGGCTAATCTGTGTAACTCACAGTAATAAGCTCCTGAGGGGGGCTAGGTTAGGCTAGCAGGGTTAGCAGTGGCCAGGCTTGGCTCAGACTGTCTAAGACGCACTGTATTAGGTGTGTTACTGTGTGAAAGCTCGAAGCCCTGAAGTAACCCACCTGCCTGCACCTTCACCTACATCCCATTGAGCTCTAGACACAGCATTTTAGGCTTCATAAACATGAAAAAGACCTCCTGTGTTTCCAGCGAAGGACTACACCTATTAGGGTTAAGCTTATCCAAGCCTACACTGTGACGTGTTTTTTTTCAGAGCACGACAACACAAATCCGCCGCACTCTGTGGACGTTGACTCAAGCTTTTGAGAAGCAGCACGCATTCCTTTTCATGGCTAGAGGCGGAGAGCACAGCCGCTATTTTTACCACGTTCCGTAACCCATACACACACACACGCAGCTTCTTTTCCAAGTCACAGCTCTTGTGACTTGCGGCGACGCTGCATGTAAGGTACGCAGTGATTCTGCATGGCTATGGCGTTGACGATGAACATAGCGTCTGAGCAAAGCTGAGCCCCAGAACATCATGTCTCTCTTTTTTTGAGATAACAAACACTAATTCACAGCAGACAGTCTGTTTGGGCTGGGCAGGCCACGGCACTTTTGCTGCTAAAGATAGCACTCCACTTTGAAGAGGCCGTGTCTGGCTTTGTCGTGAAAGTCCACGTGCACGTTTAATGCACACAAGCAGGCTTCATAATGAAATGATGCCTGCAAATGTTCACTAACGCTCAAAATGAATCTCAGCAGTCTGATAAACAGACTGATTTGTTTCCTAGTTTCACAGTGACACAATTTGCACACTTGTGTGTTAGCACGGAGTTTGTACAATCACGTCCAATCGCATGCTTTTTATGCGAAATCAAGTCGGAGTTCAACCAGTGTCTTGGGTCAGCAGCAATATTCCACACTCAAATATCAAACAGAGGGGCGACAACACGCAACAATGTATTGAGCTTCGGTATCTTAATCTGTAACTTTGCCTAATTCTAACCTTACTAAACTTAACCCCAAGCTGATACCTAAACATATCAATTTCTGTTTCTTAACCTATGCTTGGCTGCCGGACGGTTTTGTTATCTCCATCTAATCACGTGATTTCTCACCAAATGTGTAATGGAACCCATATGCAACTACTAGCCACAGCCAATGCGAGTGCAGCTGAAATCGCAGTTCCTTTATTGGCCACTAAGATGCTCCAAATACTGGCTGTATTTTTGGGTCCACTTGGGGGCAGTGGAATGGCTATGCAGCTGTTGTTTATTTACACATCCAGCAGACAAGGAGCTAGCCTGGGAACCAGACGAGCCTGCGAGCTCACGTTTGATTTGCTCCGGCAGAAGCTATCTGGTCCCCCATTCAGACAGATCTAGTTATTGGTAACAACCAAGACGGCGGCCGCCGATGTGGAACGTACTGTTGAATCTGCTATCGAACTGGACTGTATGTAACAAACAACTGCACCTAAACTACCTCTCCACTCGAAAAACAGGGTTTTTCTTATGTTTAAGTTCCCTAAAATGTCAGACCTTGGCTTTACTGACTTGTGTCTCTTCAAAGTTTGTCGCCAGAGAGGTGTTTTCACATTCCTCTACTCAAATCAAACGGACTCCGGGCTAAGCTAGATTTGGAACGTCGAAGATAACCATGTTAAACAAAATATTAATCATAGCAGATTATTTTTTACATACTTTGAAACGTGTTCTGGTGGGAAACTGTAAAGCTTTTGTTGGCGAGGAAGATGGGTCTGCCGTGCTTCCGTCAGAATTTGGTAACTTTAACTAACCAACTACGTCACGTGTCCCGTTGCTGTGATTGGCTCTAGGTCCAGCCGATTGCATCCAGAGGCATTATGGTCTGCGCCCGTTGATGACGCCACTTGGAAATCGAAAATGAACTGAGAGTGTTCCGGACAAATTCGCAACCGAATCGGTGTGTGGGAGTTGTCAGGCTAACAAGGAGCAACATTAGCATTCATTTGGAATCACGTTCCAGGCCACCAAAAGAACGTAAGTCCAACGTTCACCCTCCTTTTACCTCTGCTTTGGTCTCCACCATCTCCCGAGACAAATAAGCTCTTTAGCTGCTAAATGCTCCACTGCGTTCAGCAGCTAACTTTGTCTGCCGTTTGGTGCCGGGCAGGTAACGTTACTGTATCAGAGCCTTTTCACTAAAAACAGAGATTGATGGGAGCTGTGAGATGGAACCAAATAGTTAAGTTGTAGGCTGTAAAACTAAAACAACGAACTTATGCGACACTAAAATACCCTACTTTAAAAGCGAGCGATAATTCTCTACAAGCAATCCCTTTCATATGACACAGTTATAAAAAAAATTTATTATTGTAGCTTTAAAACCTCAAATTATAGTTAGCTAGCAAACCAGTTAACAATTATCTGAATTATCTCAATGTATTAGTGCTGAGATGAACGCTTTCCAGACAGATTTCCAACCACGTCTCTATAGTTACAGTGTGTAGACACAACAAACGTACACCTCCAACAACATGGCTACCGGACCCGTGAGAGAAAGCAGGGAAAGCCGCCTGACCTGTCGCAGAGGTGGTTCACTGCCCCGAAGGAGTCGCAGGCGCAGGCCAGGCAGCCGCTGGTGCCGTTGGTGAAGTAGCCCTCCTCGCAGTCCTCGCACTGCAGGCCGCCGTAGCCCGACACGCACGAGCACTGGCCGGTGCTGTGATCACACTCGTCCGGATCCAGGATCCCCTCGACGCCACTGCTGCAGTTACAAAGGCCCTCTGGGGTGGACGGACGTGGGCGTCACAGGGAAAAGGGAGCGACACAGAAACGGGAAACACCGCATGAGACGTACTCGCAGGGGTAATAGAACTGTACAAGTCTGAGCAATATATATCGTTATTTACATTTTATTTTCCTCTATATGATTATATGGATTTTATGCGATGGCTGGTTTTTTTTGGAAAAATTTAGCGGTTAAAAAAAATAATAAAAAATTCATGATTCAAGTAATGCTGAAAAAGTGGTCCATTAATTGATAGACAGACATTTGATTGACAGCAATTCTAATAATGGATTCATCGTTTGAGTCTTTTATAAAGCAAAAATGCCAAACATTCTATTTTTTTCTCTGCTCAATATCATTGTACTTATTTTATTTATGTTTATTGTATTTTACTATCTTTATTGTACCTTTTTTGTATTTTGCTCTATTATCATTCCACTGGTTGGTTACATGTCTGTAACAAAAACAATTTCCCCCTGGGGTTGAATCAAAGTAACTCTGGTTCTGATACATTGAACACACTTGGGTAATGGGTCATTTTTGCTTGGAAAAAACAAGCATTTCGAAGACGTCACCGTGGACATCTATACCGACAGCATTAACATGTGATAGAATAAGCAGTTACTCTGTTAAACAGTGTGAAAGATCGCAGCCCACAACCGTGTCTGCGCACTTGAATGACGCTAATGCACTGATCTTTACCATCCTGCTACTGGACGGGTGAAAACACTTCACTAAATGTCTATACACACTACACACATTTCCTTTTTTCCCAAGTCTCGACAAGCCATACAGATTTGTTTCATGTAGGTCTCTAGCATGGTTCTCGAATTGAAAGCAATCCTTTATGGTTGGCCATTTTAAATGTCCATCCAGAGACCTTTCCTGTGAGAGTAGGAAGCTCTTGAACGCATTCAACAATACGGCGACCAGCCTTAGTGCCACTACTAGTCACAGTACGTCTGTTATCGGCCCCATTTCATGGAAATCAAAACAGACACGTTACAACTTGTTTGCACAATATTTTCATCGTATAGACTGTATATTACTAATATGTTTAAATAGCCCTACATAGGAGACAAGCACGCATTCTGTGGACGGCTACACAGTGTGACAGAGAAAAAGAGCCACATTTTCCTTAATTAAAAACCTCTCATTTCCATAAACCTCCTACTTGACATTCATACAGTTAGAATGTGTGGCCACGTTAGCACCAGTCTCTGCGTACCAGTTCCCTTTAAATCGAAGCCTGTGTACGCCTACAAAAAAACCAAAAGAAAAACCAGTTCCAGCCAGGGTTTCCTGTTTTGATGCAATCTCCCGGCTGGCCCAGGCAGACCCGCTCAGGTCAGAGGTGACCGTTGCCCTTTGAATCTGCACAATACAAACAGCGATGCGCTGTGTTTGGAAGTGCAGAAGTCATTATTCTTGTGGGGTGCCATCCCGCTCCCAAGTCTAACATTACACTATCAAGACTACATTACTGCGGCACTGGTCCCGTAGAGGCATGCGCACTGCTCACAATCACTGCTCGACATTTATTCGTGACGCACGCGAGACCTGAGACATTTTATCCCTTTTCTGGGCCCAGTGCAGGGAAATGTCGTGGGATGTCGGGCTGGTGGGACCATAGCGAGAAACAATCATATTCGGGTGCTGTCCGGTGCCACCAGCCTTCCACTGTCATTCCCTGGAAGCTGCCTGGTCCATTCACAGGCGTCTTCTTGTATCACCGCCCCCTGAGCACATTTCTGTCACCAATTCAAAAATGCGGCCTTTTCAGTCATGAGCCAGCTTTTCTGCACAAGAACCAATTCTTTGTCATTTTCAGTAAGCACGATTAATGATTTAAAAAGTACCACACTGGATTTGGATTTGTTGTTTACTGCTTGATGTTATTTTGCACGTGACGGCTGCGTGACGATTCATGTCGGTCTAAAAACAAAGACGGTAAACCTGGTAAAGTCCTGCTGTGCGGCCAATGAAGGCTTTTGTACGGCTCAAACCGGCGCACTTTAAAGAAACCAGAGGCTATGATGGCAGACGCGTGGATGACCCTGTGGAGTGCAGCGTGGCAATCTATTATTCATCTGATCTCAAGTTAGGTGTGGCGAGTGACGACTGAACGCCCCGACTACATGTCTCCATTGGGCAAAATAAGGAGTGTTTTTCATATATGGACGCCCCAGCTAGCAGTGAGATAACGAGGAAAAGGGGCGGCTGCATTTGAATGCATTCCTGTCCTGGCGTCCCGCTCAGGCTGTGCTCCTCTTCCGAGTGCTGCGCCGACCTTTATGCAGCCAAGAAAGGCCTTTGGTTATGCAAGGCTTTGCGGAGCAGGCTGTCAGACCCTCGGCTATGGCGACGGCCACTGAAGAACTGTCGGCCCTGATCACGCGTGAGGATGCGTGAGATCCAGTGAATGCACGACACCTCACACACACACACACACACACACACACACACTGCAGCTCATTCTTAAAACCAGGCTTCCTCTGCACGTGTGGGCTAGGGGTGATCTGTAAAGCCACACAACAGGTTTGATGTAGATTGGACTGGACCTGTGTGTAGTGGAGGGGGAAAGAAGGGGGGGGTTCAGGCAGAGTTCGCCTCCGTCCCGTCTATCTGACTGCTGCGGAGTGGTGTGACAGCACGGCTGGTATTCAGAAGCGGGCAGCGGCACGCTGCTCAGGCTGTCGCACTTTCAGTTTTGGTTGGAGCGTCAAAACCAAGTTGCGGGCTTTCAGAAAGCACAGAGAGAGGTTTCTAAGAAAGGGCAGCCCGAACCGTGTGACAGCACACCTTGTGTCTGCCTGCACGGGCCCCTGCCCTGCCAGAGAATGCACGTTGGCTCGCTGGGCGAGGCGCTTGCGCGGGTGACGCCTTTGTTTTTGACGTGACGTTATCATGCGAGTGGCCTTTGCACAGGAACAATGAAGAGCGCCGAGGCTCCTGGAGGTGCTTTCAATGGCGGCACGGTGAAGCTCGCATGTACGATCTCACGCAAGGACTGCAGATTTCCCTTCGACTTTGGGGCCCCAAATGAACGGCAACAAATAACACTGACCGATTCACTAAAGGGATACTGCCTAAACACGCCGCCATTTTAACTCAACTCATCTGCAGTTCTGACACAACATACATAAACTAATATACTAAGTATGTAGACTGATAACAGGCTTGCAACTACCGTTAATTTCCATTATCGACTCATCTGTCCCTATTTTTATGTTCGATCTATGAAATGTCAGAAAGTGGTGAAAGATGCTCGTCGCCCATTTACTTTCTTCCAAAACCATTTGTATTCAAATCAAGGGAGTCATCACAATGTGGGAGCCTGCCCACAGTGCACCAAAAGCAGCCCGCTTTGATCATCTTTTCCAATCTGGACCCCGGACGTGAGGGGCCAATATCAGTCAGAATGTGAAACAAAACTGTCTGGATGTTACGTTGGGGCAACGCGGCGTTTTCTGGAAAAAGGAAAAACAACTGGAGGTTTGACAGGAAATAAAAAAGCAAAATGAAGACTTTAGTGATTTTTTGTTTTGTTTTCTATTCTTCATGTTCTTAAACTTCCAGCACATGTATGAATTAATACGCTCCATCGCTTATGTGCTCCGAAACCGACGCCTTTGGCCCCAGCAGACTGTCCCCAAGCATGGAAAAGAACCCCTTTTTTTTTGGACAGGATCCCCCAGCCTGGGCCGCCAGGAGAACAACACATCCACATGGATGCTGGGGATGTGTGAGGTGTGAGAGGAGGGGCTCCACAGTGGGATTGCTCATTCATGGCTTTGGCCCGTCTGGCCATTTTGGTTGGACGGCCTTGCTCTGCATATGCCATGCAAACAACAATGGAGGGCATGAAGCAGCTATCTGAGCAGCTCCTTGGAGTTCCCTGGCGATGTCAAAACATGGCTGGGTTGAACACAAAAAGGGACCACGGGGCTGTACGGATGCTATGTGCAGGGATGGATTTGGATACAGTGACTGAACAACAACAGGATAAACCTTCCACCCCCCCCCCCTCTCTCTCTCCCAGCCTCCCCTTTTCCAGCCCACTGCAATATGTGGCACACTCATCCTGTAGTAAAAAGAAAAAAGGCCTCTAAAATATACTAAAGGCTGCACAGCAGCAACAGCCACATTGCACACATTGTGCATGAAATGTGTGTTGTTGTGTTTTATTATTATTTATGTTTTGAGGAGAATAGGATCTGGTGGTTTTGCGGATTATTTGAAGGGGCGCAATCCGAGGGGTCTGCCCCATTGTTGCAATCTGGTTTATTCGGTCGCTCTCTGCGTCAAAACCACGGCGCCACCACAGGGCTCTTCCTGACTCGTTTTCTGAACATGAACGTTAAAAATAAATTAATTAATAAAAAATAAAAACACACACAGCCCAGAATTTTCCTCCCAGTGGCTAATTCTTTTTTTCTGCCTCCCGCGAGCGTGAAGCGCGCTCTACAAAGGGCAACAGCAGAGAGCGGAATGGTTTGGTTTTCACTGATCCTGGTATTTAAACCGAAGGAACTCACCTTGACTGGTCTCTACTGAGGTAACAGAAGTGCCAGTGTTGTCTGCAGCCCAGGCATCGTTTGCGGAGCGCTGAGAGACCATGGCCACCATGGTCTGCAGCATTTTCTCCGGAGCGAAAAGTGACGTTTGTGCATCGGTGGATCTCTTGCCGGTGAATCTGGAAATCGGCGCTGTTATTTGTTCTTTAGCGGCCGGAATGATGCCGGGATCAGGTGCGGCAGTAGCGGCGGCGGCGGCGGCGGCGGTGGTGGTCGCGTCCGTTGCTGGAGGCTGGAAGGGGGTCGCGGTGTTAGAAGTAGGGCTCGGTCCGGCAGAAACAACGACGGGCGACGGCGAGAGTCCGGTTCGGGGCCCGAGGGCGGACCTGCTCTCGGGTAAACTGCGAGGCATGTCGGCGCGGAGGGTCTCCCAGGTGTCGGAGGCTGAGCCGGGCTTCCTGGAGACAGGCGACGCATCGTAGGGGCTGATGCGAGGTGCAGCTTCGGAAAACCCAGCGCATACATACAAAACAAATAGCAGAGCCGGGGATATGCACATCATTAAGGACGTTAGCCTCATATTCACTCTCAGCTCTCCATGTAAGCCCCAGTAATGGTCTCTCTCAGACCTTTCCCTGCAATGGACGCGCACTCCACCATTGATGTCCCCCCCCGGGCGGCGTACGCTGCTGTTTGTTGCCCTCTGAACCGCAAGGCAACGCTTCACCCGCTCTGCAACCTACCGAGAGCCCACGCGGGAGTGACGCGGGAGTGAGCCAATGGGAAGAATGCCCGTGGGCGCTCGCTCGTTCGCTGATTGGACGGCGCTGCGGCACCGTATTGGAGACACAGTATGCTTTTAATTATCAAACGTACCCGCTTCGCCTGGAAATTAGCTGAACACAAGCGGTACCATTCATAAATTGAACAACCTTTTGTGCCTATAAAACAGGATTAAATAGTGGGATTCTGTTATATTTGTACATCCTCATTCCATATATATATATATATACTACTCAAAAAAATAAAGGGAACACTTAAACAACACAATGTAACTCCAAGTGTTCTCTTTATTTTTATATATAGCCTAACGTTTTTAGTGAAGGGTTCCTCACCTACTTCTGTTTCTGCTTGATTGTTCACAGCTTTCACACCTGAATCTGTGTGAAACTATCCTGGATTCACTCATTTAGAAAAAAAACCCCACTCAGTTATAACAAGATGTTTTTCACTTTATAAAAATATACTATTTATCTTGCTATAACGTGAAACGTTTCTTGTTATAACATGATACGTTTTTATGTCGTAATAACGTAAAAAATATTTTGTTATAACGTGAAAAACATCTTGTTATAACAATTAACCTTTCACATTATAACGTGATAACATATTTTTATAACAAGAAAAGTTTCTTGTTATAACAATACAAGTTTGTATGTCGTAATAATGTGAAAATATCTTGTTATAACATGAAAAAACACCTTGCTGTAACAAGAAACCTTTCACGTTATAATGTGATACTGATCAGTTTTTCTTTTTCCAGCGTGGCCCTCTCTAGTTTAACATTTTGATTTTGAAAGTGTTCACCTGAAAATGTGTTATGCTATTGTGTCTGCTTTGATGGTTAGTGTGCGAGCGTTTATAACACGGATACGGTTTATAATCAGTGTACACTGTCCTCTGGTGGTCCTAATTATTGACTATATGTGGTACTAATATGTAACTGGAGCTCTGTTTAATGTAATGGTTTTATTTTGAATGGTAGTGAGGTCGGTTTCTGTATTTATTCGACGACGTATTTATTTATTCTTCTATTGTAAATTGTCCTGTTATTCCACAATGATGTCAAATCTGTAACGTTTTCAAATGCTCAGTTGTAGTTACCCGCCGTAAACGTTAGAGGGCAGCTGATGACGCCACTAGCGTCACACCAGTACTTCCGGTGAAAGCTATCAAAATAAAACTGCCTAAACAGGCATGCATTCCAACATTTATTATTGCGGAAGAGAGACAGACAAACACATGCTTTGCATCTTCATTCTATGTGTGATTTGGAAGTTGCCGCTTGGTTTTCAACAGTTCGGCTGTCACAAGTTAAAACGTCACCACGGTCTATTCGTTAATACAGACGATAGGTGGCAGGAGAGGGTAAAGAACAGGTACGCAACTCCGCCGAAGTGTTGCAGGAAGTTGCGCATGACGACTTGCTTAGGTACAATGGCGCCTCTAGATTTGGATAAATATGCAGAGATTGCAAAGCAGTGTAAATACCTCCCAGAAAACGACCTTAAGGTAAATGTGGCTTTATAGACGTGCTTTTGATTAGGGAACATGACAAACTCGCTGCCGTTTCATGTTGTGACAGCGCACTTAGCCAGCGTTAACCGTTACCGTTAGCTTCAGCTAGCTAGCTAGTAACGTTAGCTTGGCCGGGAAGTCAAAACCGTTAGAAGATACTGCTCGGCTTAGCTACAATAGCTAAACATAATACATGCAATGTTTATCGAAGCGGGAATGAGAGTTGCCTGCTTTTGTATGCCACTGTCTGCTGACGTTAAAAGTGACCAGGTGTCCACAGCGACCTGGCGATGATGCTGACTGTCATGGCGGTGGGATGGCAGCTAAGTTAAATGTTTTACTCCCAACGTTCGTCTGGACTGGACATGTTTCTGGTCCGTTTAACGCTACCCCAGAGAGCCCCGCCGAGCACCCGCGGGTGTCTTCCAGGTGCTCAGCTTTCCCTCCACCGTCCAAATAAACGCTGTTGACTCGACGACTCTAAAATGTGTTACAGTTGTGACTTGTGTGTCGCTCCGTGTTGGCCCGGCAGTTTACCGGCGACACGTCCAGGACGCTTCTCCTTCCAGCTCTTCTTGGACGAGCCGTCCCCCACAGGCTTTGGCAGAGGGCTTGCCAGTGACTAGACTTTGTGTCATGTACCCAGTGACTTACAAGGCGGACTGTTAAAGTAACTGCTACCAGGTCCCTCACTGCTGAGTCTGTGGGATGTCACTGTCCGCGCCGGTCACATCACAGATTTCTACCTCAACCACAGTTGCATTGAATACTTCAAAATCTGCCATGAGTTCTAAGTATTCCTGCATTGAATACCAGTGCTAAATGATGGCTGAACCCTTATCGCTCTTGTCTTTTTCTGCGATGTCGTCCATCTCTGCAGAGGTTATGTGACTACGTGTGCGACCTTCTACTGGAGGAGTCCAACGTCCAGCCCGTCTCTACTCCTGTAACAGTATGTGGCGACATACACGGACAGGTAAAATAACCAGCTCTGTTTACCCAAGCATTGCCGGGCACAGCCTGCAGATCACATACAAGATCTCTATCTAGGCCCACACGTACTTCTTGATATTGGTCAGTTGTACACATAAAATGCCATGCCTCCACTAAGTTTTTATCTCCTTGTGTCGCAGTTTTATGATCTTTGTGAGCTCTTCCGAACTGGCGGCCAGGTCCCAGACACAAATTACATATTTATGGTTTGTATATGGAAATCAGTTTGACCTTGAGAGGCACCTCATTCTATTTAACTGGTGTGTTGGCACAGCTGTTGGCAATAAACCGCTGTCATCTGCAGGGGGACTTTGTTGACCGAGGATATTACAGTTTGGAGACGTTCACCTACCTGCTGGTGCTGAAAGCCAAATGGCCCGACCGCATCACGCTTCTGCGTGGAAACCACGAGAGCAGACAGATCACCCAGGTTTATGGCTTTTATGGTGAGGTTTGAGTTCTGTGGCCGAGGTCGATCCGTTTTTCTGGCCAGCTGCGAACTGCGTTGTCACCAATCTCCCTTCCCGAACAATAATCCCACCTTTTCTGTCACCAGCGAAATGACTGTGTGCTTGTTTGTCTTGCAGACGAGTGCCAGACCAAGTATGGGAATGCCAATGCCTGGCGTTATTGCACCAAAGTGTTCGACATGTTAACGATTGCCGCTGTAAGTACTGAAGTGTTGCTGTGCTTTGTGTTCATTTGTCGTTATTGAGGTTCATGTTTACTTATTTCTTAGCAGACAGCAGCTGAACTACATACGAGCCACGGTGATGTTATAATACAGATTAAATGCTGTTTCTTCACCTAGTCTTAAAAGCTGCCTCTCATAATGCGATGCCGCTATCTGAGCTGCTTTAGGTGAAAGAAATGGACAGTCTCTACCTTTTTACATGGGAAACTGCAAAGATAGCAAAGCTAAGGCACTATCATAACACTGCTTTGGGAGGGCAGGTTTTTTTTGCGTGTGTGTGTGTGTGTGTGTGTGTATACATGAGCAGTTGATTTCCACTCCATTTCGCGTATTTTGAGTATTTATCTCCCCATTTCTGTCCGTGACCTTTAAATTTCACTCCCTTGTAATGCCTCTGCCACATTTGTCAGAATCATCCCAGAATCAACATTTTATATCTTCTTCTTTTCCTTTGGGCTGTTCCCTTTCAGGGGTCGCCACAGCGAATCATGCGCCTCCATCTATCCCTGTCCTCTGCATCCTCTTCACTCGCACCAATTAACTTCATGTCCTCTCTCACTACATTAATAAATCTCCTCTTTGGTCTTCCTCTAGACCTCCTGCCTGGCAGCTCCAACCTCAGCATCCTTCTACCAATATATTCACAGTCTCTCCTCTGAACGTGTCCAAACCACCTCAATCTGGCCTCTCTGGCTTTATCTCCGAAACATCTAACATGAGCTGTCCCTCTGATGTACTCGTTCCTGATCCTGTCCGTCCTCGTCACTCCCAAAGAGAACCTCAGCATCTTAAGCTCTGCCACCTCCAGCTCTGCCTCTTGTCTTTTCTTCAGTGCCACTGTCTCTAAGCTGTACAACATCGCTGGTCTCACCACCGTCTTGAACACCTTTCCTTTCATTCTTGCTGATACTCTTTTATCACACAACACACCTGACACTTTTCTCCACCCGTTCCAACCTGCTTGCACTCGCCTCTTCACCTCTTTTCCACAGTCTCCATTGCTCTGAACCGTTGACCCTAAGTACTTAAAGTCCTGCACCTTCTTCACCTCTGCTCCCTGTAACCTCACCGTTCCACCTGGGTCCCTCTCACTGACACACATGTAATGTAAAAAAATAATAATCATCCCAAATATGAAAAAGGGACTTTTTTTTTTTTGGCTGAAATGTGTAACCACTGATCATAGCTTCCGAAATAATGTTTGGGTGCTATTTGTTGGTTAGTCTATCAGCTATGGGTTTAACAACATCTCATTTTTCTGAACTAACACAGTGTCACTTAGGTAACTCCCCCGATTAACCTAGATCGTAAGAATAAATACAATTTGATATAATTTTTCTGTCCATATCTCTTGTCCTCATCGCCAGTGATTTCACTGTATTTCAGCAGACTTATGTCTGTTCAGAACCACAGCATGTTGTCTCTGTGCTGTTGCTAAACCAATCAACCGATGCTTCTTCAAAGAACTTCTGCTTAGAAGTTGCCAGTTCATCTTTGCACGGCAAACCATGCTTGTCATTTAAAGGTTAGCACAGTAGCACAACAATTCAATGTTGTTTTGTATGGTCTGTAACCGTTGGTCACGCAGATTCATAATATATATATGAGGTCCTAACTCTTCTATTTTGTGTTTTTGTTTTGTTTTTTTCGTCAGCTGATGGACGAGCAGATCCTGTGCGTCCACGGTGGTCTCTCCCCAGACATAAAAACCCTAGATCAAATTCGAACCATTGAGCGCAACCAGGAGATCCCCCACAAAGGAGCTTTCTGCGATCTGGTGTGGTCAGACCCCGAGGACGTGGACACCTGGGCCATCAGCCCCAGAGGAGCTGGCTGGCTCTTTGGCGCAAAGGTCACCAATGAGGTGAGTCGCTTTTTACTTTCATTGAGATCAGCTCACGCAAATTGTGAGTGACTTGCAATGAGTGCACGTGTACATTAAGGTTAAATGCCTACATGGTTACCTGATCATCAGCATTAGTTACAAAATGGTTATATCTCGCAGCAGCAGGTGCTCTTTGATAAAGCCTCTAAAACACACGCTGAGATGTCGGCACTTCAGAACCAGTTAGCAGTACAATGAAAACACATGTTCAGATAAATCCCGGAGATGTTTACAGTCCACAGACGTTCACAGATGCCGATTTATTTTCAGGATAAAAACTTAAACAGCTGTTGGTTTGCCACAGCCTCTGTCTCTGGATTCTATAGGCTACATTCATCTGTAAGGGCCAAACTACAGAGCCTATTGCCAGCGGGTCTGAGCCAGTCTTCCTCCTGTCCACCGACACATGGTTAATAGGCACGGCTGATATTAGAGCAGCATTTGGGGACGACTCCTCGGAGTCTATGCCACACGAAATGGCCTTTTTCACTACTGGATATAAAAAAAAAAATACAGATACAACCCAGCAACCATCAGGTAGTGTCGACACAGTGGATTTCATGCACTGCTGAATGCTGAAATGTCCGCAGTGACCGCATCTGCGAGCGCCATTTGGGAGGCCATTCGGTCAGGGAGTTGTTTGCATTTTGCTGCTTTTAATTTATGACGTGCGGAGCATAAAAGGCCCCTAAGTGACAACCCTGGGCTGCAGCGGCGGAGCTGTGCGTTCAAAACTGTTAACCTAAAATCGAATTTCTTCCGGATTAACAGTCTCCTCTTGATCTGTTGAAAATGGAACTGTAAATTTGGGAATTCGTCATTGTCTCCTCGACAACACGGAGAGAGTGCTGCTATGCTTGCCTGTTTGGTAGTCTCTGGTACTGATACTCAGCGTGTCTCCAATCTGTTCCTGGTTGAGTAGACAGTCACCGAACAGCGAACTGGATTACCGGCACTGATTAGGTTACCGATTTTAAGTGGTCAGTTACAGGCAAAGGTATGATGTGCCATTGGCTGTGATATGATTCCAAGGCAGGACTAATAATAGTGCTAAAGGTGATCACAACCCCACGCTGTGTATATATACGTACTTGTGGGACCAACATGGACACCTGTGACATAATGTGTGTTTAGCTGACAGAGTGCTTGAAGCTTACTGTTGACTGTGGGCAGCCGTGTTCATGCGACATCATGTGTGAAGTGAGGCTTTAAGACGGCATCCTCAGCCCGCATAAGATGGACTTAACAGGATTTCTTACTCTATTACTCTTATTGTCTGTTCACTAGTTAGTAGCTCCACTAATAGGCCTGTTTTACAGACACTTTGACATGTCATGGTGGGAAAAGCACAGCAGTAATTAAGAAAATGAATGACGTCTGAATTCCATTTAGCTGCTTCAGTTTCAGGGTCCCGGTATTGCGCATGCTGGCTCGCTGTCACGGCTTAGCTGGGACGCCTGAACACACTGGAGCCATTGTTGTAAGTAACAGCAGTGCTTTCCCTACTATGACCAGTCAAAATGTCTGCTACGAATAAAGCCTATTATCAGAAGCTGCAACGGCGAGAGTGATGCTCCCAATTTTCTGCAGTGAATTTTGTTAGGGGTTTTTTTTTTTTCTCATTTTTTTTTTTTTTTTTTTAGGGAGCTAAACCTTCAGCGATACTCATTTGGTTTTGTCATACAAGACACGACTTTGAGTTAACGTTTGTTGCTGTTTGTGACTGCCAAGATGCAAAACTGAAAATGTGCACACATGCAGTAAAGACAAACTTTGTGGTTACTTGTAGTGAAATGTAAGGAATATTTTTTTAGATATCAGAACATATCATCTATTGTGCTGGGGTTTGTTTCTTGTAACACATTATTTTCTCTTTCTCCCCATCATTTGTTTCTTTCGATCTTCCAAAAACAAAAACAAAACCCCTGCAGTTTGTTCACATCAACAACCTGAAGCTGATCTGCAGGGCGCATCAACTTGTCCACGAAGGCTACAAGTTCATGTTTGACGAGAAGCTGGTCACGGTGTGGTCGGCTCCCAACTACTGCTATCGCTGCGGCAACATCGCTTCCATCATGGTCTTCAAAGACGCTAACACAAGAGAGCCAAAGCTCTTCAGAGCGGTGCCTGACTCTGAAAGGGTCATTCCGCCGAGAACGACAACACCTTATTTCCTGTAAGCACATTGAACCTGAAACAGCGCAGCCATCTGTTCGGCCCCGATCCCAACTGGGACAGTGGCATCAGCACTTGTGAACCCATATGAATTTTGTATAGTACATTTAGAGTATTTACAGTGCTTTCCTTGGTGCCAACTGTCGTTTGTTATTCCCTCTCGGGCATTTAATGCCACTATTCTGCCGCTTTAATCCCCCTGAGATGTTACAGCAATAGTAAATGGGCTCAACAGTATCGCTGTGCTGTTGAAACGTTGTCGAGAAAGGATTAAAAGGCCACAGAAGTCAACTGACCCTTGTAAAATGTTCATATTTATAAATCCATTTTACTTTACAGTAAAAAATTAACTGCTGCGCAAATTGCCAGTGCAGTGTTATAGACGATGTCTCATTTTATTTTGATATGTATTAAAGCTGGGTGTGAGATAATGCACAAACGCAAACATCGCATCTATTCTGACACGTTGCAGTAGAATTATACGCTGATGTGTTACGATGATGTGATCTTATAAATATACATGTAAACCTGAGAGTTGATGCGGAAACATTTACTATATCTGTTTGTTGGACATTTCAGAATTGTTAAGCCTGTGCTACCTTAAAAGATTCTCTGTGATTTCCAGATTTGCAGTCCGCTCTTGGAACTATAATTTTTTTCTGTGCGTCACCATACTGTTTTTAAATAAAGAAATCCAAAAATTGGAATTGTAAATTGTAGTTAAGACATCAATACCTGTGTGACGGGGGGAAAAAAAAAACAAACTCAGACGACAGTTGCATTTTATAGCTCTTGATGTACCGTACTCTGAGGGTTGCATCAAAGGGGAGGATTTGACTGTGAGTCCCATAACATTTCGTTATTGTCTGCGTTGTTAAGGAGGAAAGGAACATCTGCTTTCATTTTGCAGAACTGAGGTAAGATAAAAGTAGACCGCAAGCCAACTTATCCAAAGACTACATAGCTATAATCCTATGAGACGTAAGACTCGCATAATCCTATAATAATCCTACATGAGAAGGAAGGAAGCATTACTTTCAAGCACACACTTGGAGCATTTTGCTCACACAGCTGTTCCAACACAAAATGAACAGCATCCTGGGGAGTGACATCCACAGGATTAAAAGCGTGGCCCAGTTTCAACTAAAAATGCAAAGAATGTTTCCCCTTTCAGGTCACTAAAAACAGTTTTGCATTAAACAGAAAAACAGAGGCAGCCACGCTGCCTGGCGTCGCTTTAAGCATTATCAGCATGATAAGGTTCCTCCAAATCCAGTTACTTTGGCCAGGGAAAGCCAGGGATTTCATCCACTGCAGCCCGGAGCTTTTCTCAGACATTTGACATTTGTTGTTTGACAGCTATACTAATGAACAGATTTGTTTATGACGTGATTATTTCAGTAGTGTCATATTATTAATTTCATACATTAGAGACATAACAAGGAGCGATGGGGCTGCGCACGCACTCACAGAACTGGAGTTACAGCCAGGTAACTACTACGTCTTCTGCCCAATGAGCACAGGCACAGCCGCGTGACGTCGCCAGCCGTCTGCGTTGGGGGGTGATGACGTGTAGCTCACCAGCTAGCAGCAGCAGCAGCTAACGTTAGCTTCTCAGACGAGACGGTAACGTTACCCAGCGAGTTCGTATCGACTGACACAACGAGAGCTTTTTTTAAAATTTTATTTGAGTGTATACGGAGAAAAGGCGAAGGTACAGTCATTGAGCACGCGATAGCGCCACGGACTGCTATTTTTTGTCGGAGTTAATATGGTAAGAGAAAGGCGACTTCAGTGAACGAGCAGGCTAGCGACAGCTAACATCACCCGGCGGTGGTGACATGAACGTTAACTCTCATTGTTATGGCTAGGAGAGCTAGCTGGCTAGCTGGCTGTCAAAACATAGTCTGACAGTACATTTCCTAATGGGATTAACAGTGATAAGACACAACTGTAAGACCTTTTACTTTTCAGCCCTTAACTCGTGCACACATTAGCAGGCTGGGTTAGTTAGTTAGTTGGATAGTTGGTTAGGCTTACACTGTCCAAACTCCAGATCTGGTGTTGCATTTAGTTTGTGATGAATTGCACAGTTACTCCAGAATTAGATCGCCTGAGCCCTATGAAGAAGAAGGACGTGTCCTCGCAGTAACTCCAAGCATTTTCAGGTCTTGTAGCAGGCTGGCATCTGCTTGGAGAAACGTTAACAGAAGCATCAGCAGCATGTCAGACTCCCGTGGGGAACATTTGTCCCCCTGTCCACGGTGTCCAATGGGTTTGACAAACAGTGATTGTTTTTCCAGTGAAATATCCTTCATCCACTGGTAAAACACTTCCAAATTACAGCAAGAGACTTTGCCAGAAGTGGCAACTGACGTTATAGAGTAGACACCCCAGAGTTTGCAAGCGTTTGTCTCTTATTGATGTCACAATAGGCCACCTATTATATGATGATGAACATGGGCGCCAAAGTGAGTGGGTTTTGATCTTGTTGATACCAACTGGGGGAGCCGTAGCGTTACGATGGTGAGCGCTGTAAGTTGTGTCTCCAGACATATCTGTATTGTGTGTTTGTGTGGAAATAGGTACTGCTTGAAAGACATGTGTAGGTCTCGTGTGGATCCCTTCTCATCAACCAACTCGGAGAGAGGGCGGCGTACCTCGACAGCTCCGTACAACAATGTGACGAGTGACTGTTGCAGACAAATAGCCTCTGTTGTCAGTCTGGGCATTTGTAATAACTGTCTCTTTTCTTTTTCTAGATGTAGCAGAATGGGATTTCCAGCGGAAACCTGCTCCGAGTGGCACAGCGTAAGGACGAGGCGCCGTTTCAGTCTCCAGAACAAGGAGCCGTAAACCACTTGCCGCCCAGGAGACGGCACTTTCCGCTCCAAAGGAGACGCTGAAAGGACCCGCGATGTTTGCCAAGTTGAAGAAGAAGATCGCCGAGGAGGTGGCCACAGCGCCCCGGAGTGGTGTTCGTATACCGCGCACCATCAGCAAGGAATCCATCACCTCGGTGGGGGCAGACTCGGGGGATGACTTTGTAAGTTGGACTGTGAAATCGTCACCCGTCACTAGCCTTATGCTTCGAAATGTTCGCATGGGGTTTCTGGACATCTTTTTTACTTATTACACATTATAAAACAGTCACAGCTTCTTGGCAAGGAACCACAGTGGGGGGAACAGGGACATCCTTCATGAAGTAATAAAGCAGGAGAAACCCTATCAATAAACACAACCTGATAGCATCTTTCATTCCACCTCCAACGCCAAGTCAACGCCTGGCTCTTTCAAACTCCATGCCCCTGTTTTGCTTCGCTTCTTTCTTAAGCATCGCAAGTGTTTCGTAGAACGTGTGCGTGTCCACCCTACGAGGCAGCAGTGTGATGTTTAGGCCTGTCGTCTAAATGTTAAGAGATACTCTGGCTGCTCCTGTTGATGCTAATGGCCGCTGGCCAAGCTGCATTAGTAATCCCCTCCGTGGGCCATCCCAACGTGCAACTGCCAAATGTATAGATGTCGTCATCTTCAGTACCCATCCCTCTGCTCGGTGAGGATCACAGAGGAATGAATAGCTGCATGATGAGATCAATAGTTTGAACTCGGATGTGAATTCGAAAAGCAGGATTAAAAAGCAGTCAAACTGCAGCAGTTTAAAAATACAATAAAAGCCTGAAAGCTTTTTTGTGCCTTCATTTTGTCTTTCAGTACTGAAAAATGAAAGGCAGGAAATCTGATGAATTCTCTCGAGGAAGTCATTAAATGTCACAGTATTTTCTGAACGGGCCATTTTACGGAAAGCAGTAGGCTTTTATTTTATTTATTAATAAAATAAAATGTATTATTTTATTTTTAAACTTTTCTTTCACACATTGATTGGATTACACTGTTTCCAGTCCAGCCGTAATGGAAAATAGATCAAAAAACAACAATGATCAAGGATGAGTTTTCTTGCCGTCTGAGTTAGTTCTGAAAAGTCCTGGAATTTCAGGTCAGGGCTTATGATTGGAACCCTGGCAGGCTTTTGAAATAGTCACCAGTCAGGCAGTTGTAGGTAACAGGGCTTGGGAGTGACTGGCATTACTATAGAATGGGGATGACTTAGTGGGCTGGATTGTATTGTGTTGATTGCATGTAGGCAGGATACCGTGTTACTCAGTGTTAGGACTAACCAGTGTAACATGAAGCCACGTTGAATCATTTCTCTTGTTCTTAGTGGGTTCTGACGTGCACGCAGTGGTATTTGTTTGGCTTTTGTCAAGCTTTTCCCATATTGTCTTCGAGAGAGAGGTTGTTGTTTTCCCTTGTAAAGGAAATCCATAGGTGCGGCAAAGCTCTGTTCTTTGGAGCTAACAGGGGCACGCAGTCCCCTCACAGGGGAAGCCAGACTCCCGAGGGTGTCGTGCCGTCTCAGTTGCACTCGGCTAAATTATTTAGTGACGTCGCTGAGTTAGCGATATTGCCAGCTGGTATGTGACATTGTGTTTCTGGTACAATGAATACTTCTGTATGAATGAATGAATAACTGTGGATGCCGCAGTTTACCCAGCTCGTTTGCATGACACTGACTGGTGGCCCCTTTCCTTTCTAAGTATATTTTTACGGGCTTTATATGCCTTTAATGGATAGACAGCGGAGAGTGGAAATGGGAGACAGCGAGAGAGGGGGATGACATGCAGCAAAGGACCTACAGGCCAGAATCGAACCCGGGTCCGTTGCGGTGAGGACTGTAGCCTCGTAAAGGGGCCGGGCGCTCTACCAACTGAGCTAACCGTGCTGCACCTTTCCTTTCTGCATCCATTTCTTATGTTTTATTATTCCTGCAGCTCACTAGCCAAATACCAATGATCTCTCATACAGAGGTATTTGTAGTGCAACAGCAATGTAGTTTAATAACAGAACGTCTTTATGCGATCTAAAACATCAAGGATAAACTTCAGGTTTTGGGCTTGATATGTGGACTTTATATCTAGGGAATTCCGGAAACTTCGGACAGGTCACCAGATTAGAAAGTAGCCAGTCGAGCGACGTTTCCTGCGGTGAACAGAACAAGTTACCATTGAAATGCTTTGAACATCAAAACTTGATGATTTCTGACTTTTGGTGGATATTAGCTTTAAATTCAACACTACGAACAGGATGAATATTGTGTGTGTGTGTGTGTGTGTGTCTTCAGGCCTCTGATGGCAGCAGCTCCAGGGACGACCTGCCCGCCCAGCTCCTCAGAAGGAATGATCAGATCCGGAAGCTGGAGGCCAAGCTATCAGGTAGGACGTGACAGACTGAGGTCAAGCAGCTGAAGCGAGTCCACCTGTAGCTCTCAGGCGAGATCAGTACCCAGGATCAGAGACATTAAAACCCAAGTGCCAGAGATGCACAGGACTGTAATGGCGCTTTTCCATTAAACAGTACTAGCTCCCTCAGCTCGACTCGACTCGCCTCGGTTTGGTTTTCCACTGTGTGAAAGTTGTACCTGCACCTGCTTCCAGGTACTTTTCTTCGTACCACCTCCGGCGAGGTTCTGAGCGAGCTGAGGCGATACTAAAATATTACTTGAAAACACGGCAGACTGCTGATTGGTCAGAGAGAATCATCACTATTCACTGCGTCATCATTGCAAGCGCCAGACGGAGTAAATAGTTTGGCCAGAGATTGCGTGATATACCGATTACTATTACGGCAACTCCGAAGAACACGCCGCGGTCAAACGAAACAACGTTTGTCTTCTTGCTGAGAGAAACAGCCACATCCCGACGTTCAAAAACAGCACACAGTCGATTTCCTCCATTGTCCCGTGTGTGTGGATAGCGGGTTTGTGGGGCGGCAGTTTCCTGCGGCGTCGCTATGACGACCAGGTACTATCATGGAGGTACTTTCTGCAATGGAAAACGGAGTGAAAAGCGAGTCGAGTCGAGCTGGTACTGGTAATGGAAAAGCGCCATTAGTGATAGTGCCCATCATAATTGTCGGTTAATGAAATAACATCAGAGTCGACATAAAGGCTGAAGCATAGGCCCGTCTGTCTGCCCGCACAGGAACAATCACCCGCAGAACCCGTAAATACTCAAAATAACCATGATGACACACATAACAGACAAAATATTGGATAAAACACTGGTCTCGGTAGTGAAACTTGAGTGCCTCTGGTGTATGAGACAGGCAGCAGCAGCTCAAACAAACTATCTTTGTCAAAGGAATGTGACTGGATCCCGTCAGGAACCAGTTTTGAAGCCGGTATATGTAAATGCTGGATTCAGTCTCATAGTGTCAAGCCGATGACATTTAATCAGCCCTGCCCCTGTCATCGAGCAGTTAAATATCTGTGCTTTAGTCTTTCCGTGACACAACTGCAAACACGCCATGAGCCCGACCGCGTCGCTTTCAGTTTGTGGAACGTGCCGTTTTTGCCAGAGATCCAGATTTGAATCTTGAGTGAGTCAATTTCGCAGCAAGATGGTGGCAGCTTATCAGAAATGACACACTTGTCAAACATCAATATGTCTTGCAAAAGTTAATTATGGTTTCATTTGGCCTTTCACTTCCTCAACCATCTAAATTGACCACACCGCTTTGCCTAGGAAGAACAGTGTCCTCTTCCTGTTTTTTTAATTTTTATTTCAAGCAGGAAAGTTAAGTTTCACTATAAACCTGAGCTCGCTCTACATTTAGAACAATGCAGCACAGAAGGTGTTAGCCATGCTAGCAATTATTTTTCTTGTTAATGGTAATTTTATCAATGTCTTGGAAGAAATATGATAGTTTATTGCTCTCTGAATGTTTGGTGGCTGTTTATTCAATGGGACAAACGTACCTGTAACATACATATTTGATTTAGGGTGTTTTGTTTTTTTCCCCCTCCTCTACTTAGTATAATGGCTCCTCTTCCCTTTTGGGTGGCTTATGGGCCTTGCACCCCTAGAAAAGGTTAAAGGTCGCACATTCATGCAGCCGTTTAACCAGCATGGTTTTCTCAGATAGGAAAATCATTAATAGTTTTACCTTCCATTATTTCTCAATCATGTTTTCCCTTTTGCTTTCTCCCCCTCCTTCTGTTCACTTTCTCTCCTGCCTCTCTCTTTACCGTCATCTACCTGTTCCTCCTCCTTGTTTGTGTTTTGTGTGTGTGTGTGTGTGTGTGTGTGTGTGTGGTGCGTGTGTCTATGTACTGTTGCTCCCCCGACCCATCACCCCACTCCCCAACACTAGACTACGCTGAGCAGCTACGAATTATGCAGAAGACCAAGGACAAGCTTGAAATTGCATTAGAAAAGCATCAGGATTGTACGTACCTCTACTCTCCTCCCAGTTACCTTCCTTTCTCTCATTTGTCTGTCGGCTGTAATAACCATCGCCGAGTGTAGCATCGCATCCTCCCATGAAGATCATTTCTTATCCCAGATGCTAATATCATGGCCTTTAGAGGTTTGCTTTGGGTGCGCTGAATGCTTTTCCCTTTTTCAATCTAAAAATCTGCTCTCAGATCTTTTACAGTGGTATTAGTTTGGCACGTTGACTTCAGAGTTATGTACGCTTTGTGTGTTAGTTTGTCGGTGTACACGCTTTCCGTCAATTAGCCCCACACATCTACTTTGATTAATGGTTCCTACAATGTGTGGTTACAGCTCTTAAAGATGGGATTTGAACCTATTGATTTCAGTTAAAACGATAGCTCACTAGCTACTCTAGCTACCGTTATGAACATTAGGGCAATGTTTACAGCCACACACCTATTATTTTAATATCAACATGTCTTATAGCTGTGTTGCATTGTGGTCTGTTGGGCTTCCTGCCAGTGGAGAAACTGGAATATCTGGCTCTTATGCTGGATTTGTCATGGTATTGTTTGTTTTTGTGACATCAGCTGGACTTGTCTATTCGACACTGTTGGGATTATTCTGTGGATATTTATGGTCCTGAGGATGGATTCGGATGTTTCCGGCGAGCTTTCCGCTTGCCTCAAATTTGGATTTTGGGCACACGAAATAACACAGTCTGAGCCCCAATGTCCCGTTCCGGCTCTGTCACGGCTGCCCAGAGAAGAGCCGACGCCATTCTGCTGGACACACAAGCAGAGCTTCTCGCTCGCAGGTCTTTCCTCCGCTTCACTCACGTCCCACTCGAGGTTTGCTTTTGCGCCTCTGAGGTGTGAAGTTCACTATGTGAATGCATATAAAGACCTATATTGATCAACAGTAGACATTAAATTCTACAGTTTTCCTTCTGTTCTGTTGTAATATACAATATTCAGAAATGATGAGACGTTGTGCTGTGTTCGATAATTACAAAGTACAGACACAACGTATAAGATCTGTAATGTCATCTATCATAAATGAGCTGCAAACTTTTTTTTTTTTTTTCAATATGCGTTTGTTTTGACAAATCAACTCTAAACTTGATTGAAAATGCGGCTGCTGAAGAGCAAACCGCTCGAAGAAGCTCCGTTTCCTGAAAGCGCTTCCAAGCACGCACCGGAACAGCAGAGTGGCAGCACAACAGGAAAGCCACACCGCTGCATCCACTGGACATGAGGGGTCATCGGCTGGTTGCCGCGACGTTTACAGAGGGCGCGTTCATGTTCTTCAGAGGGTGAACCGTTTCCCTGTTGGGCGCTCCATTCGTCTCTAGTGCCACCAGCAGGCGAAGCGATCAGCTTGCCTCTCAGACGCTTTTAGGGACATGAAACCTTTTGATTTGAATGACCCAACAGCTTTTCCCTTAGCGCTTCTCTCAGGGCTGACTAAAGGATTAGTTCGTGGTGAAGAACGACTCATTATTGAGGTCTGTTAGGCTCTAACAGTAGTACACTGTTGTTGGTGCTGTCTGGTACTGAAGTATTGTGAGTTGTACTGAGCAGTGCTGCGTCAAGGAGATGTAGACGTTAGGGTGGATGTCTTCATTAGTTCACACACAGATATTGCAGTGCTGGCTTTAACAAACTGTGTTTTAAATTTCTGTCAGTTGCCATGCATCGCTTGCTTCTGGGATGAACGCACTCCTTAATCTGACTCTTAACTTTTCACAGCTACTAACGGTGCCTCTGTCTGTGCTATTTCTTTTCTCTTTGGTTGCATACAAACCTCTCTGTATGGTTTCCATCTTTCCCTCTTTTTTTTTTTTTTTTTTTCCCCCCCCCCCCATCCTTCTCCTTTTTTCTCCCCTCC
>CM022476.1:28507078-28523484 GCA_011952105.1 Coreoperca whiteheadi
GTCCCTTCCGGAGGTGCGGGAGGGGCGGCTCGCTCTGGTTTCCCCCCCCCCCCCTTTTTTTTTTTTCCCCCCCCCCCCCCCTCAATGCTCTCACTTTCACTGCCCAGCATCCATAAAGAAACTCCAAGACCAGAACGAGTTTCACCAGGCCAACCGAGCCAAAATGGCCGAGGGGATGACTTTAGCGCTGGAGAAGAAGGATCAGGTAAGCGCCACTCGGTCTCGCTTACTGTGCAGTTCGGACTTGTGGCTTGGGTACTTATCTCTTTCTATCCTTCTACCTGCAGGAATGGATGGAGAAGATGGCCGCTGTGGAAAAGGTAAGTGTCTAAATCTATCTTTGGTGACTTTCAATGATGCGCTATTTTATGATGATGTTGAAGATCCTTGACGCCTAACATGCAAAGATCAGGGACTTCAAAAACAGCGCAAGACGCAAATTGATGGCTATGGCAACGTATGCTGAACGCCGGAGCAGCAGGTAATGCTGGAGTAAAAAGGATCAACGCGTATAAAAGCACCGCCTATATTGGCTACTGATCAATCCTCTTGGAAAAAGACGTCACCAGTCATAGAAGGTCCTGCGGAGCTCGGTGCGCGGATTAAGAACCAGATTAATTTAAAAGAAGCTTGCTGCGTGAGAGGGTCTCTGAGGAGGGCGAGAGGGTTCAAAAACCAACAAAACCCTTGTGCCTTATTGTCCCGATATCATCCTACAACAGAGACTGATTCACGCAATAGCCGTGTAGGCTACTTGTGGTACTTCTAAGATATGAAAGTAAGCCTACTCGCCGCTTTGAATTGTTTTTATATTTATCTTTAACTTGCTCCCAAGTCCGTTTCACACCGTTCGGGGTTGCAGCTCGAAAGAATAAGGCTAAAACGATCATAAGCGCCGTTAGAATACATCTAAGCAACACATTCGTTCAGGTTTTTCAACAAATTATTTTAGCTTTTAAGTTTGCTTTAACTTTGAACTATTGAGTTACATTATACTTTATTCTTGATGCTGCACTGAAGTCTGGCACTGCTCTATTTTAATTTTTAAGTCACCCATTGTCTTTTTCTTCTTTTATAAATGGATGTTAATATTTACGACATATTTTAGTGTTTAATGTGTGATGTACTCGGCAACGCTGAGTTTGGTAAGTGCTTTACAAATACATTTTTTAATTATTATTAATGTAATTATCGTCAGATCCCGTGCCCTAACGATGGGGCAGTGATACTGTAACCCTATTAATTAATTTACACACTCACACAGTCGGTGATTCTTAGGCAGCTGTGTTGCTTTCAGCTGGATTGTGTTTACCGCCCCTTTTTATGGATTGGGAAACCCTGGGTTGACTTACCGAGTTGATAACCAGCGTCGTGTGACCGCTTCCCCTCACTGCGGGTTGTTACGGTCGGTGAAGCCGGATAACGGGAAAAGAGATCCGGGGAACGTCGAGCTTGCTTCGTAGCGTGGGCCCCTGGTGTGAAAGCACACTTTAATTTGGCTTCTTCAAACCTGCACATGTCCTGAAAATGGACACCTGCATGTGTACGCTGGTATAATATATAACTGTTGTGTTTGTTTAGGACAAGGCTGCCCTGTCAGCCCGGCTAGAGGAGATGATGCAGCAAAGCGTAGTGCTCTTCCAAAAAAGGGATGACCTGGATGAACTGGAGGGCTTTCAGCAGCAGGAGCTCGCTAAAGTTAAACACATGGTGCGTACATGTGGAGTCGGACGATTGGATTTGGAGCATTACTGTGATGCAGTTTGCCAAATTCTTCATGTTGTGACTCAATTGAAAATTGGAGGTGAGCTGGAAAGGGTTTAAAGAACTGCTCTTTGGAGTAAGTGCAGTCTGTGAGTCTCGGTGCAGGATAGGAGAGGCTTTTTGGCACTGAATGTGTTTTGAAAGCACTTTGTTGAGGTGTGATTTGATTTCACCGGGGTTCATAGCAGCGCTTTCTTTAGTGCGTGATATGTTCTTTCATTATGATGGATTTCTATGTCTACCAGTTGCTGAAGAAGGAGGAGCAGCTGAGCCAGCGCGAGCGGGAGCTCCAGCAGCAGGAGGCTGAAGTTCAGTCGGCAAAGCGAGGGCTGTCCGAGGCTCGGGGGAAACTCCAGGCCCTGGAACAGCAGCACGAGGAGAGCTGCAGACTCAACGCTGAACTTGAAATAGAGAGGTAAGAAGGCAGCAGCATGTGATTTTTCTGCTCTTATAAGTAATCTGATGAAAAATCGTCTGTTTATGGAAAATGAAAATCTGTTAAAAATGCAAACAATATGACCCGGGCGTTTCCGCAGCAATTACATCGGGGATTTGCCTGTTAACTTTAAATCTAACAGATCTAAAAAGGAGTTCAATACGCACCCTATACTCTATAAATTAGAAGTTCGCATTTGTTGATTTTTGTGCAACAACACGAGAGACGACCAAGTGCATCTCATTGGATCTGTCCAGAGAGGAGCTGCTGCTGCTCCGAGAGGAGGCAGACAAGAAGAGCGCTGAGCTGCAGGCAGTCATCCAGCAGGTCTCTGAGGACTTCCAGAAGGTCAGACGTGAACGCAAGCTGCACTCTACTGCTTCTTTATGAAGTTCTCTACACCATTCATTCATAAATCATTTGTCACGGCAGTTGACTGGGAGTCAAGCGAGTGTGTGTGAAATGTTTGTGTTTCAGTCACAGAGTACGGTGTCGACTTTAGAGAGGTCCCTCCAGGAACTACAGGCTGAACATGACGTTCTGAAGTTGCAACAACAAAAGGTCAGAACCTAATCAAACTGGGGCTTCTCCATCCATGTGTGTGCTCTAAAAATGCTTTACATTTTATAATACGTACTGTTTGGCAACAGCCCAAAATTGACCGCCACATTGTGAGTGAGAGAGTCAGGGAAGAGTACAAATAAAAAACAGAGAACTAACAGAACACATGGCCTAGTCCTACACTTAGTGGCGGCTGTGGCTTGGTGGCAGAGCGGGTCGTCTACCAACCGGAAGGTCGGCGGTTCGATCCCGGCTTCCCCCAGCCAGCCATGTGTCGACGCATCTTTGAGCAAGCTGCGCCTTCGGTGTGTGAGTGTGTGTGAATGATTAGTTTAATTTGTACTGATGGGCAGTTAGCCCCTGCCATCACTGTGTGAATGGGTAAATGTGATTTGTAGTGTGAAAGCGCTTTGAGTAGTCGGACGACTAGAAAGGCGCTATACAAGTACAGTCCATTTACATTTAAATTTAGATGTAGTTTGACATTGTTCCACTTAGCTTCACCTTTATCCATAATCTTGTGGTGTAGAACCAAAAATATACTTCCACATTTTGCTTTTCACAGGCTTAGTGTTGTGATCATCCATTGCTAGTTTCCTCAATCTTACATTAGCATGGTGAGCATCACTGTCCTACATTTTAACTGTACTTAAAATTCTGATATAAAAGTGGACTTCCCTAGCACAAGATATGAAACATAATATGGTGTATAACGTGTACAACAGTAGGGTTGGGTATCGTTAGAATTTACTAGATTCCGGTTCAAATTGATTCCCCGTTTCAATTCCAACATGGTTCGAATAAAGTGAAGCCCCACTTTTGAGCCCATCGTTCACTGCTATTGTGACGTTAGCCGTGCATGCTCGTATCTAAACAAATCGACACGCTGTTGCGTTGATACATGACGTGGACAGGTTCCGGCAGATAGCCATGTCCTTGCAGATATGTAGCCTTTGTTTGCAGTAATAAAGGGTTATCGCGATAAGCAGAACCGAAATTCACACCCGGTTCTTGGCATTTTGGATTCGGTTCACATTTGGAGCTGGTTTTCGGGTTTCCAACCCTATACAACAGTAAGCAGTCAGCATCTAGTCAGGTTTTTGTGGAACTCAAGTACCAAAAAATCAGAATGAGACTTTATTCAAGACAGGGAGTTTCATCATTTCTCTGGGGCAGTCAGGATATACAAGGGGGGATAACAGAATATGACAATCTTATCAGACCTTTAGAAGAACAGTGGTAACACATTTTAACATTGAGTTAAGAAACAGTTTGCTGGAGGCTTGTTTCATGTCTTCCCTTGACATCATCAGGCAGCTGTAACAGAGGAGGACAAGGAGCGCTTGTTAGCGGACCTTCAGAAGAAAGTGACTTCTCTGGAGAGACGGCTGCAGGGGAACCTGAGCCAGGACGAGCATCTACAGGAGCTCCTCCAGGAGGTGAGGAACATCTAGAGCAGGCTGGAGCCTACTACCTTATTTTATGTGGCAGATGTTAAAAGATCCCTTCCACTATGTAATTTACATTAGACTAACCCTTTTTAGGAAACATTCAGGACAGCTTTCTGCTCAATAATGTACGTACCGTAGTATGTACATACCAACTTAATTCCGTCAGCTGTAGGCCTGAGACCAAATATCAATTTTGAGCAATTACCATTCAATGAAATGGAATAAATGCAGGATAAAGTCAAAGCCAACATTTAATTTTAAAGGCCCCATCTGTCATTTTTTTGACCATATAAATTACAGGTATGTTTACGTCATCACGAAAACTTGGTCGGGTTAACTGATAGTGATTTTAAATTACTGGACCATTTTACTGCTGTGTTTACAAACTGTATTGATGTAAAGAAACATTTCACATAATCACAAAATAATAATTGAATTGAATGGAATGTAGATTAGAATCTTTTTTTTGATCAATCTGATCATTTTGAGCATCACTTTCATCAGTTTTCTGATGCGCATGCTGTGCTTGAAACCTAATAGGTATCACGTTAAGCTTACCTTCACATGCATTTCGTTATGACTGTGCCCTGTCCCTGTACTAGGGAATGATTTCCAGACAGCGTATGGAAATGTCGGGAAAGATATAGAAGCTTAACCACCTATTGATCAGTGCAGTTGTTGACTTTTCAGAAGTCCAGCCTGGAGCAAAGTCTGGAAGAGACGAGAGCCGAGCTGCTGGCGGTTCGGACGAACCACGCCGATACTGTCAGCTCCCTGGAGGCACAGGTAAACCAGTGCATCGATTCACTAAACCCCGACCTATGGTAAAGTCCCTGCATCTGTGCTATATTATCATTTCCCACCGAATCTGCAAACGCATGATTTATGAACGGATAAAGTTTCAAGTAGCATGAGAACTGCTGAGATCTTTACTCCATGTGCTAAATTAGCAAACAGCTCACTAAACGAACAGTTGATGCTGTTGCAACTTTCAAGTGAATAAAAAAAGAGACCATGACAAAGCTTCTGCTGGAAAACAATATGTGGCTTTCCTAACTTTCAAACTTAGAACAGGCTTCGTTGTCAAAAGTCAAAACTGTGTTAGCCGGAGGTAATAAACCAGTGTCACAGAATGCCCTTTCCAGCTGAGTCTCTCCTGTCTGACCTCAGGTATCCAGAATGAGTTGCAGCATTACTGAGCTGCAGACCCTCCTCCGACACAAAGACGACTCCTCCCGAGCCTACAGACAGAGAACAGACGCACAAGTAAGCAACAGCACAGTACTGCAAGAATAACCGATAATGAAGCATTGATGTTTCTCTCCATGTTCGTGGGTTGATGGGCTGCTCTGGCTCAGGCCGAGCGTGAGTAAATCACGTTATTTAGCCCCGCGGGTTTTTGCCTCATGCACATTTACATTGTTTGAGTTATTATGTCTTGTGGAACATAAACAGAAAACTTGTGAGAATTTTTAATTGAATCAGAGTTTTAAGCTGCTCAAAGCTGAGCTAATAAACTTTTGACCAATCGGGGGGGTGCAGAAAAACACCAAAGCCATCTGAAAGGTGGGCACAGCCACCAATATCACCAGTGTCTAAAGAGCCATGTGATTCAGTTGATTTCAAGGTTAATATCAAAAATGAATTCAAAAGCATTATATTTGATATGTTTAATTGTAGTAGAGAATCGGGAAGCTTTGAATGACCCGAATCAGCTTCTTGTTCCTTTTGAAGCATTGTTCCCTAACCAAGTCACACGGGTGCGGGGAGCACGGAAGGAATACAGTAAAGACTGCCTGTCGACAGCTGACAACTGTGAAGAAACATTCTGGCTGGGCTGACTTTAATATGCCTGGTTCCTCACAGTAATGGATTTCCGTGGACTGGCTGATGATGTTGCTCACAGTGAGTGTGGCAGTCTGCTAGCAAGCAATCATTGTACTATCTTCTGATCCAGATAGCTAATCTGGAGCAGCAGGTCCTAGAGAGTAGTGGGCGACTGAAGAGCGCAGAGCAGCAGATCACAGAGAAACAGCACTACACGGATAAACTGGTGAGTACCGCGACGGTCAAATGCACAAATTTATTTTCCCAAAGAGACAGACTTATCAGTGAACCTATAAACCTCTGGTTGGAGGACACTCTCTGAGCGTTTTGTCAGGTGTC
Organism: Coreoperca whiteheadi; assembly: GCA_011952105.1. Lineage (NCBI taxonomy): Eukaryota > Metazoa > Chordata > Actinopteri > Centrarchiformes > Sinipercidae > Coreoperca > Coreoperca whiteheadi. The sequence continues at coordinate 28,513,457 of CM022476.1, forward strand.
AGTCTCAGCCACGCCGTGGGAAAGTAAACAAATAGAGCTTTCCTCATCAAAAATAGAATATAAGTGAGAAGTATGGTTGCAAAAGCACTTTCCTCTATCGGTTATTGGACAGCGGTCAATAATTGGTTAATCATTAAAAGCCTAATTATATTTTAAAATTCACAAGTCAGTTATTTGAATTAAGAATGAAATTAGAGTCCAAATTGCTGCTCCTACTCCACATGTCAACACTCTTTCAAAATATTAAACCTTAGTTTGCAGGATTTGATTCTTTACTTTGGCGTCATCTGGTGGTCGTATCAAGAATGACAGTGTGGCAGATACCAATGTACACTCGGGAGCACCACAACTATAGAAATGCATGCGTTCAACACAACATATATTAGAATCCAGGTTTTGTGTGCAGTCACAATATACAGTATATTACATAATGCAATAAGCTATTGATCCACAACATGTACCCATTTGCAACATATAGAGCATTTAAAAGGAAGATATGGTGTTATTTCTAAGCTGGCATTGTCCATGTGCACTGAGGTCCTTTTTGAGGGAAAATGCTGCCTTTCAGTCTGGTTAAAATCAAGTGAAAGTGGGTTTTTGGATGTTTAACTATGCATTTGTATGTGTGTTCATTCAGCAAGGAGAGTGGAGTGCGGAGAAGGCCTTTCTGGATCAACAGGTGTGTTTGTTACAGCAGCAGAGTCAGGAGAAGGCCAACCGGCTGGAGGAAAGCATCACCTCTTTCCAGACAGAAAGACAGACGCTGCAGGACCGGGTGGTACGTTTTGCTTCTCTCTTTCAGCTCTTTTTATTTGTGGTCCGTAACACTGGGTTAGTCGTGGACATAAATGGATTTCTTGCAGCGCGGAGAGCGCACCGTTTGCTCTGTGTTGACTAATACGTTCCCTTCCCGGGTCTTGTGTGCTAGGCTGATCTGGACAAGCAGAGGGGCGAGGCACAGGCCACGCTGAGGCAGCAGACCGAGGAGCTGGAGCATTGCAGGGTTAGAACAACTACAACAAGCACAAATTGGCATTTGATTGACTTTGAAAAGCTGAGATCTCATATTATCTGCCGATATGTTTTATTTATTTATTTTTTTAAAGAGGAACGAGCGATGGAAAACATCCATCTATTGCAGCTATTCAATATTCTGTAAATAATGAAAATCGGCTGCTCAGACGCCAAACCTTAACGTTCACCAAAATTGTCCAGATCCAGTAGAAACATAGAAGTCTAAAAATCTGTAGTCCTCACTCTTGTCTCGGTGTGTTCCCTCAGGCGGAGCTGAACAGCCGGCAGATGGTGAGCACAGAAATTGCCAAAGCTCTAGAAGAAACCCGACGTCAGAAGGAGGAGCTGCAAACGCAGGTCTGTGGGCAAACACACGTCATGCAATATCCACAGTAATAGAACGGCGACAGCTGACATGCGGTCCCCCACAAGTGATGTAGCAGTCTCCCTCTGGACCGGTCGCAAACACACGTATTCCTTCTGTAGGAGAGGAAGAGTCGTTATTTAGTGCGCCTAATGTACCTTTTTTTTTTTTTATTCGAGCACTCGCAGATTATAAGACAATGTAAAGAAATTCCGAGCTGGTTGTCATTCGGCGTGTGTGTGAAAGCATGTAAGATAAGATAAGATATACTCTGTCCATTCCACAGTTCTTGCAAAGACAACAAAAAAATACAAAATAAAAGGAATAAACGTCTCTCAACACGTCCTCTCACAAAACATGTACCCATTTACACTAGACAGGTACGTATATAGTACACACATTAACACCTTTCATTGGCAGTTTATTTTTTTTCTCAAATATTAAAAACCGTTATTAATTGCAGCTCCCATATTGCACATCCCTAATGGTATAGACATTATACAATGAAATAATGCACAACTCCCTAACCCACAAAAATGCACAACTGACATGTTGCACACCCCCTATAATATACACATTGAACAGTTACATAATGCACAGCCCCCCCAAATGACCTACAGATAGCACAACGGACATGTTGCACACCCCGATAGCCTACACAATCCACATACCCTAAGCATTACATGATGACATAATGAACATGTGCTGTGTAATGAAGTGTCGGCCTTTGCTTGGCGTCAGGTTGGCGAGCTGACCGCGTCCCTACAGACCGCACGGCAGGAACTATCCGCTGTCGCTGGGAAGCTAGCACTGAGAGAGGAAGACGTCAAAGCACTCCAGGATGGTACACACATGCACAAACACACTTAAAATCCTTCAAACAATGTTGCCACCCGCAATTTCCCGTGCTTCCCTTTTTGTAAGCTTGAGGTTAAGTTCTCAATGTCGTTTCTCCTTTGTGTAACAGTAGTTGTTAATTTCTTAAAATGGTGGATTATGTTGTTTATATGTATATATATTGTTCTGACAATATCTCTGAAAACTGAACATTTATTGATAAGGGAGCCAGTCCACCCTGTTTTTTTTTTTTTTTTTTTAACTGGGCAAAAAAAAACCCAAATGCAGTGAGCTGCGAGTGCCGCACTTATGACTCAGCCGCTTTGATCCAAAAACCGTATTATTCAAATAAGCAGAAATGTTGGAACCGTGTTCATAAAGTGGTTGACTTTTGTCCGCCCTCTACTGTACACAAATGTGTGTTGCAGAGGTGCGGTGTCGGCAGGCGTCGCTGGTCCAGCTGCAGGAGGAGGTCGAGCAGCAGCGAGGCCAGCTGGAGCAGATGGAGCTGGACAAAGACTCCCAGCTGATCGGCCTGAGGGAGGAGCTGCTCAGCCAGACGCGGCAGCTAGATAGCTGCCAGGCGCGGGTTAGCACCTACACGCAAAGTCCGAAATACCCACAAATACTTGGTTTGCCGCGTGTCTTATAACTCCGAGGGGGACCTGAAATTTCAGCTCACGGCCCTTATCGAAACACGAAATGAACGGTCATTGTGGTTTGGTGTGCGTTGCCCAGATCTCATACCTGGAGGTGGAGGTGGAAACCGTGACAGAGCAGCTTCACAGCCCTGAAGTGTGCGAGGAGGATCAGAACGGCAGTGTGACGGTGGACGACCTGGATCACGTTCAGATGGTCAACAGAGAGCTGGAGCAGCAGCTCAGCGACAAGAACAGGGTCAGCTACCTTCATGCTCCTGTTTCTGTTGTTCCTTTAGCTCTTTAATGGACTATCACTAGCAGCTCCAGGCAGATACATGCATACCAGCAGGCACACCCGTCACCACACACAAAACCCTTTGACGTTGTTTTGCAGACCATCAAGCAGCTGCAGCAGAGACTGGCAGAACTGAAGAGGACGCTGCAGAAGGAACTGGTGAGACACAGTGAATCATGGGTTTACTGTTTTCATTTGTTCTCACAATATATCAGCAAACTGAACATTTCTTTATAAGGTAGCTTGTCCACCCTGTTTTTTTGTATTTCATTATATATATATAACTGGGAGGGAAAAACAAAATGAAGCAGTGTTTTTTTAATTTAACCTTTATTTACCCAGGAAGTCCCTTGAGATTGAAATCTCTTTTTCCAAGGGAGACCTGGCCCAGACAGCACACCAGTTACAGTTGAAATAGACGTAAAACCCTGACCCGGGCGCAGGCTTCAGCGGCCACAATTCGGCAATATCGAAACAAGGGAAGACACAAAAAAATCCTGGCAACCAAAAGAAAACAGAATCTGTGGTCACTGTTCGACAGGGGAGGCTGAGACGGAGGAACATTTCCTTTAACAAGTTCAACTAGAAATACTCACAGGAGGAGGAGGCCGGAGATTACATGCTGTATGTACTGTATGGGGGGAGTTTACCCAGCATGGCCTTTATACACAAAAATATACAAATGAAGTTGTCTACGTGTACTTAGTGACTTCCAGTCTACCTAATGTGATCTGGAGTAGAGGTGTTCAGTGCATATGCAAAGGAATCTTTTATCAGCAAAGTTTCAAAGTGAACTGACTGTACTGAATCACCGCTGACCTTTCTAGCAGTGGAGCTCCTCTCTGGTGACTGAGAGCACAGCTGTGATTCACAGTGTGTTACCTCCTCCTTTAAAGCTTGTTAAAAGACAGCAGAACTAACTCAGCGGTAAATCCTAGGCGGCTGAGCTATTAGCTGTATGTGCGGTGCTTCTGTAGGCCGGCTTTGTACTGACCTGTTCTCCGAATCAGCGCTGAACGTTGGGCCGTATGAACGGCGATGCGATCGCCTACTGTCGTGCATGCTGAGGTACCTTTTTGAAGGGTGATGCGACCGCTTGGCTCAGGGAAACAGTGACCAAAGTACATATTCTGTGACTACGAATCCTTGAACTGAACTAAGTGATTCGTGATTTCCACCTCTCATCTGGAGGATGTCGTCCTGACTTTTTTTTTTTTTTCGTTTCTGGTTTAGGCTTAATGTCAAGCCAAAGCTGCTATGAATGCACGTTCTCATTAAGTACAGTTACACCAGCGGAAGTAATTCCTCCATCAATACAGCTTAGAGGTTGCACATGAAACATTGGCATGAAACATTGTTCTGACAAGTGGAAACTTTCAGAATCACGTCAAACTGATGTTTAACAACATCCAGTTTACCTTGAACTTCTGTATTGGGAATTGTAGGTAAGCTGTACAGGGGTTACGTGTAAATGCAGGTGAATGTTATATACAGCATGCGTTTCCCTCTTCGTGCTCTGTAGAAGCTAAAGCCTGAGCCAGAGGCTGAGGGGAAGGAGAAGTTGCCTGAAAGCCGAGCAGAAAAACAAGAGCGGGTCTGCCCAGACCCTCCTCCAGCATCCACCCCGAGCCCCCCAACCTCCAACACCACGGTGACCAACACCTCGGACCTCAACGACTCACGGGAAATCAACTTTGAGTATCTCAAGCACGTCGTCCTCAAGTTTATGTCATCCAGAGAGGCCGAGGTAAGTCCTCAGTGTTCAACTCCAACGCCTGCATCAGCTTTCGTGTGCAGCACGGTGGGTGTGTGCCTGGACTAAATGACTGACCCTGGCTCTGTCACAAAACCCAGTCTGAAACTGTGTGTCTCGCTCTGTCAGGCATACCAGCTAATACGAGCTGTGTCTGTGCTGCTGAACTTCACCCGTGAGGAAGAGGACATGTTGAAACAAACTCTGGAGTACAAGGTTGGTTGTTCCGTTGACGGTCGCTGGATGCAGTCTTAAGCTTCAAACGCTGTATCTCTTCAATATTTGTGTTAACATAATTTTCACCAAAGTAAAGCGTGTTACTGTGACCGGGGTGGAACGGTCTTAAACGTGTACACCATCGTGGGACACTCACTAAAAACCTGGGTTTCGGGGTTCAAGTATAGACCCAGAAAAGAATCGATTGGAGAGGATCAAGATATTTTCAACTTAATTCAACTCTACTGCTCACAATGGGCCTCAAGCAAGAACCACTTGTACAATCACGATTCATCCCTAAGTGGCCCATGCACGTGATTTAAGAGAGCGTGTCACATTTTCCAGTTCTCTAGTGGACTAAATAAATATGTTACCGAAATCAACTGAAATGAAATTAAGGAGAAAAAATTCAACTTTTTAAACCAACTTATGTTCTTGTCACAATATCGCTGTCAGGTGCGTCATCCTTACTATTTACACAGTTTACTAAGAGTTTCAGCAACAGATCTTTTTTTCTCTTTTCGTGACAATTACAACTTATTCACTTCAACAGTTGCCTCAAGCTCTTGCAGGCTGTTGTAACATCACATATAATACAATGCATACTCGCTAGTTTCCCCGCAAACCCAACCTGGTGACGGGTATGTTTTGTGTTCTAGATGTCCTGGTTTGGATCCAAGCCTTCTCCAAAGGGTATCGTCCGACCTTCAGTCTCCGGCACTTCGACTCCCTGGAGCTGATGAGCAGCCGAAAGAGCTGAAGCGATGGAGAGAAAGGAACGGAAAGGACCACGTCCAAGAGGGAGACGTCCTTCCTCTGTGGCTCCCATCACTGAGCAGGACTCTGGCTTTAAACTTTGAACAGGCTCCCACAGGTTTCTCTGGCTCTGTGTGGGAAGGACCGTTGCTTCCTGCTCTGTGGGACAGAGAAGGGCTGCACAGTATGTTTGAGGGATGTGATTGGCTGTTGATTTTTAAAATGACGTTATTTTCTTGTCGGTGATTAAGGCGGATGGACATTTGACCAAATGTTGTTCTTGAGGGTAAAATGGTGGTAAGACACATCATTCACACTGGAGTTCACAAGTGACTGGAGTCTCGTTAGCGTGTAAGAATATGAGAACCAACATCAGAAAGACCTAACAGACTCGCTGACTTAGGAACTGCCTCATTTCTACCTTGATTGAAACTACACAAGTCGCATCCTTTTTTGTTGGAACAAAAAGCAACGTGACTCTCCACTAGACAAATGGTACAGCCTTCGATTGCTGAAGGACCTTTTAGCCTGTCGCTTAGTTAATCTTTCGTTTTTTTTTAATCCGAGGGCTTCTTAATGAAAATGTGTGTACAGTATCAGTGAGAGTTTATTTAATAGGACTTGCCAAATGGACGTAAATGGTTCACATTTGTGTCAAAGGATCTAAATGTGTCTACATGTAGAGCTTGAAGGCCTTTTCACTGAATTTGACCTAAAACCATTTTCTTTCAGACAACAGATTTCCTGCTATTTCAGTAATCTGTAGAAATATTTCCTGATAGCACGGAATCGAAGAAGTGTCTACTATGGTTTGACGATCGAGGAATGCAATTAGTTTAGCTGAGACTCCTTCACAAAGCCTTGAACAATCAAGGGCATCCAGGCTGGGATTTCTGGCCAATAGAGATGAATGCTGAATTTAAAATCGTCAAAAGTAAGTTGGGCATGTATCTTTTTAAAGAAGCTGCCTTGCTCTCATTTCTCTTTTAAAATGACGTTTTCGGCATATTTCTTCACACTGTATCATTGAAATCAGCATTACAAGATGGCCTGAGCTAGAGCCTGTCTGCTACTTTTTTTTTTTTTTTTTTTTTTTTTTTTTTTTTTTTTTTTTTTTTTTTTTTTTTTTTTTTTTTTTTTTTTTTTTTTTTTTTTTTTTTTTGGGTAATAAAGAGTCGGGACAAAGGTAGCTACTGCGAGGCACATATTACACTGTAAAAAGAAACTCGTCAGTGCTCTCTAGTGGACAAACTATGTAATGGTGACACTGTTTTTAAAGTACTGAGGATGTTTGGCATTTCTGGACTACTAATTCACTGTTGCCTGTCCAGCCAACACATACAAAGATACCGAAGTGGGCCGCGCTGTAGTCCAGCAGCTCATTTAAATCAGAATTGCTTGGCTATTGGACTGTTATTATTGCTATGAGTTGAGCCTCCCAGCAGACCTTGCTGTCACCTGGATTGACAGACCCTAATCTAACCATTTGACTAGTAGAGCTTGCTCTGGGATGTACAGATACTGTATGTAGCTTGCAAGGGCTGCCTTGGAGGCTCAGGTCAGGGTAAAAAAACCCAAAACCTCTCCATTCTCAATTGCTGCTACTGGAGGAAGACAAACGGCTGATACAATATGCACACACAGACTGTTTTAGGTCCTTTAACACCAATATGAATGGTTTCTACTTTAGTTGTCCATTTGAGGAATAATAACGTGATAGAAGAAGTGAATGCTATGTAAATGATGACTCTACCTTTATCTGCCTTTGCTAATGTAAATGAAAGTACATTCCACATGTCTATTTATATATAGAAATGTGTGCACACTGTATGCATTGAGAACTTTATTAATCAGTGGATGTAAATGGTTTTGATGTGATTCGTTTGCAGTATTTATCATCATCATCATTATAGACCAGAGCCCATGTATGTTTCTGACCCGGGTTGCCACTCAGCCCCGCTGGCCGTCACTCTCCTCCTTCCTCAGTGGGATGTCAGTCACAACACGATGGGGGTTGCTGTTTTCCATCCGCGGGAAGCCCGGGGAATCTGCATGCCTGCGGTTGGACTGCCCTGTCGAATCCCTAAAGCAGTCTCGCGGGTGTTTTACAATTCCCTTTGTTTCTGACGCGCCAGGGGATTCTGCATTTGCGTCCATTACAGTAATATGCAAACAATACGAAGCAGAAATATATCAGGGTGCTGTCCGCGTAAGATAATCAGTCACCGAAAAGAAAACTGTAATTTAGGTCAGATTGTTGTTCTGGTTTAGTTGTGCCTCCTCTGAATGCATTGTTTTGTGTGTTGGGCGTTGCAGGAGCACACCTTTGCATGCCGTCTTGTGTTACTAAAGACAGGTCAGCAGGCTGATGTGGTCACCCAGATGCCGCCGTCTCCACGAGAATCAGAAGAAAGAATGAATGCACTTTTTAATCGGATAGATTCTGCGGTGTTAAGGCCCGCAACACAACCGTACGATCACTACGGCTTCTCTGTCTTGCTTTTTAAGATTTAACCATGGCTGCCACTACAAAGGTTTCCTTTCCCACATTTATTAATAATAAATCTGAAATGATTAAAAAAACAAACAAAAAAAACCCTGCCTGCATGTTTGGTGGATGTGGTGTGCGGGGTGGGGGGGGGAAGAAATCTATTTTCCATTCATTTGTCCAAGTTCTGTTTAACATGGTGCAAATGCTAATATTAAAAATATTGAATTTTATTTATTCTAATACCATCTATTCATAATTTTATCAATACATGTTTTCCTTAATATGGTATTGCTGTTGCTGATGTGTATAATAGCCTATTTTCTGTATTTTGGGTTTTGTTTTCAGTTTGGGTGAAAACAATGAATTGATAAATGTAGAGTATATAGCCTACAGTGTATATACATTTTCCCATAGGGTAACGTATGCCCTGTAATCTTTTAATTCACCATTAGAAACGATTTAATTTACCTCGGGGATCCAGAGATGCTGTTCTCTTTTGACTTTCATGCTTTGTCCTGCGTCGCCGCGCCCACCGGTGGCGCTGTTGGTATAACGTCAACGTGAACCCCGAACCGACGAAGAAGAGATTCTCCGGAAACTACTTGTGCTGAGCCACGCGGTGCGTCCGGCCTTTCCGACAGGGCTGCGAAGGGAACATGGTGAGGATCTCCGACTCGTCCGTCAATTATGCCTTTTTTTTAACGTTTATCTCAGCTAAACTCAATTAAATGTGTATTATACGCACATGTAAGCTTCTCAGGCAGTTGTACATGCATGAGTCGATAAGTAGGCTGCTACCGGAATTGAATAAAACGTTATATTAGGGAGCGATGGTGCCGAGCTACGCCGCTCAGCCCTGATGCTAACCGTAAACTAATGGCAATATGGCAGACTAGCGATAGCCTGCTAGCTAATATAGCTTTGTAATGTTAGGAAATATGTGCAGCCGGCGTGTCTTTGTAAATACGGATAGCTTGGATAATGTAAAGACGTAAGGTTATTGGTCTGCTAACTTAACTAGCTTCGTTAGCTTGGCTGACTCGTGTCGGGCTTGGCGCTACGCTAGCCGTGAGATGGCGTCCCGGGAGACTGACGGCGCTCTCGTTTTTTGTCTTTCTTTCTGTCACGGTCCAGGCCAAGATCAAGGCACGAGATCTGCGGGGCAAGAAGAAGGAAGAGCTGCTCAAGCAGTTGGACGACCTGAAGAATGAGCTGTCCCAGCTGCGGGTGGCCAAGGTTACCGGCGGCGCCGCGTCCAAGCTCTCCAAGATGTGCGTAACGTTACTGAACACAAAAGATTCACACTTCGCTGCTACAGATTTGACATCCTGGCTATATGGCAGTGACACAGCACCGCAGTCTGCCTCACGGTGGCCTTCCAGCCAGGAGGCCCTTTGATCAAAATAAGACTTAGAAATGTTAATTTTATGTATTCAGAACTTTACAAGGGGGCTACTTTCCCATGTGGCAAGTTCACTAAACCATCACAGCTAAAAGGTTTGGATTCTCCAGGCTCCACACTGCTGCTACTGAATAAGGAAGCGTGTGCAACTTGTTTTGGATGCTCCCCCCCCCCCCCCCCCCCCCCCCCAGTTCCCCCGCAACCCGCAGCGCGCCCCCCGCCGGGGGGCAGGCGGGCGGGGCCCGCACGGCGCGCGCGG
>CM022476.1:28523509-28579520 GCA_011952105.1 Coreoperca whiteheadi
GTTCCGTTGACGGTCGCTGGATGCAGTCTTAAGCTTCAAACGCTGTATCTCTTCAATATTTGTGTTAACATAATTTTCACCAAAGTAAAGCGTGTTACTGTGACCGGGGTGGGCAACTTTTTTTTTTGGCCCCCCCCCCCCCCCCCCCCCATGATGGTTTAACGCGAGCCACGTAGGGCGGCTGTGGCTTGGTGGCAGAGCGGGTCGTCCACCAATCGGAAGGTCGGCGGTTCGATCCCGGCTTCCCCCAGCTCGTGTGTCGAAGCATCCTTGAGCAAGATTGCTCCCTGAATTGCTCCCGAAGCTGCAGCTTCGGTCTGTGAGTGTGTGTGAATTATTAGTTTAATTTGTACTGATGGGCACTTAGCTCCTGCCATCAGCGTGTGAATGTGATATGTAGTGTAAAAAGCGCTTTGAGTACACCACGTACAATTTACCTCGTACAGTTTTGTTCGCTGAGGTTTATGTTCTCACAAAACCAAAATCTGCGGTACAAAAAAAAAAAAACCCCAGCGCCTGACTTTGCTTGTTTGTTCCTTCCAGCCGCGTCGTCCGCAAATCCATCGCCAGAGTCCTGACCGTCATCAACCAGACACAGAAGGAGAACCTGAGGAAGTTCTACAAGGTGAGAGCAACCGGCTGCCTTGGATTGTATGTAAATACAGCTCCTCGCGAAGACGACGTGGCTGCTTGGGACTTTCCTCTGTGCTTCTCTGGTCGAAGATGATATTTGTTGAGCTGATGTTTTGCTGATGCATTCAACACTGCTTACCAAAAGACTGAGACCCGAGACGACTGAATGTTTCTCACAATCTGTGGCTGTTTTACGTAGACTGCCGTCATTCCAGGTACAAACCCATTTGGATTTGGTCGTCACTGGGCGTTGGTAATTAACCAGTTGTAATGTTTCTGTTACCACGCTGTAGAGAAAAGGCCTAACCAATGATGTAACGTCCGTTTCCCCGCAACATCACGTGCAGCTGTCCTGTTTTATCATTAACAGTTACTCAGGTGTGTGAAGATATCCTGCGACTGCATGAGTATATCAGGATGACAGATGATGCCTAAAGATAGTTTCACAAGAACACCATCCAGAACATGGCCACAAGGGGGGATGTGTGTGCTTAGTACTGTTGTGGCACTTGAAGATGAAAGGAAATGTAGGAGGTGGATAAATCATGTTATGCCCAGCTGATGGGTTGTTTCGATAGATGTCTGCAGCCTGTAATGTTAGCACCTGCGGTTCAGAGGAGTGTCTGTCATTGGAAGGTTTACCCATGACGGTTGTGACGTTTTACCCTTCTGAGCTGGCCACCGACTCCTGAGCTGGCCACCGACTACATCGAGCGACAGCAGATCATTGAAATAAGCCTTTCTACATGCACAACAAAATGCTCAACCTCGTTGTTTTTAATGTGTCAAGTATAAAATTATACTGAAGTCAAGTGGAAGGTATGGGGCTTGGTAACAGTTGCAGATTAACCTTTTCCTGTCCTCCACTTTTTATTCTGACAATCGTGTTTTTCAGCTCTATTGAAAGTTGATTTCATGTCTTTCAGGGTAAGAAGTACAAGCCCCTGGATCTGAGACCCAAGAAGACCAGAGCTCTGCGCCGCCGGCTCAACAAGCATGAAGAGAGTCTGCGGACCAAAAAACAGCAGAGGAAAGACCTCCTCTACTCGATCCGCAAATTTGCAGTGAAAGCTTAGAGGCTGTTTCTATTGATACAATAAAATCTGTGTAATAGACAAGAGCCATCTGTTGCGTAATAGTTTCTCCACAAACATCGTGGCGCTTGCACTTCGGTCACACTTGAGCCAGTCGTTGGTTTCCACTGAAGCAGACATCAGTGTTCTCATTTACGTGAAGGTGTCTCCAGATCAGCAGGGCTCACCTGTGGGATGTAGACCGTGTCCCCTTTGGGCTCAGGTGCCTGAAAGGCAAACCCCAACATCGTGACGGTGTCATTGAGACCTGTTTGTGTTTTTGACCTCTTCAAAGTCTGGACTTCTCGTTGATTGTGGCTTTGGGCAAAGAAGCAGAGGGGTGTACTAAAGCCAGAGTTTTCAGTGTCAGGGAGGTGGCTGTCTTTTAACCTATCGAGATCACCATGGTAACTCACGCTGAACACCACCTGCTCCAGAGGAGGTTGCGTTCAGCGTTTCGGCTGTAAAAAGCGCCGCCCTTCCTCAGATTCTTCTCCTGACGACATTCTCTAGAAGCGGTACAGCTTCTCAGCTGAGGGAACGCTAGTTTTATGTGCAGACCTGTTGAGCCGTGCGTTACTATGCCACCAAACGGAACCGGTGCGCGTCGTCATGGGAACCGACATCGCTTCAGTTGGTGATGCAGAACTTCTGTAATATTAAGGCCCCAACAAATGTTCCACGGCAGATCGTCCAACAGCACGGTGAAGCTCAGCAGCTGCCGACACTCTGGATCATGTTTTTATGCTTCATGGTCCGGATCAGCTGCAGGTCCGTTTACTCTAATGCAGCTAATAGAACACAGGTTAGAAAATGTCAGCCCTGTCAACTCTGGAACACATAAGTTTTATTTATGTAGTGCCTTTCGGGGCCACAGCACTGAATGATCTACCACCCATAGTAGAAAGACCGAAACGAGGTTTAGTAAGTAGTCTTGAATCAGATTACCAACTGAAATTAATCCCGGCTAGAAAGTCCTTTACACTGACGGTTTAGTGCTGACTAAAAGGAAACCAGAGTGGTAACCCCTTTTAGCTTATTTTTATGTGCATTTTATTGTTTCCATATTTGTAGTGTGTTGAGTTATGATATGCTAATGAAAGCTGTATATTTGAATCACACATGTAAAAGCTCAACCTGGGACAAGAGTTGAAAATTAGAAATGGCTATAAACTCTGTGCAGCACATCGGCGTCACGCTCTGTACTGAAACTGTGTTAAACCGCATCGTCCTTAACCAATAAAATGTAAATAAAAGTAGGCGGCAGGCCATCTGTATGGTCCAGGCAGCAGTTACGTCTCCCTCAAAGCCTGAAGGCCCGAAAATAAGTTACAGAACATGCTGAGGGAGAATCCTCCCTGCCCTTCGGGCCCTGCCGGGCCTTCTCAGCAGCCAGAGGACCCGGCAGGAGCTGACTGCGCGAGAAGCCACGGCCCACAACGTGTGGTTCATGTAGCTACACTGCCGTTTGCAGCCTCTTCCCTGAAGCAAAGGCTTTCCCGGACGAGTGCACTTTTTCTTTTTCTTGTTCAGAACTTTTGCGGACAGCCACATCTTCCCCCCCCCCTCCAGTTCCACTTCTTCGCGTCCCCTCTCTGCGTAACGAGGCATTGTGACTTGGACCCCTTCCGTCACTTCTCGCCGCAAAAAAAAAAAAATCACTACTTCCATTTGCCGCACAGTGCTTCGAGCCCACCGGACATGTGAAACGCTACGGCTCCATCCTGACACTTAGTTCTCACCAAACTGAATGCAGTTTTTGACACCTACTAAACATTTTTAATAAACTCCTAGCTTGGTCGTTTAAAGCATGAGGCTGACAGTATGCTGTATTTTTCTTTTTTTCTCAACAAATTCCATGAAAAGCCCCGAAACCACCAACAACGTGTCAGCCCCCCCCCGCACGTAAAGCGTTAAAGCCGTCGCACAAATATAGAGTTTCACTTTTGAAAAAGCTTCAGTGGTTTCCAGGAGCAGCTGGTCACTGTTTTTAGGAAGTAGTGCATTTTGTTGGGGACTCCTGTCAGCGGCGGATGAACACACGTTTGGTGCTCTGGGGTCTAGTGTTTCCGGCAGTGCTCCCGTGGGACCGAGTGAAAATGAAGTAGAGCGTGTGTGTGTGTGTGTGTGTGTGTGTGTGTGTGTGTTCATGGTACTGAAGGCACATGTCACCCAGTAAAGCTCACTGATGTGCTTCTAACTGGTTTCTTTGGACAACAGTGGAGCTCTGTGGGGCGGAGGAATACGATGTATCAGGCTTTGGACACACAAACACACACACACACACACACACACACAATAGCTGTTGTTGACTTTCGTCTTTTCATTGGATTTGTCGGCACTGAGGAAAACATAAAATATCACGAGCCTTTTTGTTTTAACTGCTAAATAAGTCTAAAATAGCTTTATGTATGTATATCTCTTGACCCCGCCTCCGGAAGCATGTTTCCAACCTTTTGACTTTGAATATTCTAAATCCGAACACTGTCTTGTGACTCCATTCTGATTGGACGTGTTAATAGACACGTTTAGCCGCGCCGTCGGTCTGCTCTGACTGTGAATGTGCTGCGTGCAGTCAAGATCCTTCCTCTTTGGAGAGCGTCTGGTTTTTGTTTGGGTTTTTTTCTGCCCTCAAGCCGAATGCCTACGCTTTTTTTTTTGTATCTTCTCACAACAACTCAAATTGCCTATTTCGGCCATTTCCACTACAAAGCCCGGTGAAGTTCAGGGTAATTTGTTTGAACTCCTCAGATTCATGTGACTTGTATCAAGGCCTCTGGTTTTGGACAGTGGTGGAAGTATTCAGATCCTTGACTTGATTAAAACGGGCCAATACCACACTGTAAAAATGCTCCATAACATGTAAAGGTCCTGTACAGAAGTGCTCAAGAAGTACTTAAGGTTTCATCTCTAACAATGCATTATATTTTACTAGGTTATATATATATATTTCAGATTATACAAGTCTATATATAGCCTATATAGACTTGTATAATCTGAAATGTAACTAGTAACTATCGGTGTCAAATAAAAGTAGTCACAGAATTGTACTTAAATACAGTATTTGAGTAAATGTACTAGTACACTGATTTAGGATAAGAGCAGGGCAAACACAATGCTTTGCTCAGACACTTTACAGTAAAAGAAGTGCTGCTTCAGCCTTTTGTTCACAAACCCCCGTTTGCTGCAGCGTCTTTATAGTTTGTTCAGACCCCCCAAGGCTCTCACCACACGGCCCCGCAGCTCCGCAAGGAAGGGGATTTTATTTTAAACGGGATGTTTAACAAAAGCCCTTGATGCTGCTCAATTTCATTGAGACGTCTCCCTTCCACCCCTATGTGAAACCGAGCAGCTGTTGAGGGCCGGCGGCCACCAGGGGGCTCGCTCAAACACCCGAGCTGAGAATGTGAAGACTCCTGTGCTTTTGTCATGTTTTGCAGTATTCAACCCTTTCCATTAAAAAAAAGGAAACCGTGCCGTTCCTGTACCGGCGTATTAGCAGGTTATTTTCCTACACCGGCTGATGGTGCGCTGAAATTCTGTTTAGGACCCCACTAAAGTCTGGCCCCTGGCCCTTACATACATGTCTGGGAGTACGGGAACGGCTCGTTTTTGTTTTCTTTTTTCTTTTTGGGTTGAATTCAGCATTGGGCCTTTCATCAGCACACAGGTGAGTTTGTTCATTGGTTAAGATTGTATCTTTAGAAATCGGTTTTCTCGATCAGTCTCCTTTACTCATCTGGCAGATGACTCAAACATTCAAAGAGTCCCGTGTTCTTTTTGTGTGTGTGTGTGTGTGTGTGTGTGTGTGTGTGGTGTTGTGCATTGTGAATAGGTGTCCCGGGGCTCAGCAGCCGCTTTACCAGCCGTGGAAGACATGAAGGGAATGAAGTCCACTCCGACGGCACCCTGAAGATGCTGTCCGTCACTCGTTTACTGTTTACTCAAATACTGTACTTATGTTCAAATTCAAGGTACTTGTACTTTACTTGAGAAATGTCCATTTTTGGCAACTTTATACTTTTCCTCCACTACATCCCAGAGGCAAATGCTGCACTTTTTACCCCACTACATTTGTTGGACAGCTTTAGTTACGTTTCAGATTAGAATTTACTCTTTCTGTCCAGTGAAAAGCATCCATCTCCAAATTAGGTGATTTTGAATTGTTTTTTTCCCCCCTTATAAACTGAAGGACTAAGTGTTTCCCTTATGGGTTGAGAAAATTCGCCTACTTCTTAAGCTAAATAAACGATCTAACCCTCCCTCCCCCGCGTGGATTAGCTGGAAAATGCAGAATATCACAAAGTGCTCCATGAAACGAGGCAGGGCAGACGACATGAATACAGACTTAGAAAGAATGAAAAAAACACTAGTCTTCAGGAGGATGTCACAGAACAGAATTCTTTCTTGTTTTTTACTTTTCCAGTCATTGTTAAATGCCAGATTTTGGTAAAGAAATTCACATCCCAACTGCGGGAAAGCTCCGGTTAAGAACTAGAAAGCTAGAACGTCCATACCAGGGCAGTAGCCAGGGTTTTAAAAATACTGAGTTCATGAGTCCTGCGGGCGTTTTTTTATGGATTAATTAGTGTATGTTGTTGCATAGTTTGGTTAAAAAAATACTAGAAGACTTAATTATTGTATCTGATTCCACGCAAATTTCTCATCGCGGTTGTAAAAAGGCATATATGCCACCGAGTCTGACACAATGAGGCTCGAAATTTTCAAATTCAAAGTTGCTGGATGCTGCTCATTACCACCCCGCCAGCCCCTCCCTTTGTGAGTTTTACTTTGGAAACAAACACACCTGTTCCACAGTCATCTCTGTTGTACTAGCACATCAGGGGTCCACGGGCATCTACCACTTTGTTTGCAGCACATACGCACTCTTATTTCCCTGCGCCGCCACACGCCGGTGTGGGGTAGTTTTTATTTTGGATAGACCCTCCTACGTTTTTAAGCCGTGTGTGGGGCCTCCGCCTGTGGACAGCTGCGGACCTTATCAGCAGAGGCCTGTTTCCCCGCCGCCCTTTTCTGTCCAGCCCACGTGGACGTTCCTGACGGGCGAACTGGCTCCATCTGTTATCTGCTCTGAGCTACACGTAATATCGCAGCTGTGCTCAGAGTCCTCTGCTGTGGTGCCATCAGAAGCTGTGCTGTGGGGTGCCGGGTCCTGGCTGGTCCTGAACTGGTGTGCGAAGGGTTGGGAAACGCCGGAGGGCTCTCATTGTTTTGCTTCGACCTCAGATTCCCGAGCGCTAGTCTCCTCCGTTAATGTCCTGCATGGAGCACAGAAACATAACACGCAGTGATGTAATAGTCAAGTCCCTAAACACGTCCCAACTTCCAGCTTCCAGTCTTGGCTAAATACAGTATCTCACATAAGTGAGTACATCCCTTCCTTTTTTATAAATATTTTATTATATCTTTTCATGTGACAACACTGAAGAAATGAAATTACAGTGTACAGTAGTGAGTGTACAGCTTGTACAACGGTGTAAATTTGCAGTCCCCTCACAATAAAACTCAACCCGCATCCATTAATGTCTAAACTGCGGGCCACAAAAGGGAGTACACCCCTGAGTGAAAAGGTCCAAATTGGGCCCAAAGAGTTAATATTTTGTGTGGCCATGGAGGTCACCAGAGCTTCACAGGTTGCCACTGGAGTCCTGTCGAGTTATTTCAGGTTTACCCTCCTCCATAACATCCCTCTGTCTCCATCCATCTACACATTGACGTTACACAGGGCTGTTTTTCCCAGAACATCCTGTAACTTCATCCTCTTTGGCCTTATTGCTGCATGGAATGATTCCATGGATATAACAGAGCCCAGTTATACCCAGCGGGCATGCCTTTATATGCACTGCAGTTGTTCTAATTGCTTGGGAAAATATGTTTGGTCTCCCCACCCCACCCACTGACATCACTTCTGAGACCTGTTTTGGGAGCTCGGTTCCAGTTTCTGGAAAGGGAAGGTGAGAACCGCAGATGTGACGTGAAAGATATTATCTGAGGAACAGTCCGCGAAAACGATGCAGATGGCCCGCCCTCCTATGACTCGCAACGGCCTCCGCGCGCCAAAAACACCACCACGCAGAACTCATACCTCATCTCCTCCCGTCCCAGTGTCCCGCTCCTCACCATCACAGAGGGACGAAGGCAGGTACAGATGGAGTTCTGGGACCCTTGCGGCGCCGGGCTGTCCATGGCAGGCCTGCGTCTCGCTGTCGCGGGGGCTCGTGGGAGTTTCTGGGGGAAGAATGCGTCCCAAAGAGTGAGGCACGGTCGAAGATGCAGCTTACAAATTGGGTCACTCACAGCTTGCCAACAATGCCAAACACGACAGTCTGGGACCTGGATGATAAAACGACCGTAACTTGAACAACTGCGCCTGCCTATCACTGGGGGATATCCAAAAGGCAATTACCCAAACTGCAGCAAAAAACTGCCCTCGATCCAAATAATACAACAGGAATGTAAAACCGAGCAACTTTCATGTCAATTGGCAATGAAATTGGATTATTTGTTTGAGTCACCAGAAATAAGCACAGCTGTTTCTGCCCAGAGCCAGAGGAAGGACTCATATACATGTTGTCTGGATATGATTATCGATGGAGATTTACAGGCAGATGGAAGCTGTCGTGCTTGTGTGTGTGTTGATCAAAAAGGCTTTTCAAGTGGTTAGCAGCGTGTGTAAACAGCAGCTTTAGGCCCCATTATTGAAAGCAAGAGTCCATATTAATACCAGATAGAGTTAGACAACGGAGACGATGTTGTGTGTTTGTCAAAAATCCGATCTGTGTTGTGGTTGGATTGATTATAACGGTGACATTTCTCAGCACTACGCTGCTCGTCTGTGAGCGACGTTAATATAAACCGACTCAAATTCGGATAGTTGGATCAGATTCTTCAAGGACGCATGGATTCATTTTGTGAGAGCTTTAGCGTCACATGATGTCTAAATGAAGCTGGTTTTACACCCTGACAAGAGTAGACTCCTGTGGTGCAAAATCAGAGCAAAATATATCAATAATTGATTGTGGTCATTTAGAGAGCGCCAGCGTTCATTGTTCGTACACTCAAGTCAGAAAAACCTGAGCTCAATTAGCACACAATTACCCAGGTGGAAACAATCAGAACCGCCAGCAGACAGATAAAAGGGCCCGAGGCGGTTCCTTCAGTTTTGGAACAATGGATCCAGAGAGACGCGAAGGAAGAGGAGGAGGAGGAGGAGGAGGAGGAGGAGGAAGGGGTGGAGGAGCTGGAGGAGCTGGAGGAGGAGTAGCTGTTGGCACAGGAGGAGGAGGAGGAGGAAGAGGAAGGGGAAGGGGAAGGGGAAGGAGACAGGCAGTGTCGGATGAAATTCGCGCCACTCTAGCCGACTATGTCATGACTTTGAGACGAGATTCTCTGGCCTTCTGGGGCAGAAGCATGTTTTTGTTGTTGTTTGGTGTATTGTACTGTACAGCACATTGAGGAATAAAAAAGAAAAGTGCAAATGTATACATTTGTTGAGTCCTTTGTTGTGTTCATCATGTGAAAAGGTCTTTGAGGGGGAGAACCACAAGCAGCATAACCTATTGCCAGTGTTTGGGGTATTGTTGTGAATTTCTCACGGCTATGTTGTAGTGGGTGTGTTTTTGAGGGCTTGTGTGTCCTCTCTGGGGGCAAAGTTTGGTTTTTCAGCAAGGTTGATTGGTTTTGAATGGAGAGCTGCAGTTCCCATGTTATTGAGCAGGGGCAAGGTATAATGATGATGGAAGGATTATTGGAAGGAAATGAAACATGAAAATCGGCAACCTTTAAAAAATTGGCAGCCTCAGAATTTGACAAAAGCGCGATGTTTTTGAACTTGGAACAAACGATGTAACGCCGCCCGTGCTGTATGACAGGATCCGTCGGTCAGCATGGAGGATACATGGATATGAACATAATGTGATTCATTCACCTGCTGTTTCACTGGCTCGATCTCTGCGATGGCACCCAGCGGGCGCTCCGCCTGCTGGGGTCATCTCAGGGCTGCTCCCAGTCCTGGACCTTGACGTTGGCTTTGCGCCGCTCTCCAGCCTTCCCTTGAGACCGCTTAGCAGTGTCAGGCTCCCGTCTACCCCCCCTCTGCTCTGTGGTGTCACCCTCCCACTGCCGGGCCTCTGCTGGAGGGGACAGCGGAACCCCTGTACTATGACAGGAACAATGACGTGGCGATTACAACTGATCGCGTTGGGTGAACTAGCAGCGGTAATACTGACGACATTAACATGTGAAGGTGACGTGACATGGAATGTTAAGACAGGATTGGAAAATGACACAAAATCCCACGAGATGACGTGACATGACTCAAAACGACAACTGGAGATAACAGGGCACCCTAAAACCTAAAACGAAATGACAAAACATGAAATGAAAGGAAACAACGCAGAATGAAATGGCACGACACAAAGAAATGTGGCATAAAGTGACACAGCACATAATGGATTGGCGCGTCATGAAATGACACAATATCGAATGAAATGACATGAAATAATATGCTCGAAATGACAAGAAGTCAAACGACATAAGAAGATACAACGAGACATGACATGGCGTAACAGAAGTGTATGCCATTTGTGGGTACGGTGACAGACATGTAGTGCAGTCACCTCGCAGGCCCGGGAGCTCAGAGCCTCCGCAGGGAAGCCCCGTGTCCCCGTCGGTCCGTGGTCTTGGCGGACGCAAAGCGAACGCCGTGCTCTCGTGAAAGGCTTTGGGGTGAAAGTCCCTCCTCGGCTTGCTGTGGCCGTACATGCTGACATCTGGTGCTGGTCAAGCAAAGGAGTACCTTCAGCGCAAGACTCATCCTCCCAAAATGCACCACAGAGCGCCACAGGAAGTCATTCCTGCCTCCTATTCCTCCATATGACCCTGAGTCACTAAACTGGACACCGATCATCTCTGCAATACTGGACATAATTTGGGAATATTCGGTGCTTAAACTACTGTGCAATACACCCTGTTTTAAATTTAATTTGTGAAACTTATTTATACTTCTACTACGGCTGTGCAACATCCTCCGTCCCATTATATACTGTTAATAAGCTACACGTAACTTAACAGTTCATGCACTATTACTTTATACTGTAATATTAACCTCAACCGGTTAACCCACTTTGTACCCACTTTGTACTTACCTGTATTGTAGTGTATTATATTTTCTGCTTTTTGCTTAGTACTTCCATTCTTGCGTGCACTGACGTGAGAGTGAGCTGCCGTTACAAAGAGTTTCCCCTCGGCGATCAATAAAGTATTTCTGATCCTGATTCTGATTCGGATCTGCGCCACACCCTGCTTGACGCTTCCTCCTCTCGTGCATCACGCATCCAGCATGTTTTTCTGCAGAGACGGATGGCGCACAGTCAGGGCAGAGCATGTCAGCAACACCGCGTGACTCACAAAACATACAGCCCATTTAGTGGGTTTGTGCGTATTGTTGAAAGGCAATGCATTAACCAGTTTTATAGGCTTTGGTATGGAATTCTAAGCGTCAGATGAGGACGTTTTACAGATGGCCGTTCCCTGGGTTCTTGGATTTTGGAACATGGGATGAATGTATTACATAAACAAAAATACTTCAAAGTATCTGTTCGGGAATCTGCATTGAATTTATTGTCATGGAGCTGAAACATTCCAACAGAAAAAAAGAAATCTGGCTCCGTTGGTTGCCTCCACTTAGTGAAACCAGAGTTTACGTTTGATTCAATCTGTTCACGTTATGTGTCCACCACATGGGCTGCCTGAATATTCCTTACTCTGCATACAGGAAGCTCTTCCTGGCAAATGTGCAATCTGTAGAGCTTGAACATACAGACTAAGGATGAAAGGAAAAAAACCCTCAAAGGGTTTTAGCGCTAGCTGTCCTAAAGTCCCCAAGTCTCTGCAACTCTGCTCGAGGGATGAACAGCATTCTTCCAAAAGGTACCTTGTTGTTTTAATGGTGATGGTGGTGGAGAGTGCTGTCTTAATCAAGTGTTTAATTGGGTCGTTTGGGAGGGGTCGGTGACTGTGAAGGCATGGGATCCGACCCTTTCGTCTTTTTTGGTCACCTTTCGTCCCATCTCGAGGTTCTAGTGAAAAAGAGTTGCAGAACATTTCGTTTCATTTGTGACACGGCCGCTTTGAAACTTTCCAGCCGGGTTTAGAGCGGACCAAAGCGCTCAATGGTCCACTTTTAGCAGCTGACTCTGGCCACTCGTCTGTTTTAGCCCTTTTAGATCTCACCGCTGCTTTGGTGCCGCAGATCGGTCAATTTTAATGGGGCGTCGTATAAAATGGGTTGGCATCTCCGGCACTGTGCTAGACCGGTTTTACCCGTGTCGCCGAAATAGCCGGTCACACCTCGAGCTGCGGATATCTTGGTGTCACTTTTGGTAATAATCTTCATTTCACTCAGCACTCTCTCTACTCAAACGCACCGCTTTCCAGGCTTCGGTTAATTCAAAATGCCACTGCCAGACTCCTCACTAATTACATATAACCCCAAGTTTAGCTTCATTACACTGGCTACCTGTGCGTTGTAGGATTGACTTTCAATTATTACTTTCAAGGCCTGGATGGGACTGGCCCCTGAGTGTATCAATGTATGTTTAATCCCATGTGAGCCTGCGTGTTGCCTGAGACCCCCCCGGCGGGTCCCTTTTTAGAGATTCCGAGGTCCAGATTGAAAACCAGGGGCGACCGAGCCTTGGCTATCTCTGGAATGACTTGCTGGAGGAGATCAGGCAAGCCACATCTTTGTCCTCTTTTTAAATCTCTTCTAAAAGCGCACTTTCTAAATGCCCTTTTACTTAAACAATTCCTTGCTGTGTATGTCTGATAATATTTTAATATCTTATCATATATTTATTTCAGCATTTACTTTTATGTTCTTTTTATAATGCTTTTATCTTCTTGTCATTTTAACTGGATTTTCTTTTTTTGCTGCTGTTGTGAAGCACTTAACACACAAATAAAAATTATTATTATCACTATTATTTTTCTAGTATGATTCACATCATTTTCATTCTCAAACCACTCAGTGAGCCCTATCAATAGTGTGTCAACACTGAGAGGTGTTGATAATCAGTAATGCGGATTGTGTGTGGGGTTTTTTTTGTTGTCTTTTTTGTGTTTTTTTTCTTCTTCACAAATTCCCCACTGATCATTTCTAATTTCGTGGCGTCCTTGTTCGAGGTTGGCGTCCGACCATGAACCAATGTCCCCAGTTCCAGTCTGTCCGGGGACCTCTGTTGCATCTCATTCCCCGTCGGTCAACTCTCTACGATCAGAATCTCTAATAAAGGCACACAAATGCCCCAAAAAACATTTTAAAAAATTGCAAATTTCAGCACAGTGGTCTAGAAAATCCATAGGTTTTTATACTGTTTTAAAATTGAGTGATAAACCTAAAACCCTCATGCGAAAATCTAAAAGTGCTGTTGTATTTAAATTCACAGTCAAACCAAGGTAGCTGTATTTTTGCACTCTGGGCAGCTCTCAGGGCTACCGCAGCTTTATGGTAAATGCAGTTCACAGTATACGTGGCTGAGGGAAGGTGTGAGCTTGGCGTCCAGATTATCGTAGTTTCCCTTTAAGAGGTCGACGGCTGTTGCAAAAAAAGAACGAAAAAAAATGACGAAATGAATGCCACACCACATAATTCTGATGGCAGTGAAAACTCTTTAGATTGAAGAGGTTTCAAGGAGTAAATGAGGCCTTACGGCTGCAGGACGTTTGCACTATATAGCCTACTGTGTGTCGTCTTGTGTGCATGCCATGAGAACACCAGATTTGTGTCTGTTTTTGGTTGGGAATTATTGCTTAAAGTGGTCTCACATTTTGTAACAAAGGTTATGCAACACTTTGCCTGTTTGCAAAAACAACGTTTTACCCCAAAACCTTCTCACAACCTAATTGTTGATAATATAATCTATATAATATAACCATGTTGAAAGCATGCAATGGTGCAGTCATTTTAACATCGGGCATTGCTTAAAGGTCCAGTGTGTAGGATTTCGTGGCATCTAGCGGTGAAATTGCAGTCTGCAACCGTTTGAAAACCGCTCGCCTCCCCCTCTCCTTTCAAGCGTGCAGGAGAAACCACGGTGGCCGCGAAGCTCACTGTTTGTCCGTTCTGGGCTACTGTAGAAACATGGTGGTGCAACATGGCAGTTTCCGTGGAAAGGGACCCGCTCCCTACGTGGACATGAAAACAGGATTCTCATTTTCAGGTGATTTTCAGGTGATTACACACTAACTAGACTTCCCTGCTTAATATGATTATCTGCATAAGAATTTCACTTGACACTTTTTTTTGCCAGGTGTTGTGGTAAATTTGGCATTCGATCCACCAAATATTCAGTTCAGCTCAGGAACACTCTGTTTATCCCTCCACGGGCACAATTGTATGCAGCAGCTTGCTACCCAGGTATGTGCGTATGCACACGCAATATGTAAAAGAGAGAAAAAAAGCCCCACTCTTAATTTTCACAGAGCATTTTCACAAATCTCTTCTAAAAACGCACTTTCTAAATGCCCTTTTACTTAAATAATTAAACATATCTTTTTTTTACCAAAGCTTACCAGCAAATGTGCTTTATGTAGGTTTTATGTGTTTTCTGTAGGTTTTATTATTAAATCAACTAGGATTTTTTTAATTGTACTACTAGATGCTCTGTAGCACCTTGATATTGCTTCAATATAAAGTGCAATACAAATAACATTTACTATTATTATTATTTAATAGTCCAAGGGCCCAGGTGAGCTTAATCAGCTGACGACACTGCCACGTCAGCTAGTTGCCTGCTGAGGTTGGCCAGGACAACCCGGGAGGGGCCTCACACTCACTTTGACTCCACTTATCTTAGAACGGACTTTTCGTTGGAAGAAGGTGCACTTGTTGCTGGCTACGCTTGACAATAATCTCCGTTTTTTTTTTTTTTAGCTCTTTTTTAATTGCTTTAGTTTCCTGCATCTGTTTATACTAGTCCCTAGAGCTTACAGTTTTTAACACCTTCGTCGTGTATAATGCTCTCTGTGGGGTTTTAACAACTGGTTCTCCAGTTTTAGATAAACTAAGCAACTTTCTGAACAAACATGTTTCCTGCCCAGCAGCACCAAACTCCCTTCCAAAACCCTGTCAAACAAAGTTAGCCAGTAAAGTACTGGACTGATCGGGGAATGACTCTGTGTATAGTCTAAGAGGATGTGGCAGACGTGTCCTTCTGTCCTGGGACAATGCTGCACAGCCGTTCACACAGCAGGCGCTTTTTACAAGCCCATTTTAACAGCCTGACACATCTGAAAGAAAAACAGAAGGCACACACCTCTGAAACCGACTCGGCCCTTTTGTTCCAGTGGCTTGGACAAGCAGGGTTATCAACAGCGTTTCAACGGAGGGCATGTGTGTGGTTACGGTTACAGTTCATTGCTCTGCCTTTCAGCAACTCTCCCGCAATGCTTCAAGTTCTGTGACTGCTCTTACCTGCTCTCATTCAGACATTCAAGTCTTTAAGCAGGGCTCCGTGGGGAATCGTACGCGCAGCGTTGAATGAAATCCCATTTTGTAATGTTCCCCTGATAATGGATCCACACCCAAACGCTGATTTTACCAGCAGTGCTGTTACTGTAGATCCACGCAGCTGTTGCTAAGGGACGGTGAGCTCACCCTCTGGGTTTGTTTGTGGTTGGTAGGGGTGTTGGGTGGGTAAGGAATCATAGTTGTCTACTGTCTTGGTTACAAGCATTGGTGTGTGTGACACAGTGGCATTATGGACGATATTTTAACAAGGTTTATTTGACCTCTGGTGTGTCGCCTCCTTTTCCTTGGGTGATTTGGTGGGAAACAATGCTGTTGGCACATGGCAGCAGCAAATAAACACATGGAAATGCCTGTCAGTCCTCTGCCGAGAGAGCTGTGGTGCAAGTCGTTAAAGAGTGAGAGTGAAATCCAAACCAAGTGCAGTAAACTATCCTCAAATGCAAGGTTTTGTGGGTAATAAGGAGAAGGATGCAGTTACTCAAGCAGGCCAGGCATTGCAAAATGACGTCTGGACTTTCTCCATGCGTTCTTGTCCGATATAAACACCAAAGAAGAAGAGTTATTACAGGGGCTGGAATCAGATTAGTTTTGACTGAAATCTCTACAGGTCACAAAAACTATTTATTTAATACACAAATCTCTAATGTGAAGTAACCAAAAGTGTTCTAACTTTGGCAGAGGTTAATTGAGAAATTGAGTTTTCAGGGACTTTTAGAGGAGTATTACACCAATTTAGAATTTCATTTCTATAAAATTTGGGGATTTGGGATGAACATAAATTTAAGAATGATCCCAATCTGGGCAGCGGCGGCCACTATATCCTGACTTTTATTCGCTAGTATGGGTGAAGTTCCAAAAGCACTGGATCCTACAATTCCCATGATGCCTTTCCATAACGTCTCCTCATTAGACTCCCCATGAGTGGTAAATTAACGTCGACATAGAAATTCCACGGGGTGTCGCCTTGACTGAGCCGACGCTTCTCAAGCTACAACTCAGTGTTGCGAAATACTGTGTGTTTCGGGAAAATGTGTGAATAAACGTCAGTCTGGTCTATACTGTATTAAATATAGTGCAATGATGCATCATAACACATGCAGCATGCTTCATAAAAGTTATAATTTCACAATGCACCATAATGTTTAAGGGCCCTTTTATAATAGTCATGAGGCATCGCAGGTATGATTCTTCTACTAGACAAAGTCAACTATACAAAATGCTCACGTTGTATATACATTTTGCACGAGAGCAGACAAGGTATAGATGAGCATGATGGTGCTTTCTGTAACTGTAGTGCGTGGGGAGTGTGTTTATGGCTTCCGATATGAAAAGAATTATGTTCTAAAGGTCTTGCACTGTATTTTTAAGCAGTAGCTTCTGTGGTTTTATACATGTCATGGTGGAGTGAATGCCACCATTAAAGATGATAAAAATCCTGTTTGTCTGATTTCAATCCCATGTGTCGAAACATGACTGTGAAAGTGAGTGGATTCTTTTTTTGTTGTTACGAAAAGGAGTCAGTCATGACATGAAATCATGTATTGCCAAAGGCCCAACATTGTGAAATCAGCTTTTCAGTATGTGAGAAATCACTACTGCTTTAAATCACCGTGTCCCAAATACGCACCACACAGAAATAAAGAGCAGTGATAGCTACAGTGTAGGATATTTTAATTTCTTTTTTAAATGTCGTGCAGTATTTAATTCCAGGAATCCATGAATGTCAGCTACGATATCTGTTTGTCTGTAACATAGCCATCCATCCATCTTCTATGTCAGTTGGAAAATGCTGTTTCGAAATAAATATCTAATATTGCATACTGTATGAGGCGGCACTTATTTAAAAATACATTTAAGAAAAGAATGATACTCATTTTCCACTCTGGTTGTCTGATTTTACAGTTTTTAAGCCACTATCCTATTCATGAAAACCAAATCTCCAAGTGGACCACCAGTCTCCACAGTGGTTCCAGCTGTTCGCGAGGACACGTGTGAAGCAAGTACGAAGCCTCTACAGGCAGTGGAGTGTGTGCGTCCTCTGATCCACGTGAACTCTAATCACACTGTGGACAGTAACAGGCCGCTGCCTCGTGAACCCAGGCCGCTGTCCGCCTTGGGAAATAACTCAAAAGGTGAACAACTCAAACAAAAGGTCATGCGTGAGGAGTCAGCTTAACATTGCTCAGTGGATTTGGGGCGCCGCTGTGATGCTTTTATCACCACGTCATACTGACTTAACTTAAAAGGAGGACAGGTGCGGAAGGAATTCATACAGTCTGCACTGCGTCTGTATTCACTTTCACCTGCACTTGGGACTGAATCCAGCAGAGCAGGGTTTGTGGCTTTCATGGGCTGCTGCCTGTTTTCATTTACGCACCATTTACATTGGCAGCACGGGGCTCGCTTTTTGATGAGATCCAGGTGAGATCGGGTGCAGGACACAGAAGCTGAGCTGACAGTATAGCCACCATTGTCCTTGAGCTGGGCTTACTTTTTGACCTCTGGTAATCCAGGGGCAATTGACTGAGCAGAGTCTGTAAAATTCGGCAAATGTGCTTCTACTGTGGGAGCTGCCTTCTGTTGTTCCACTTTTGTAGCCCCACAGGTGACGTAACGTTCTTAAAGGGATGATGTCTGTCTGTTTGCCTGTCTGTTTCTCCATCAAACACTTCCCGAGCAAGACATCTCAACAACCGCCACTGCTGCTGGTGGTTAGTCATGCACCCCAGGGAATGAAACTTAGCATTTTTGGTGACCCCTGTCGTTTCCTCAGTGCCAAATTTCTACCTGGGAAACATCAAAATTTAATGAGCACATTCGTGCTTCTCAGAGGATGAACCCTTTTCATTTTGGACTCATCATGAGCTTCCCTCCACCATCAGGATAACAAGACTAACGCTGTGTTCACGCTACCGGCCGACCAACCATCTTGCTACAAGTCATTTTTTAATGGAAGCCGGCGACAGGAAGCTACAAACTGGCGGCCGACACCTTTTCGCTGGGTGACGGGCGTGACGTGCCTGTTCCCAGTGCTACCCTTTTTACCAACATTAATGCACCTTGGCAGAGGCTGGTTACGGGCGGAACAGGTACGTGACGTGTATTTATACGCACACAATGGCTAGCTGTGGTACTGCGTTATTGATGCTATGCTACATCAACGAGTGATTGAGCAACCCTTCAGCGACATTGCAGCTGGCTTCCAAGAGGATGAACCATACGCATAAAATAATACAGATTCTATTGTTTTCACACATCTGTACTTTGCTTGTGGACTCAATGAGCTTAATCTCATAAGTCCATTTGAGTCAACCCACAGCTGTGGAACATGCTGGGGACTTTGACTTTCAATTTTTCTGCTAAACTGAAGGTTAAGTGTTCTTTTACTGGTTGAGAAAATTCGCCTACGTCTGAAGCTAAATAAACTATATAAACATGTGAGGGAGCTGCGTGATAAAAAGTGGTTCATCTACTCAAGTACTGTGCTTACAAATTTAAAGGACTTGCACTTTTCTTGAGTAGTTCTATGTCATGCTACCTTTTATTTCTACTTTATACCACATTTCAGAGGAAAATACTGTGTTGTTTACTCCACTACATTAATTTGATAGGTAGAGTTAGTTGTCACTTTGCGGATAGATTTTTTACATTCAAACATAATCATCTTGTAACTTTTGATACATTTTTATCATTTAAAGGACCCGACAGTTTGTAAATTAGTTGATTCTCCAACTCGATGGGCTGCAACATTCAAATTCTGTTAGAGCATGATAACAATAATCCAACTGTAGGGGTAATTCTACCTGGTGAATACTTTTACTACTTCTTTTTATTTAGAAAAAGCATTTTTACATATCGGTATTAATATTTCTAGCGCCACATAACATTTGAAGCTCCACAACTGGTAAGGCTTCTGTCGTGCAGTTTTGGAACTGCTTCAATAAGGATGTTTTTGTTTCGCACATTAGAAAATCAGTCTCATCTACAACATTACAATAGAAAGCATGTGTGTGTGCTTTCCACGGGCCTTTGGGGGACAATGTTTCACATGACCTTTCAGCACTGCTGCCACGAGCATAAAGCTCTGCAGTGCTTCTTACCTGATATTAACTAGTTCAGGCAGTTGGATGTTGAGCAGCTCCACTGGAGCGACAGCTGAGATAAATGCTCTGAATGCGACGACTCAACAAAAGTTATTGAGGGATGAGACGGCATCACGAACTGGTTTTCAAACCGCCAATCTTCTAGTTTATGTCGGTAACCACAATTTTATCTATTACTGTAAGAGGACACTTTAATTATCCTAGCGGGAAAATTGGGTTGCTGCAGTAATAAACAAATCGTTTTTCCTCATTCCTTTCTCCCTCCCTCTATCCCCCCACCAGCATCGCAAACCCACTTAGTCCTTCATATCCACACTTCTTTTTATTCACTTACTTAATTTCCCCATCTAAGAAAACCCCTTTCTTTCTATATTATCCCTGCTGAAGCTCCTCTTCCACTCAGTCCGTTTGGTACCAACTCTTTGGAAACCCCTTCTCATCCACAACCTCTCTCCCTACTCAAATGCCAATAATATAACTACAATGTATTACTTTCACAACAAGACAACATCAGAGTCATCATTTTATATCCAGAATACAATATATGAATTTAAATGAATATCAAATTAGCAGTGGATTAGTTTATCTACTATTATTGTTTAAAGACGTCATTGGCACGTCATGTAAAAATACATAAATATATGTATTAATTAAAAATAAATCTTGAGGTAAGACCATGGATGTGTTTGGAGAATTGGATACTGTGTATCTAAAAGGGGGGGCCCATTTATTTCAAAGACAGTTTTTCCTCAGGCTATCTCGTTTGGGGGCTCATGGAGCACGAGCATTGGAGTCCGTCTCTGGCTGACTTCCTGCTAACTGTATGGTGCAAACATTGCTTACAGATATGGCTCTTTGAGACTTACTAATTTCCATTGGGCCTAATGACTCAAATTTAGATTTTAGAAAGAGTCATGTTGGAGTGTTTGTGACTCTCAGACTCTCCCATCTGTCCCAGTTTCCTGACTTTCACTTCCACCTGCTCACCTCATCAGCCCTGCAGTATATTTACCGGCCCATTTCCACTCATTCTGCCTATGTTACTTCGTGCCATTGCTTTCCAGCCCCTGAACCCTGAACGCTGCAACCTGCAGCCTGTAACCTGTATCCTGAAACCTGGAACCTAGAACCTGTACCTGTACCTTTTTACCTGCTCTCCTGTTCTCCTGTAGATTCTCAGTTTATTCTGTTAGGACCTTCTACCCATGCCAGCAAGTTTATTTATCTTCTCCTTACCGAAAAGTCCCCAAACTATTCCTGCGTGCCCAGATGTCTGCATTTGGGTCCTTTCCCTTATCGTCTCGCACTCACCCGCTTGACAGATGTAGCGCTTATAAGGTGTTAGTAACACACTGCAAGCATGTGAGAGCCATTATAATCAGAGCATATTATTGCAAATGTGCAAATAGAATTCACAGGTTAAGTAATTGATGCGGGACCTGTACTATAAGAGAATGCAACTGAGCTTTTGTCCTTCGCTACAAGTGTCCTTTTTACGCTCTCCCTCCCTTCCTACTGTCCTAGTGAACTACTGTGGGCTGTAGAAGGATAAGCTAGTTAAATAGGACAATAGTATCAAAAAGACTATGAGTCTACAGCCATGGTAGTGGCTCTGTGATGCTGTATTTAGCCCCATTAGTGTTTTAAGTTAAGTACTAACATCAGCATGCTAACATGCCCACAGTGACAATGTTAACATTCTGACCATGTTCATGTTACTGCCAACATGCATGCCCACTTGGACATAGTGACACTTTGACCTGGTCACGCCGCTAGCTGAACGGGATCACCAAAGTTATTATAATTCAATCGGAGGGGGACATTAATGTCTGTATAAAATTTGGCAATCCATCAAGTAGTTGTTAAGATTTTTCAGTATGGACGAAGACTGACTAACTGACAATGCAATCCATGGAGCCATGCAGCTAGCGTGGCAAAACAACATCAGATTTACCAAGCTAACAACTCAAATCCAATAGTCAGACTAAAACTAGAATACAACATATTTGGATTTCTGCATTGAGACTGTAGCTGCATGATTTGCCTCTTGTCATCCATCAACGGGTAGATTAAAATACCAGTAGTATCGGCGAGTGTGGCTGTCCTGAAAAGAAAATCAGGTAATGGCAGAGGGCGATCCACAGTGCAACTCTGGCTTTGCTGGATTCCCAAACAAATAGCTTTGTACCGTTAGTGTGTATCATTTATTGGTGGACAGTCAGAGGTCATCAGTGGAAGGTCATAAACATCGCCTCTCCTCCAGCATTTGTCTAGACTTTGGAAATGTCACCAAAGTTCCCACTGACACAAAGATGCTTGGCAACCCACATTTTCCTAAAACAGATCAGTGATGCAATGCCCACTCAAAACTCCATGTCAGCTGCAATGCTGCAGACATTTCCAGCGAGGCAACTTTGACCTGTTTTTCAGCTATTGTGATTTTGAGTTCTATTGGACTGGACACCTTGGGAAACCGTCATCTTTTCTAGCGCTTTGTATGATCGGCATACATGCATAACTGCTGCGTACGGTGCACCAATGAACCAGTGGCAACCACTGGAACAGATTAGGTCACTAAAATCCAAGTGAATCCCCAATTATCTCAATTTTGACACAGGCCCTGTTGACAAATTTCTCCCCAACCTCATCCTATTCCTGAGGTGTCCCCTCTGTGAGTGCCAGTGGGAGCTGACGAACGTGAATGTGGAAATTTTTTACCACACTGCTGCCCTTATTTAGGGGATCTTCCTGCTATGTCCCTCTCAACATAATTTGGGGGTTTTTTGGTCTGAACAATGATATCATTGTGGTTTTCTTGGACTCAGCATGTTAGACACGTTGTTCTCGGGGTGGGTGGGGGTAATGAGGCTTCACTGGGTCTAGACTCCCACCCATCCCTCTTGGATCTCCACAACTCTGATGAGGTGTTTCATTACACCTCTTCTGAGCTTGTGTGACTTCAGCTGGGGGAAACGTTTCATTTTTACACCCTTTCAGCTGCTGAAGGTTTGGGGTAATGAAGCCGCAGCATCGCAACACCGTGAAATCTGCAGTTAGCCTGAAGTGGTGTTTGTGATGAGAGAGTGTTCGAACATGGGGCAAACTGAAAGGAGTGCATGGCTTACGAAGAGACACATGATCTGCTGTAGGCATGGTAGACTATTCACTTTGCAGAAAGCAACAAAGTAACAAAATTGGGCAACATTATTTTGTAAATGTTTTACATATTAAGCACTTTAATGGACATACGTTACACATTATGTGTATTATTGCCAGAACGTGTTTGCCAGAATGTCAAAAGGACCTCGGGACTGACTTCTCTCTATCCAAGCCATGTAGTAATAAACCAGTACAGCTTTTCTTCAAGTTTTGCCCATGTAGCATATCATAAACACATGACAATCAGAGCATGTTGGGACTGACACACTCAGGGGAAGGGAAAAGCTCTGGGAATTGAGTGCTTTCCAGCTATTTACATTACCATAACTGTCACAAGAGTTATTACTGTGTACAAGTTTCTTTGAAAGTCGACTCTTGCAAGTCACCAGTTACTTATACTGGTGCTGGCTTTGGTTGCTGCACCAGCACTGGACATCTCCTTCTACGAGCCAAAATTGCCTCAGTAGCCCTCTTTTTTAAGGTTTGAAACATTCAAACTGTAAAATTCTACTACCAGCCATGGAAGAAAGAAACGTTCGCCGGACATTAGATCGCCTTAGTTGCAAAGTTAAGGCTTTAGAACATACCACACCACTGAAACTGCTCTCACTAAAATAATCAGCGACCTCAGACTAAATTCTGATGAAAATAGGGTCTCAGTTCAGAAGAATGCTACTGAAGCACACCGTAGCTTACTGTTGTGTGTTTTTCTGGTCTTTGTGTCAAACTGAATTGTAATGCTAACGGTGTTTAAAAAAAACCCAGACATATGCAGGAGGTTGCATCAAGACACAAGAGGATGAACGAAGTTCAAAAATTACGTGTAAAACAAGTCTACAAGAATACAGCCTTGCTAGCAGACTAGAGGTAAGGAAGGGGGTGATCATTAAGATTAAAAGGATTTATCCCTGAGGGAGCATGAATGTGCAGTCCGCCTGCTCAAGTTTAATGTTTGCTGTATACAAGTGGAACCTTTGCCCTGATGGTGGCGCCACAGGAGAGGTCCATCACATAAAAGACATCCATAAATGCTCACAACAACGTCTGCATGTTCTACGAAAACTCAGTTCCCTTTACGTTGCCCCTCATCCTTTGTTACTACTGTACACGAGCATTATCCAGCCCATTTTGTTCTATTGCTCTACTAGTTTTTACACCATGCTGTCAGCCACCAATAAAAATAAACTGAATAAAATAACACACATAGCTTCAAAAATAATACATTCCCCTACACCCAACATCCCAGAACTCAATGACAGAGCAATAGCCCGCCTTGCCCACACCATAATAACAGACCCAGAGCACCCACCCCCTCAACGCTCACTTCTCTCTCCTGCCCTCCGGGCGCAGGTACAGGACCCTGATAAGCCCGGAGAAGGGCTCGGTTCAAAAAGAGCTTTGTACCATTTGCAATTTCCATTCTTAAAAGGCTACAAAGGTGAACTGTTTTTTTTTAATTTAATTTAATTTTTTTCTTCTCTCCTCTGTTGTTGTTGTTTTTTGTTTGTATATATGTTTTGCCAGTCGCGTGTACGGCTTGAAAGTCTGTGAAAACAAATTTCCCGTCAAGGGACAATAAATATCTATCTATCTATCTAATGTCTAAAGGATGATGGATTGACCAACGTCAACATGGTGAGCTGCAAATGGGCCAAAAGTACTTGAGGTCATATCACTTTGCACAACGGTATCATCATGACTTTCTCAGATTTAGCATGTTACTGTATATTATATAAATAAGTGTAATATTATACAATATTATAAAATAAAAACACATGCCTGTAAAAAGGACCACACAAATGCTGTAAATAAAACACAGTTTCTTATTTTCCTACCATTTTAAATACATAGTTTACCATTCCACCAGTTATTGCCCTCGGCATAGATTGCGTATGTCCACCAGTTGTGCCCAGTTCAACCAAAGAGTCATTTTTCCTTCTCACATATTTTTCAAAATAATTTTGAGGTTAAATTTCCCGTAAATCGCAAAAAAAACCCAGAAAAAAAACAGATTAAAACAAATACTGAATTAAAAAAATGTTTGTGTAGCAGCAATATGTTTTTTCTACTTTCCTGTTCTGGTAATCTTCTCGCGACGACTTAGATTTATCTTGAAACCCCCCCCTCAAATGATATAGTTGAAAACCAAACCGCTACAAACCTAGGTGAAACTACAATGATTGCATTTATATTGCACCTCAGCTCTTCTCATTGCACAATGAGTATGATACGTTACGGTAAGGTGTAAGTATGTGTCGTGATCACGACTTAAGAAAAGTTTTACGAGCAGAAATCCTCAAGTTAGACTTAAAGTATATGTTTGGTTTCATAATCAGCGCCTTTTCATGAGTTAGCTTCGGCTTTGTTGCTTGGCCAGAGAGCTCCAAGCACTTGGGAGGAGGCATGTTGATGGACGTTGTGGGAATGTGAGATTGTTCAGGCCTCTTGGTGTTACCTGGGCGCGCTGAGGACAGATTGAAGTTTTTCTATCAGTGGAGAAAGACATTTCTCCTGGGAGGATCATAGCAGGCCGGGATTTCCACACATTCTTGTCAGTGTGAACAGCACATCATGAGTGTAATAAAACCCCCTGATGTGCTCTGACCCCAGATGCTTTTGCAATAAAAAATGAAAAAAAAAAAAAAAAAGGTTTTCTTGTGGTGCTTTTCAAAGAGGAGGAGATGCTTTTGTACATGACGCGCTAGCTCTGGGGAAAGAACCTTTTGCATAGCGCAGTCGTATATTCCAAATCCTTGATTTATTTGTTATTGTGAGGTCAGTTCCGCTGGGACGGTAGGGGTCGGGATTTCTGACAATAAGCCAAGTGAGAGCTAGTGATCGCCACCACAGCAGAGGAATGGGATCCAAACAAAATACTCATGTCCCACTAAAACACTCCTGTGGTCTTCAACATATGCACACGCATGCTTCAGTCCATTCATTCAGTATCGAAAATGTACAGAAAGCTTTAAAGGTGCTATAATCAATTATTTATATTAGGAATTAACAAGACTGCTGTAGGTGTAACATGGAAGGTATTACTTGTAGTGATAGGATAACACCTGTTTATAGCGCCAGCACAACACTAGCTGGGTGTAATTACATGATCAGGTAGTATTGGCATTATTTATTTACCCACAGCAACTGGGTTTGCGGTCGCCAGTTTACTTCGCGATACAGAACGACAGTGGCACATGCTTATCAAACTGGAGTTACAATAAAAACAAGCGGCCCAAGCTCCCCGCTCACAGTTCTTGCACCCTCCGTGTGGTATTTCCATAGCCGCTGTAGCCCCGACATGTAGTTACATTTTTGAGTAGGCGTAGGAAGGCTCCATAGCTCCGCCGTAACCCCTTAACACACAACTATAAATCCAGAATCAACATTCACCAGGTGGACACAAACACGATTTAAAATGTATGCTAAAGTTGCTGCGTTTCTGCTGGCTGTGTAACTAGGCAACTGTTTGCTGACACATTCTCCCAGTCAACTGTATAAGGTGTTAGTACGTCAAGTTTGTGTTTCCAGCTGGCTGCACTGAGTCCAGGTGGCCAAAAATCCAGTTTGAGGACCTGCTAGGTTAAAAATTGAGAACGAAAGTCCTCTGTTGACCTCGGACCTTCCCATCTCATTGCTGACTCATGTGCTGGTTTATTAACCCAGCATTTCCAGTTATCAGATAAGGAAAGTCCAAACACTCCAAAACACACTCCTGACATGTCCTCAGCAGACATTAGCCTCTCATTACTGTAAACCAATCCAGCCTGAAGTTCTCTGGGAAAAGCACAGTGTACGTGTGTGTTGTGACTCTTGAAGCACGAGGTTGAGCAATCGAGCATGGCTTTCAGCACTATGCGAAGAAAAAGGTTCCACCGAACATTACAATACAAACAAATACAGCCTTGATTCCCTCATTTTTCCCCTTTACCGTGCAGCATTGAACCTGCAGAAAGAAATAAGTCAGAAACCCAGCAGAAATGCACGCTCACCGGCAACCCTGCTGTAGTATTTAGCTCCAATGCACATTTAGAAGAGAGAATTTCCCAGTCATAGTTACGACTTGGGGTCTGTAGCAAAAGACTCGGGAGGTGCAAAAAGAGCAGCAAGGGGTCTGGGCCCTCATTTAAAACCATCTTAACAGATGTCCAGATGTCCTTTACAAGTCATTTCATGCAGTAGAGGCTATGTGACACTCCTGTGTAATGCCCCTGTTGGCGCACCCATAATATGATGCGAACACAGACATCTTCGTTGCACACGTCCATAGTTTGTCTCTGACCCCGCCGAGCAGACACTTGAGCCTGAGTTCGGCTTCTGTTGTCATGTAGAGCATGATACTGAGCAAATGTATGGCTGGGTGCTTTTATCATTCCAATTTGCCCAACAGGCCAGCCTCACAAGATCCTGGTGTGCTCCTTGAAATCGAAATGATCTTCAAAAACTTTCTTGAACTAAGTGATGTTATCCTGATGCGAATGCGTTCTGATGATAACGCAAAATAGCAGCAATAAGCACTGGTGCCGGAGGAAGGACTAATGAAAAGATCAGTATGTAACCAAATCTGGAAAACATCGAGTGATGCTAAACGTGTGCGTGCTACTTTTTGCAAATTCAAGCATTTTGAAACTCCAATTTCTTGTTTCCCTTGATGTTTTCAAAGCGATAGTTCGTTACGATTAACGAAGTTGACAGTGTTTCTTTGCCACGCGCAGTGTTTATCTGTAGGTTGCCGATTCAGAATCAGAATCAGAATCAGAAATACTTTATTGATCCCCGAGGGGAAACTCTTTGTGACAACAGCTCACTGTCACGTCGGTGCACACAAGAATGGAAGTACTAAGCAAAAAGCAATAATATAATACAGGTAACTACAAAGTGGG
The DNA here is from genome assembly GCA_011952105.1 of Coreoperca whiteheadi. NCBI lineage: Eukaryota > Metazoa > Chordata > Actinopteri > Centrarchiformes > Sinipercidae > Coreoperca > Coreoperca whiteheadi. The sequence continues at coordinate 28,550,910 of CM022476.1, forward strand.
TATAAGTATAAATTTAAAATTAAATAAGTGTAATGTACAAAGTGGGTTAACCGGTTGAGGTTAATATTACAGTACTGAATTATTTGATTTTGTGTTCTTTTGTCTTTTCTTTGAATTTACAGCACATACGGTATAGTGTGAGTAATGCAGAGTAGTGTTACCGTTTGCATCATAGAGCTGGCATCCATCCTGATCAGTGCTCAGTATCTGGTTTCACGTGCTGATTGCGCAGCAGGTTCTCATCCATCCCGCGGACAGTCGGCTCAGTTTAAACCGAGCCACATACTCTGCTGTCCAAATCAGTGCACACACAGAGACGTTCCTCTGAGATACTGCACTGGTCTCCCAAGTATCCACACAATCACCGCCAGAATACCCATGATAGCACTTTAAATTACTGCATTATTCCACTATATGACTCTCTTTCGTACAAATGTCCACTTTGCCTGTCTCATGTTGCAGGCTGATAATCTTACAGCAATGACTGACTCCACCACCACTTCATGAAAGCGTTTTCGTTTCATTAGTTCTCACCACTTGCACAGGAAGTGATCCATTTTTACATGCATTACATTATGTGACAACTTAGCGCAATAGCAACACTCTGGAAAGAAGGCCAAAATCAGTCTGTTGCACTTTCTCAGACATCAAACATTTCCCTAGTGTGTGCCGCCCGGTGTGTGCAGAGAACAGTGCATCAAGAAACATACACAGAGCGGTGACAACATTGTGTTTATAACTTCTGTTTATTATTAACAAAAAAAGAACAACCCTCCAACCCATTTCACAATTTTTACAATTTCACACCAGTACACCATGGCTCAGAACAAGTAACTTTCAAAGGTCCTAAAGCCCCTGAAAACTTGATTTCAAGTATTTCTCTATACCATTAAACATTCATGACTGCATATGCAGCAGTCAAAGGCAAAAAAAAAGTATTATTTATTAAGAGTCTGACAGCCATGAACCCAGCTAACCTGCTTCGTCACGCCTGCGTGACTGAATCTGCAAAGTAACTAGTAACGAAAGTTGTCACGTACATGTGGTGGAGTAAAACGTACAATATTTGCCTCTGCAATACAACGGAGTAGAAGTATAAAGTAGCAGAAAATGGAAATACTCAAGTAAAGTACAAGCCCCTCAAAACTGTACTTAAGTCCACCCTGCGTTTGGGTTACTTTCAACATATTTTCAAGAGAAAAAAACTGTTTCAACACACTCGACAAAAACACATCACTTCCTGTGAACATTCTTCCCTCTGAAAATTAGACGGCTGACATAAGCTGCCAACAGGTTGAAGGTGTTTTTCTGTAAGGCCTGTAATGTTTAAAAGGTGGTATGAAAAAGTCACAGGGTTTTCCTTTAATTGAGGATCTGTGCACTCAACAGACAGCACTTTTAGGTATTCAGAATTCTGTCCTCTGCAGACACTTCGGTATCCACTCCTGCTGCCATTTCCTTCATGAGACAACTCAGACGATTCCCCCTGAAAGAATGTCCTGGAATTATTCATACGTTCATGCTCACACTGCTTTCCTCTCCGTTTTGCAAGTGAAATGAAGCATGCCCTGCCAACATCTGGCAGTAAATCTACTTTCATATTTGACTCTTTATCATTCCGCGCGCTGGGATCCGCCCCATGATCCCTGTCTCTGAGGAGGCCTGGAAGAAACTGGATTCCTTTCATTGATATGCTTGGCGTGGCCAACCTGATGGGTGAAATCACCGCCACACCGGAAGTCTGGGTGTCTCTGTTCCCGTCCCTAGTCATCTAGAGGAAGAATTACTGCTCGCGTTTATCCAAAGAGCTGGAGCCCTGCACATGAGCTGACAGTGGCGTGCAAACCTTGAGGGCGCCTTAAGGCCTCTACATGAAGATGACCACGGACTGCTTCCTTCTGTGCTGAATGCTTGTCCTCTTAGGTCAGTGCACAAGGCAGAGATCTGATTCCCTTTTGTTTTTCATAACGCTCTATATGTGTTTGCAGGGTGTCAAATACATTCCCTACTAATTAGATTAACCACATCTTGAGCACAGATGATGACAAATATAAACAGAGTTTCACTTTGGAACATGATGCAAGAGTGACTGTGAGATACATCAGCCTGTGTATATATTAAACAAAGCATGAGTCAATATAAGGCTGTAAAGTCTTTGGTCAGCTCCACAGTTTGAGCACTGGTAATTTGACATCTGTGAGAGGCAGCATTAGGTGATGAATATTTGACACGTCCATATGGATCTGGAGGCATTAAGTGCATTAACATTGCCAAACCTCAGCGCATCCAGTGGTGAAACTGATCTGCACCGCTGCATGGGTGTCAGTGTGAACCAGCTAGAGGGGGATTACACAGGGTTTCCCCCTTCTGACACCAGGGTGAGATTGATTTAAGCAGCAGCTGGCCTCAGTGCATCACATTTGCTGTCAAGAGTGTGACCAAGCTCTTCTAGCTTCCCATGGGTCATTTTCAGCAGGGTGACTAGGTGGTTAGCATTAGCTGGCTGGAAGGAATCCATCTTTGAACGTTTTCCCCCTTTCGCCAAGAGTTCCCTGTCTTAAGCTGCCCATAGCTGTGAATGTGCTTGGTTATCCACATGTGTGTTAGCTCTGTAATGGACCGACAACCTCGCAAACTGTGCAAGGACTCGCTCCCGCAACCCTGAACAAGCCCGTTCGAGAATGGATTTTTCAACACTTTAAGCTGAATGGTCTTTTAAAGCGTTCAAAGCCACCCAGAGACGCGCTGAAACCTTTTTTCAAGAGCATGACCTGTATCTCTATATAAAAAAAGATATGTATAGGAGAGGACAGCAACAGTACAGTTTTTCCACAATAATTCAGGGCTTAAGGTAAGATGAAGCTCTAATACTCCACCTGGATGAAATTGGCTGCATAATGGTAATGTGAGATAGAGCTTTAAATCCGGCATAAAAATACAGTATGATGAGGGCGCGTGGGGGTAATTCAATAAACTGCATACCATATCTCAACTGAAGACAAAGACATCCACCAATCAACATGCAAAATGACTTCCACATGCAATTTAAAGCAGTAATTGCTGATTTTTTGGCCATGTAGCAGAGTAAGCTTTAAATGTAGGATTGATACATTATAACCTTATAAAGCTGTATATAGCATGTTAGCAAACAGTTACACGTCCAGCAGACACAGAGCAACATTCATTTTTAGTCATTTTCCTCTATGTTCACCGGTTAGTCGCCAACTTTGTCTCTCTGCTAATTTGGTGCTGGGCAGGTAGCGTACAATGGATTCATCAGAGCTTTTTCGCTTAAAACAGCTGCCCGCTGCTGCTGCTGGAAATGAGGCGAATAAGACTGAACCAAAGCAATACAGCTGGGGGCTGTGAAAACCAGAACAATGAGCCAATGACGCTCAAACACTCTGCAGAGCTGAGGGGAAACGCAGAGTTGGTGGTAAATCTCTGCGGGTTCTTCGCTACGTGCGACCCGGTTGTCGTTTGAGCTATTATAATATAGAAATATTGATTAGTGCAGCTTTAAGTTGTACAAAAATGCGAAAAGTTAAAAAAAATCTTCCAACCAAACTGCAGTGAAAACTGCCATCAGCAGGAGCTGCTCTGTGAACGCTTCTTTACACATGGCAGGGACTAAATGAACAGGCTACAAGTTCTTGAATACGTCACGTAGGCTATTCTGTCAAACAAAAAGAAGGAAATTGAAACTGATTATCAGTTTCAATGAACATGTATAATGATTTCTATACCGGTCTGTTGTGGTGAAGAAAGAGCTGAGCTGCAAGGCGAAGCTCTCTATTTACCGGTCGATCCACGTTCCTACTCTCAGCTTTGGTCATGACTGAAAGGACAAGGTCCCGGATACAGGCGGCTGAGTCTCCTCCGCAGGGTGGCTGGGCGCTCCCTTAGAGACAGGGCGAGGAGCTCGGTCACCCGGGAGGAGCTCAGAGTAGAGCCGCTGCTCCTCCACATCGAGAGGAGTCAGCCGAGGTAGCTCGGGCATCTGTCCCGGATGCCTCCTGGACGCCTCCCTGGGGAGGTGTTCTGGGCATGTCCAACCGAGGAGGAGGCCCCGGGGAAGACCCAGGACACGCTGGAGGGACTGTGTCTCTGGGCTGGCCTGGGGACGCCTCGGCATTCCCCCGGAGGAGCTGGAGAAAGTGTCTGGGGAGAGGGAAGTCTGGGCGTCTCTGCTGTCGAGATTCGCCAACCTCTCTCCGGGTTGGTTGATGAGAATTTAACAGATCTTGGGTTTAACATATCCACGCTGCTTAGACTGCTGCCCCCGCGACCCGGCCCCCGGATAAGCGGAAGACGATGGGTGGATGGATGGTTGGTTAAATCATGGCAAGCTTTGATTTTATAAGGAATTCTGCTTGTTTCTGCTGGGATTGACTCAGAGGAGAAGCCGACACATTACTCCTGTCATGCTGACCCCGCACCGATGGCAGATATGATAAAAGCTTCCTCTTAAAATGTGCCAGTGGGGAACTGGATCGCCAGTCCAGACTCATACTAGCACACAGCAGGCAGAGGTCAAAGGACACATTGAAAGGACACCTGGCTTGTCCAAGTAAGGCCAGGAGTGCAGACAGAACACCCTCTAAGCACTAAATACTTTGAGGGAGGACTCTCGTTATCTCTATTAAGGATGCAAATTCTGCCCAGATCACTTCCAGAAGTCCCCTCTAGTATTGTCTGATGAATAAAGGCTGTGTGAGTGTGTGAATGCAGGAGAAATATGTGTCAGAGCCTTTAGCCTCCAGACAACAGCTGTCTGTGGTGCATGCAGTGGTGGCGCTGGACAGAAAAGGAAGATCTGACCGTCACTACAATGGTCACATTCTTTACTAGCCTAGATTCAGGCTGCTGTCACCCAGCCAGCATTCCTCAAGGCCAGGGGAGAAACTGGCTTTGTGCTGAATGTCAAGAATGTCTGGGATTGCATGGAACCATCAACAAAAGCCTTGATCAAAGCCTCTGCAGAACGACATTCACTTTCTGCACAGTTACAAATAAATGCAAAACTCAGAAGACGGTTTCCCTAAAGTGGTGCTGAAAAGTCCGGGCTGGTACTCTCAATTTCTACAAAAACACGAGAGGTTATGTTATATTAAAAGACATTTTAACCACAATATGAAGCGAAAAGGTATAATAGAGGTATTAATGCATGTTTTATAACAGCACGCAGCATTAGAAAGCTATATGCATTACAACCATTAAGTCATACGGTACCAGTATCAGCAGTCGTAGCAGGCAAGATATTAGAAGCAGTAGTAGTGGCAGTAGTACTAGTAGTAGTTGGCTTAGAAATAGTATATAGTAACTGCAGTAGTAGCTGTAACAGTATCAGTATTAACAGTAATTGTAGCAGTACTTGTAGTTTTAGGTTACATTTTTCAGCTGTCTTTTTTATTACATTTCTGTATGTGTTTAGCAGCAGCAGCAGCAGCTAAATCCTCCATCACAGTGATAGTACAGCTGTAGTACAGTATTAGTGGTAGCTGTAGTGCAAACAGCTGTAGCCCACCTACTACAAGGCTGCGTCTGAAGCCTTCTTACTGTTGTTGCCCCTGCCAAGTACTATGCCACAGCAGCTGCCACTACCTTTACTATCAATTCAATTCAATTCAGTTCAACAGGCTTCACTGGCATGACATTTGACATGTGTTGCCAAAGCACAATTACGAGTCCAATGAATGAAAAGACTGAAATTAACAAAAAAAAAAATGTGATTAACAATATTAGTTAATATAACAAAACTGACAATGAAATAGACATGTGAAATCATCATATTACCGCAAATGCTATAGTTACTGCCAACTGTCACTACTTCAAGCAGCAGTAATAACGGCAGCTTCGGCTGTTAGAAGATGCAGTAAAGGCAGTGACAGCTGCGGCTGCAGCAGTAGAAGAATCGCAGCAGCGTTTGTAGCAGCAGTAGCAGTAGTAGTGTTAGAATCCCTTACATTGTTGCTTTAATGGTCTGCAGTGGTTGTAAACTTGCAACAGCAGAGCCTTGTCTTTTAATGCTACTCAAAATCCACATCTTTAAAGGGAAAATTTACTCAAATCCCAAAAACAACTTATTACTCAGGGTATAGCCACACAGATTTATTTTTTATGCGAGCGGGTTTTGGTATACAGGGACAAACAAGGCTCGCTGTATATGTTACTATAGGCGTTCTTGCTCAAGAGGTTGCTACGAGTCAAAGAGGACGTGACTGAAGTTATTAGGCCTACTTCGGACTTCCAACATTAATTTTATAGCTGTAAGGGAATTTCTGTCATTGTCATTTCTGATTAGCGGTGTTCAGTACATATACGACCAAATACGATTCTGACTATTCTGAATCACCATTGTCACGGACCGATTCAGGAGCTTTTCTGAGACCGACACCTATTTTAGAGGGGAAACATTCACCGAATACCGATATGGCGGCCGACACATTGAATTTTTGAGCTGGAATGAAAAGACCTTTTCTATGTGGATTGTGAAGTGCACCAACACAGGCCGTTGCTCTTTTGGTCCCATTATGTCCACACATGTTGATCTACAATACAAAATAAAGCGGTCACTCTAGTTTTGTTGGTGATGGTGTTTTCTTTCTTTTTGATTTTACAATATTTTCTTCAATTTATGAGCGGTGAACATGACAGCCGACTCCTTACATCTCCCCTCGGTGAATTAATGAGATCTGTGTTTACCCTCTTGGTTTTGGGGTTTGAAGTCAAGCACTCTTGATTCTTTAAAACAGGCCTGCGTTAGGGCTGATTGTGTTAGCTCTGTTTTTGGAGTCTGGCTTGAACCCGAATCAGCTGTAAATGTTAACTGGAGTCAGGCTTCCCACAATAAACCTACAATAATTGTTTTGCCTCGTTTCTCGGATACCCCGCTGTTCCCCAGAATCAGTTCCTCGACAGCTGTGAAGAATTTTCTGACATTTAAAACAAATCAATCCTGTTTCCGATGAGGTGACACCTCAGTACGCCTTCACCCCCTCCAACAGCTGCAAAGTGGTGTTGATATTTGGCTTCCTTGGAGCTGGCGTCTGGTTTTGGGTGGGGCAGTGTGATGAATGGCAGGGATGACTGATGCTGAAGTCACTCTTGTGCTGTAGTTCCATAAGTGCCAGCCAAGGGCAGCTGTTGGGATGGACAGTGTGGCCGTGCGGATTGCAGAAGGCCTTCTGGTGGGTATTGTGTCTCTGAACCCTGCAGCACATTGTCGTTGGCCTAAAAGCAAGACCAGGACGCCCCTGCCCCCTCCACAACACCCACCATTAGGTTTCCCATCCCGACAGATTCCGGCTCTCTGTCCCCTCTCATGCACCATCAGTCCAGAAAAAATATGTAGATAGCTTTCTATATATTTACTCTTTGTTTTTCGCAAAAATAAGATTAGAAGGTCTTGCCAGTGTAAATGTGGTCTGGAAGTAATTTGTAATTATTGTTTTTCTAGGGGATTTCTCTCTGGCGAACTCCGTGGTTCTATCCCTCTCTGGACCGTGTGTGTGTGTGTGTTTAGTACATTTTGTTTCATATTTATTCTCATTATTGTCTACCCAAGACCTTCCTCTTTGTAAGCGTTTTCGTTAATTTTGTAGAGAGGGGAAAAAAAAGAAGCATTTCATGAAATATAAAGTAAAGAGGTAAAAATGAAACACCAAAGTATGGGTTACATTTTCTATCACCTTGTCATTTGCAAGTGCCTTCATCATTTCAAGTGTTAATTATAAAAAAAAAAGTAATTAGGACAGTAACTGAGATACCCATACTGTAAACATTTAGTCTGCTAAAGCCTTGTAGTGACCTGGAGTGGAAGATGGGATGTGTACAATGAAACTTGACCCCTTTGCTCTGGGGATGATGGTTTATTGCTGGGCCAGCACAAAACCAAAACCGGAATAACAGATCAGCTGGTGGGATATTAAATGTACCCCAACCTACAATTCAACCACATAAAGAAACACATGTGTAACCTTACTTATATGTATAGAAAAACATGTTAAGGAGAAAGGCATGAAATAGACATCAGGGAAAGACAGATCATACATTAGAAATATGCATATGAAAAAAAATTAAATGCATGAAATACATGGATGTAGTGCAAAATAAACCCTCTAAAACTTTTTTATATCATAATAATGAAAGCTATTTATTATGACATGTAAGGTATATTTAAATACATCATATACAATGACATAATAATCTAAACCCCAGTTCTGCTTACTAGCCTCTTCTGGAACTTTAAACCACATCTCGTGATATTCATTAGTGGGTGGCTACTGAGCAAAATCCTTTAGCTGATGAGTGAGGGCTTTTGTCATTCAGATATAGGTTACTTTTCTGTTAATGTTCCTTACAGATTTATTCAGACGTGACAGGACATTTACGGTAATAGCCGCATGCTCGAGTAACCCAGCTGAACAAAACAGGTTCAAACACAAAATGAATCAAGTCATAAACAATTTAATTAAAGACTTAAATTTTAAGTTAATGCTTTATATTATAGTTGCAATAATGCGGTGGAATCTTTTGTTTCACCAACTTCCACCCCTTATTAAAGCTAACAGGACGTTTTCGGGGCATTTTTGCTGGGTTTTGAGGGAGGCTCTGTGTCAACATGAGAGGGAGAGTCCCTCCAAATTGCCATGGTGTGCTGGAAGTGTAACAAAGTGCTCCGTGTAACAACGTTGAGCCTCACAAAAGTTGAGAAAAAGTAGGAACTAAGTCAAAGTCTAGCGGATGACAGTGAAACAGTTTTCCCTGCAGAAGCCACGAGACCGCCAGAAGTGTCAGGTCCATCTTAATTAGTTGCACTTCGCATGTCAGGTCTTTTATTGAGTGAGAAGCTCCAGTGAAGAAGATCCAGTAGATGGCGGGCCTCCCAACTTGGATCTACATTGCCACGGAAACGGCCGGATGAACTGTCTGCCTTGTGGTTGGACCGTTCCAGTCACCTGGATCGGTAGCAGCCGAACACACGTAACACTTAAAGAATGTGCTCTGATTCATCCGACTCTGACAGATCAGACCTCCATCTGATCTGAACTCAAAGTTCACTGTGACCAATTTTTCTCGAGGGTCACCGGGCACTGACTTGGATGTTACAGGAAACTGCGGAGAGATCCCACTTCTTCTTCTGTGCCCAGTTTTTTAAATGTTCATATCCATGTTAATGTGATGTCAGTTGCATTGTCTTGCTATTCAAAGGCAAACTAAAGTTGCAGTTAACTGAATTCGCTTGTGTTGTGTCTATGGTTATTGCGCTCCAATCTTAGCTCCTTCTGAACCTACAGCGCGGTGTACCCAGCCAGGAGTGGTGGGTTACACACGCACGGTATTTGGAACGTGGTGCACCAGAGGTTGCCGTATCAATGATGATTTTGTAGCCTGAATTAGATGGAAAATCTTCAAGATAAAGCACTTTAAAGTGTTCATCCAGATGCAGCAGCTCTGTCCTTCCTGTTTGTTGACAGATTTATATTCCTGTCACCATAGTGAACAGATGGGACTCCCTTCCTTGCCAACACATTAAAACACATCATTGTTTTAATCTATTTTGGAAAGACGTATTGGATTCCATTTGGTGTTTTATTTAATGCTCTATATATATTTGCCAGACTACCTGTTATCTCGTCATCTCATGTGAAAGACTCTATTATATTCAGATCAAAGTGAAGCAGGGGCCAGAGTTCAACACGTCACCGAGATGACTTATGTATGTATTTTAAAATGGAATATTTCACCTCCATAAATAATCTTTGAGATCTGTTTATGCCCTGCAGTGTTTTGCCTCGATCACATGCCAAAATCTGTGGGCGTTTTAGGGCACCTTTGTCTGCGCCTCTGCCGCAAAATGTTGATGTGCGGTCCTGACACAACCACTCCTCCTCCATAATTTCCAAAGGCCTCCATTGTATCGTGTACAATGGCCTTCTTTGGTGTGCTCCTCGGTCGCTAGCCTAAACCTCAGGAAAGCCCCCTCTGCAAAGAACATGAGGCATTATTGAGTGTGTGCCAGCTCCCACAGACAAGCTCAGAGAAAAGCACTTCATAATTGGATTGCTATTGAGTATTAGACCCTCGGGCTTTATTTTACACATGAGATTTCATAAAGCTTAGGGGATTGACAGAAGGTTGACCAAGCATAAGTTTCCATGCAGCTTTGAAAAGGATGGTCCTGCATGTTCACCGTCCTTGCTCTGCTCTTACATCTTGTTCAGCCAACCCTTTTCTCTTAAGTGACTGTCTCAGGAAATAACCCAAAGGGTCTTAATTAAAGTCACGTTGAAGTTCATTCTGTTCAGCACAACACTCGAGCTGTCACGAGCCCTAGTTCCGTTTACGCATACTTATACAATATGAGCACCAATGTGTTTGCAATATGTTTTTGAGGAGAGCTCAAAAGTTAAACCTCACAGCATCCGGCTAATCTACATAACGTCCATGTGAAAAACGCTCCACACTGCAGTGCTTTAAACCTTTTATGAAAGCTTGTGATTTTGCATTAACCTGAGTAAAAGCATATGTAACACAGAGAGCTACAGTATGATAGGCAGCAAATCAGAAATCCATACCAGTCATCATGTCATTTATTGTCTTGTGTTTCAACTCAGGGTGATTGTGGCAGGGGTGGGACAAACTCAATGTTCAAGTCTCAAGTCGGGGTTATAAAGTCCTCAGTTAAGTCCTGAGTCAGGACCAAGAAGTGCCCAATCAAGTCAAAAGTCCTAAACTTTGTGTTTTGAGTCCTAAACAAATCATTATGCACCCCTCACCAAATTGAATCCCATTTTAAATTCTTTAAACAGAGTAAGAATTTGTAAATGTACAGAAATAACGACGCTCTTTATTTTTGTATTCATTACTTTCAAATAAATGTAAGGACAATTAAAAGCCAAATAAACAGGTCTACTTTAGTATGTAAGTGGCATTTTATCAAATCTGAATTTAGTTTTGGATCCCTCATTGAATCCACAAAAGTAAAAAACAATAACACAAAGTTGGAGTGATGCTTCTTTTTGCTCACAAATCATGTTTGGGCAGTACAGACAGCGTTAAATGTGGGGGTATGCGATTCTAATCCAATACACATCTTTTTGTCAAATTCAGGCAATATCTCCTCACTGCCCACTAGCTGTCCAGTGTTTTGGGAAACCGGGGAAAGATAGAAAGTAGTAGATTGCTTATTGGAAGATTAAGACTGGATTAAGTCTGAATCCAAGCCATGTGACTCGACTCCACACCCCAGGATTCTGGTTTATTCTTGGCTGGATGCGTAGGCTTTTCTTTATATGTACATACACAGAGGTCCTGATGAATTGTTTGAGTGCTGGGTGTGTAGCTGTACATGTGGGTAGGTCGTGCAATGGAAGGTCCCCATGGTGGGAGAAAAAGTACCTCAGTATTAGATAGAGGCCTGTGAGGGGGGTCTTGCACTGCAAACATTCCCTGTCAAATTTAAGTGAAAAGGTTTTTAAATATGAGCATTCTTTTGCATTGCAACAAGCAAAGGTAGCTGTCAGTGCAGCACTTGATATGATTTGTTAAAATAAGTCAGGATGTCCGGCTACCAGAAGTCTTAGAACAAAAAGTACTTAAAATAAGATTAGTGCTATTCTTGATTCTAGTAGGGACGGAGCTCGAAACCCGGTTCTATAAGGACCCGGCTCCAAATTTCTCAAAGCACGAAAAACAATAAGGTGCGAGCTTATCGATACTGCTATCAAAACTAGCAGGTCCCATAGGGAAATGATTCATCTCTAGTTTCTGGATAACAAAACTTCTCACAAGTACTACCCGTATAGAACCTTGCCCAGCTAGGTTTTGATCCTACTGTGGTTCTGTGGCTCTAGCCATGGTGATATCGATCAGTGGGTCCACCACTTTCTTCCAGACTGAAATATCTCATCAACTATCGGATTGCCGTGCAATTTTGTACAAACATTCATGTTGCCTAGTTGATGTCTCTGAATGACTTTGGCGATCCCCTGACTTTTCCCCCTGCGCCACCAGCTGGCCAAAGTTTTCACTTATCTAGTGACATATCTTGACATCGACTGGATGTATTGGGACATTTATGATCTCCAGAGGATGAATCTCGATGACTTTGGTGATCATCTGACTTTTCATCTAGCATTATTATGCCCAAATACCGGAAAAAATAATGACATTCCCATCAGCGTTCATTGTATTTTGTGTTTACTACTAATTAACAGATGTTAGCATGTCATGCATGACATCAGCATTTAGCTCAAAGCACCACGGTGCACATCTTCATAGGTCCGATAGCTTGGCTGCAGACTCTCATTTATTAACAGTAGACATTGCGGACCTTTTTCATGACACGTCTACATCATTTTTGCAGCGTGGAAAAGAGCCTACGTTAACCCGATTTCTTCTTGAGCATGAACCATATAGCTCAACCGTGCAGCTTATGGAGTCACAGTGGAATGTAACATAGGGACAAAGGCTTTACATCCCGGGCACTGGGAGGACATAATGGTACATGATGAGTATGTGATGGTGATGAACAAGAGGCCCTGCTGATGTGAGCGGGATCAAGTTGAGTCCTGATTTAGCAACAGCAGAGCCTTTGTGTTCGCCATAAGGCGCTGGGACTGAAGCAGCATAGGTCATGTGAATTGTCAGTGTTCATCACCACGGCTAGCGTGGACATCATTGTTCCATAATGACAACATGTCAACATTTCGTGACAGAGTTCATGATTGGAGACACCATTAGCGCTGCGTTCATCAAACTTACGGCCCTGCCTTGCACTCATTAATGAACTTCATTGTCTGGGAACACAGTGCACTGAGATCTTCTTTAAATAGAATTGGGGAGTTGATTTTCTAAAATGAGGACCGCATGCGTGGACCAACCACACCCACCGTTCAGCTCTTTCAGTGTCTCCCGCCGGAGTTGCATGACTTGGAGCTGCAGTTCAAGATTTTCAAATCCCCAGCCAAGAAATCAGGCAGCCATGTCCTTATTACCATGACCCAGGGCTGCTCCTTTTAGTGTATTTTGGGATTGAGCTGAAGCAGAGCGTGACGACCTTTACCCCAGAACTAAACACGGCTCATGAGAGCTTTTTTATCCAGAAAACAGAAGATCTGAGTCACTGGTCATCACCTCTCACGAGGTGGGCAGCCTTACTTATAGGGCTCACAACATACTTTTAAAACGGAAATTTTATTTCATAGCACAGACACCGCTGGTTTTAAGTTTTGTGTTTTATTTCATGATATTATTATTTATGAATAAAGACTTTACAATTGAACAAATTACTTTATTGCAATCACCATGCCTTTTACGAATCAACCTAACAAAACACTCCTGATAATTCAAGAACAGACAAAACAATGTGGTTGTGAATCATGAATGGTGTACAAGACCAAAGCAACACTGTAAAGTGCTGTAAGAGTTACCTCTTGTGTCTTAAAGCTTACCATTCCCATTACGTGCCTGATACCGTACTGCCATTGTCACAAATAAAACAGATTGTGGTTTTTGGTGTCCACTATTGAAGATGACACAGCTTATGGCACAGTGAACCTTTTGTATTTGCACGACTGATCAGGGTTGTTCATTTCCATTGAGGTGAAAATGTTCAAATACTCAATAATTACAACAAATGTAGTGGTTACGCAAATGTTATTAAAAGTACAAAAGCTGCATATCTTCATACAACAACACAGACATGTATCAAATGAGAAAAAAATGTCGTATGATATTGTCAAATGAATTCATGTAAATATAAAAAAAAAATCTTAAGCTTAGAAAGTCTTGTACATTGTTTTGTTTTTTGGAGTTATATTATATTCAACATATCCCTCAAAACAAGAAAAGAGACAGGAAGCATCATGAGGCCGGAATAATATTTAAAGCAGATACGTAATCAAAGTGCTTGGTGATAGGATGGAGTAGATGGGCAAATGAAACAAAAGCTGATAGGTTAGTTTTACAAGCATTTTTCAGAAGGAGACCTACTCTGGATGCAGAAATAATCTCATTGGTTGAATTAAATGTTAGGCGGCAAAGCCAGATAACACTGTAAAAAAATTTGAAGCCCACTTAAAGGGACAGTTCACCCCAAAATCAATAATACATATTTTTCCTCTTACCTGTAGTGCTATTCACCCATCTAGATTTTTTGGGTGAGTTGCCGAGTTTTGGAGATAGTGGCCGTAGAGCTCTCTGCCTTTTAAAAAAAAAATGTTTTCTTCTTTTTTGAATATAATGGGACTATATGGCACTCGGCTTGTGGTGCTCAAAGTGCCAAATAATTTTGAAAAACTCAGCAGCAATGTCTCTTTCCCGAAATCATGACCTGGTTACTCAAGATAATCCACAGACCTTGTTGTGAGCAGTTTCATGTGGGAACTATTGGTAGAAAGAAAATAGTTCCCACATGAAACTGCTCACCAAGTCTGTGGATTACCCTGAGTAATTTTGTTGCCAAGGTTCCGTATCATTGAGTTAACTAAGATTTCATGTTCATGTTTGTGTGATTTAGTTCTCCTAGCATAGTCCTTTTTGCCGCTTGGAGTGTTGTTTGAGAGCTCCCTCAAAGAGCAGAGCCTTTTCTGCCGAATCTGGCCCATTTGCCACATATGGTCAATTTCTTGACATACTGGAAGTGTCTCAGACTGAAGTCTCTTCTTTTTAGTTTCTTTTTAGTCTTTTAGTTCACTTCTATTTCACATCTTTAGTATGTGTCTTGGTAGCAATTTTCTAAAATCTTCTTTTATTAGCGGATAGGTTCTGACATTTTCAATGTCTGCTTTAATACAATACCATGGCCAAATGTACGTTTAACGAGTTATTCGTGGCTGTAATCATACCTCCTGTTTATAGTGCTCGTGAAGAGACTCCATTGTAAGAAAATGGATACAAAATCCACAGTATTTGTTCTTAACTACTAACTAACTAAAAATGCATTCTACAGTTCAGACAAAGCACTTTTTTTTTTAATAGTTTGAATTTTTCTGGCATCTTTTACAGCGTTGTTGCGTTAGGAGGGCATCACTTCACCTCAATATAGACAGGAGAAATGATTACAGCAACCAAGACGTCTTCCAACTTACATGTAGCCATACATGTATTATAATAAGATAGACTTATCTGAAGCAACCATTTAAAGAGATATTAAGCTTATGTTTGGGAAAGTATCTACTTCACTGACATGAGCCCATCTCAGTCAGCTGCTGCCCATGCTTCTGCCCAATATTTGGTTTTCAGGCCTCAGAAACTGCTAAAAGGACATCTAGTGACAAATCCAAAATGCAAGCCTCAAAGTCTCTTCCAGTAGGTGATGTTACAAATGCTATGTCTATTTTAAGCTAACCATTCATAGCTAATCGATCTGTCTGCTAAGCCAGCCTGCTGACATTTCATAAATGAACTTATAAAGAAATCTCTATGCTCTGTCTGATGAGCTTTAACTCAACCTGTGAGATTATTTCCACTGTTTGCGGTCCAATCTATGGACGTGTTGTACTGTCACATCCCAGTGCACAGTTGTAGCGTGTATGTCTGGTACGCTGCGAGGTCAGGTGTTTGAATAGCATGCATTGGTACTGGAAGGCTGGTGTAGGTTCATCCTTTGTCCTGTTGGGTCCATTATGGCTGCTTCAAGGCTGTAAAATACTGAGTATCTTCTTTCTATTTAGGTTTCATACTGGCAGGCCTACCGTGATCATATCTGGAGCACAAACTAGCTGTGCTCACTGGTCGACAAAGTTTACCCGATATGTGAGCTGATGGCCGTTGTCCCAGGCATACAAAACCTTCTCCTTGGGGTTGTAGTCAATCTGGGTGGTGAAGGAGAACTCGTTGGTGAAGGGCAGGCGTGGAATGGCTTCAGTGTTGGTGTGGGTGTCATAAGCATAGTTCACCTCGCCTTCCTTTTGGTTGTACACATTGACGGCGTACAAGACACCACAGATGATGAAGCAGTTACCGTAGGAGTTCCTCTTGAGACCTGTCCTCCAGGTTGTTTCCTTTTTCAACGACAGGTCTCCGGGATCCAGTTTACTGATGACGATCACCTCTTGCTGGTTGTAGTCATAGTCCATGGAAGGGTAGATCACCCACAGGCCGCTTTCATCCACTGCGAAGTCAATGTCCGAGTGGCCCCTCCATTTCCAGGGGGTGGTGTCCTCGTATACCACGTCGTGCAGCAGTGTCCAGGCCGCCACATAACGCATCCTCAGGTCATACTTGATGATGTTCTTGGTGAAGGCTCTGTTGTAGTAGAAGGCGCCGTTATAAAGCACATGGCCTGTGCCTATCCAGTTGTAAGGCAGTTTAAAAAGGTTGCTCCATCGGCCTACGATAAACAAGAATGTTACGTTAGCTTTACGTGTTTATTTTACAACATGGGTGAATGCTCATCTCAATCTCATTTGCCAATGAACACATTCTGTTGCACAAAACAGACAACTGTTTCACCTCTGATGCAACTGCCTCCATCAAGGCCCATAACTGCCCGTGTTGGAGTGTCTATTATCAATAGTGGCTGCTCCATTGTGGCTCCAAGAAAAGCTCGACTCTATTCAAGTCTATTCAACAATCCTTCTCATCACACCTCAGCTACAGGCTCCCTCCTTATGGATTTTCAGGCGCCAGTAACTGCCAGGCCCGCTTTCAGTGATAAACATGACTCTAACATGCCTTCACAAACATATATGGCAGCCCTCACACTATGTCCATGCTATGCTACAGTCCATGATCAGATTACACCGCAGTCAAGAAGTCCTGCTGATTTTGCTGATTGACACCTTGTCTGCTCCAAATGGTTGACTTGAGCCTGAACACTAAAGACTTTCTGACCTGATAACATCCAGTAACATAAAAACAAAGTAAATAAGACACCCACAGGTAAGCCTTGCATACGTGGACATAATATTTGAATATTCAGTTATCAGGCCCATGCTTTGAAAGAGCTTTGTCAGCTATGCAAATAACACCATTAACGCAACTTCAGAAAGAAAACATTCAAACGTGGTTGAAATGCTCAGCCCTGAAAGACTTGCAACTTGCAGGCTTGACTTGGACTTGCCCCCAAAAACAACTCTGCTAGACAGTCCTGACGAGCCAATTTGTACTACATTTAGCTTGTAATGAAATAATTTTTAAAAACGATGAATGTGTATGGTCAACAGCCAGCTATTCAATAAGCAGGATAATATATAGCAAGCTGGCCATTATTGCAAAATAACTAAACCCCTTCAGGATGTTCAAGACCCCTCTGCTGTGCTGTTGTGCTTATTTATACATTATCCTTTACTTATTATGAGTTGGATACATTCAGTGTGTGTGCTAAGCTGATATTATGCCCTTCATAGAGCCAATAACAATGTTTTTATAATACCAGACTGTGTACACACTGGCTTCATCTGACAGTGACCCAGTTTGTTTTGTAGTTCACTCCTGAACAAACACATTGTGTACTGTAGGTGTCATTTTCTAATCACATCCTATCTGCTATCCTAACCTTCCAACCTCAGGAAGTCTGATAATGATAATAAATGGAAAGCCCAGTGAAGGATAAAAACAACGTGCGGTAGAACAGCCCCCCCATTCCCTAAGGCCAGCCTACACTCTTAATCCCTCTCCGCTGTGCCCAGTTCAAAGGAAAGGCCAGAGCACATGTCAGGGAACAGCAGGCATCACCGCCACTCCAAATACCTAGTCATCCGTACACAGCTGTGCGCTCACCGCACTGCAGGATGCCTCACATGTAAGTGCATTTAGAAAGCCCATTGTCCAAACACATCTAGATCAACAAGCCAAGTCCTATAAGGGGAGATCATCTTCACTCTCTTAGAGAGTGTAATCCAATTCCTGAGCTGATTTGGATGGGGAAGGAGTTGATTTTCCCACCCGATGGAGCCATGAAACAACCAAGACCTGCATTCCACAGATCTCATCAGTCTCACAGAGCTCATTGGACAATCAACATGAATCACTGTCAACATGTTATTAGAGAAAACACAGCTATACATTAAAACAGGGTAATACTAGAGTTGGACCAATATGTTAGGAAGATAATGGTGTTTAGAATTAGATGATGGAAAAGATGGAAAGTGAAGATATGCATTACTCGTACTTACAACTGCACTGTATATTTACACTTACACTCGGTACCTGAAATGCCCAATGTAACTGCAGCACATGCTGTATATATCTTAGTTTATTCATTTTCTGTTCATACTGTTCATACTGTTATTCATCTTATCTTAGTTATATCTATTTGCATTTGGTTGTGTTGTGTGTTTCACCAAAAAACATCTGCTGTAGCCCATGCCAGAGCTGACCTTCACCTCCTCCAAAATGTAATGACGCGTCAGGGCTACAGCGGCCCCAGAACGGATTAGGCAACTTGTGTTTTCTCCTGCAAGTTTCTGATCCCATTGGAGACCGATGATCGCGAAGACAACACTAAGGAAGTTGAAGAAAGACTAAACTATCTTCTCCTTTTCAGTAGCACACATCTAACAAAGCCCTCTCCACCTGCTCACCACGATCGGAGCTCTCTATCACAGTGAATGAATGACACTGCCGTTGTACTGGAGTGTTCTATTCAGTAATGAGACGAGGCAAAATAGAGGTTACCAGGATGTAACCAGTTTTGTAACTACTCTCACAAAGTGAAGTGAAAGTTAATGTGGGCAATATCATTAAAGCAGGACACGACCTGATTATGTACGATAAATTTGTGAAGGGTTTCGTGGGTGCCGTGAACAGGTGGAATCCGACACTGAACTAAGAATCTAAGCCTAAGGTATCTATGGTGGGACTCCTGTTTAGCCCTTGTATCAAAACATAAATACAGCTTTAGGACTAATTGTGGGCAATTAGGGAATTGTAAGAAGACCCAATTGAAGCACACCTTGCTTGAAGTTTTCCAGGTTGCGGAACTCCACTAAGTTGTTGCCATAGTAATAGTTAGTGACATAGATCTTGGAGTCTTTAGCCAGGGGATCCTTCATCCAGGCTCCCTCGTTGCGCCCATAACTGTGCTGCTTCTCTGGCTGCTCAATGGATGCTAGAGTCCCTTCACAGTTCATGATCTTCCCTGGAAGAAACAAGCAGCACATTAAACATGTACCGATGGGGGAGAATGGCTTGCATTAACACGGGCTTAAATTGATTTCACACCCATACGTTTCCTGGCAAAGTGGAGCTCCACGCTTTTCTGCCGCTACACTGGCCGCCGTCACTGCAAACACAGCCTGCAACAGAATACTGAGTATATTTACAGTGGGGTGTGTAGCACATACCTGCTCTGTGGAGAGTGGGCCGACTGTTGTTGTTGGAGTTGTCCAGGACCAGCATGATGGTCGGAGCGGGTCTTTCAGATGCTGGTGTACTTTGTGCGGTGATAGTAGTGGGTGTAGTAGTAGTGGTAGTAGTTGTGGTGCTGGTGGTTGCCGTGGTGGTAGCAGTTGTAGT
This sequence comes from Coreoperca whiteheadi, assembly GCA_011952105.1. Taxonomy (NCBI): domain Eukaryota; kingdom Metazoa; phylum Chordata; class Actinopteri; order Centrarchiformes; family Sinipercidae; genus Coreoperca; species Coreoperca whiteheadi. Next base: position 28,570,377 of record CM022476.1, read on the forward strand.
GGTGGGAACTGCAGTGGTGGCGACGGGTTCAGCCACGGTGGCCTCCATGGTTTCCAGGACCATTTCAGCTCCTCCGTCCTCTGACTGGTTTTCGGTGATGTGATGGACCGTGTACTGTTTGGCAGATTGGTCTGGGAGGGAGGGGAGGAAGTCAGGCCGGGAGATAGAGGAGAAATCTAAGATCCTACAAGCTTGTTTTCATTGAAAATACAGCAGATGGCTGAACAAGGTCAGACAGTCCTGAGGCTGGGTGGTGATAAAGGAAACTAATACTGAACAAGCGGCTTCTTGTTCTCATTAGTTACATTAGGGTGGTATGATCCAGTAGTAGGAACATTGTCCCTAAATTGTCTTTCAACGGTCTTTTAAAAAGGTGTTGGAAGCCTTGCATTCACTGTACAGTACATGCAGTCTATGGCTCCTTGACAGCGGGAGACATATTATAGTCTGCTGTGTAGCAGGAGTTCACATCAAAGAAGGCACATTGGCAATGCAGCACACAGATTACACCAACTTCCTCCCTCTTCTCTGAACCTCTTTCTTTCTTTCCTTCCTAACCCAGCCTCTTCTTCTATTAGCTTTAACTGGTTTCTTAAAAGAGTACACTGAGGAAGAATTTTGCTTTAAACAAAACTGGGAGCAAAATGTGTCTTCGTTTGGAAAATCTGCATTATCTTTTATCCCATAAACCCATACGGTCGGACTCTTGCTTCGTGTTTTCTAGTGTTTCAGGCTTCGATAGTCACTTGTGGTCTGTTGTGAAAAAGACACCAAGCTGATATAAATACAACCTTAGATGAGGGAGAGTCTGCTCTCCTTCTGGTCCTCACACTCTGATGTCCTGGGCTGCGAGACAGATGTGAGGAGATTACAGCAGTGCTACATAAGCAGCGCATCGTCCCGACACACATACTCTGAACACGTGGACCTGATGATGGCTGGAGTAGAATCAATATTTTTTTAGGAGTTTTTTTTTGTTTTTCTCCAGAAAGCCATTAAGTCTTTTAAGATGATTTAAGACATCTTGGAATTAAATGCAACACTAATTTCCAAACCAAACTAAGGGGAAAAAGTAAAATGTGTATCAGCCTTCCCTGGATGAATAAAGCTTCTTGCATTGTGCTCTTAGCCAGAGATTATGGAAATGCGGCCGACGGCTTTCAGTGATTTGACAATGGTGGCTGGGCTCGCTGAGGTTCACATACATGGCAGAACACACGGTCTGACAGTGTTACGTGCGTGTGCCCTGTGCAAACGCAGCATACCTATTCACTCAACTAGATTTAAAGAGGATTGGAAGGAGTCAGGAAATGTTTTCTCTGCATTGGTGAGGGTCCCCACACATTGTTGTAAGGAGTGAAGCGGAGGCATGTCATGGACATGGCAGCGCTCCATTGAGACAGCATTCCATCAGCGCCATGTATTTAGTCAATAAACGGTTTGGATTTCCTGCTCCCTGTATGCGCACCAGCAATCCAATCCTGCGCTGACCAGACCAGCGTCGCTAAAGCCAACACTGGAATAAATCTTGTATTGAGGGGATCTTGTGTCCACGCAGTCATGGATTCCCACTTTCATTGCCCTGCGCTAACGCGTAAAGTTTGCAACACAATTACAGCCTTATCTCACACTTATATAAAACAACATTGTTAGGAAAACGTGTCTTCAAACTAAATCCAGCTAATAAAGATCTTGACTCTGTGCTCTATAACTCTCTGGCTGCTGGCTGATCCTGATCCAGCAAAGTGTCATGTGGGGTCAGATTAGATTGCTGAAGAAACTAATTTGGATCATTTTCAACACCCACAGTGGATAACGCACAGATGATCGCACACAGATGGGAGTGCAAACTCAGCTAAAGTGCCAGCACAGTGTTTGGTTTAGCTCAGAGAAGGTGGCTTTCTATGAACACACCACTATGCTGGGAGAGTATACGGGGGGCCTCGGCCAAGATGAAAACCCTCACCTCCTCTGTGCTCATCCTCGTCGATCTTGGCAGCCTTATAGTATGTGATGCCCCTCACCACGCCAGGCTGGTGGCCAACCACCTTGGCTTTGGCCGTAGGGTCAGGCTTGACCGGCTTCCCAGGTTTAATGACCTCTTTCTTGGGCTTTACGACCTTTTCTTTGGGCGGTTTGGATGGGGGTTTAGCTGCAGGGGTCTTTTTGTTGGGTGTTTTTACAGCCTCCTTGGTTTTCTCACCATTAGTGTCCTGTAAACATGGACATTTAGGTTATGTCAAGACACTTAGTAATATTGGCATGTGGGTTTTTTATGTTGACTATGCTTATGAAAGAGTGTGTTTAGAAATGTAAAATCAGCTGCAATAGAACTTTGATCACTCATTTCAGTCCTTTGGATTTAGAGACGTTTGGTATGTGATTGGAACAGGGTAGGAAACAGTGTAAATCTGCCTAAATGTTCCACTATTTGCGAAAGTCGTGGTTACAACTTTGAAATAAAAGATATTATAGGCAAAATATTGTTGCATGATGCTACAAGCTACAGTAACACTTGTTGGGGGCAGTGGAAACAAGCTTTTAACACGACATTGACATTATTGCCTGTCACGTTGATATGGGGAGCGTGTTAGTGGCCTATTTACACATCTAGCAGACACACAGCATTCATTTGGAGCTGAGCGTCCAATATTCACTCTCCTTTTAGCTCGTTTTTGGTCTCCACCAACTCCTGAGGGATATACCTGGCTCTTTAGCGGTTAAATGCTCCCCTATGTTCAGCAGCTAGCCTATCACTTTGTCAGATTGCCGTTTGGCTCTGAGCGGGTAGTGCACTGTGGGCCTTTTCTCTGCAAACAGCGGCGTGCTCCTTGGAAACGGTGCTGATGAGAGCGGTGAGGCTGAACCAAACAGTAAGACTGTGCGCCATAGAAACAAAACGATGAGCTGACAGATGCTAAAAACGCTCCATAGAGAGAACGGTACTACTAATCAATAGGTGTTCTTCTAACCTGTGCTTTGCTCTCAGAGGAGTCTTTCTGCAGCAGCTGCAGGCTGAGGCTGGAAATCTCCTTCTTGATGCTCATCATAATGTTGGAGTAGTTCTCATATCTCTTGAACTGGTTGGTCAGGCTCATCATGCTGTCCCGAACAAATTCATTCTCTCGCGTAAGGTTTGTCTTGATTGTCTGCCAAGATAACGTCATTATTATCACAGTTATCACTATCCACTAAATGACATAAGCTGGCATGCAAAGTCACATAAACCCCCTTTCAGTAACGCGTCTCCTACCAACACTGTGATTATAGCGATATGAGGAAGAACACGAGTTTGGTTGTTTGCCTACCTCTTCCAGGGTGTTCATCTGAGACACCACCTTGTTGATGTAGGAGTGGACTTTCATTAGATCCATGCTGTAAAGTGTTCCCTCAAGGAGGTCCACCATAGACTGGAGCTGGTCATTCGAGCCATAAAAGGAGAGGAGCGAGCGTTATTCACCATCTCCTGAACACAAACCTGACAGCTTTATGTGCCTCTGTTCAACTGGAGCAATAGCGAAAGTGCCCTCCCAAAACACTTGAGCAAGAGCACTCTGATCACCACGATTGACATCCACACTCTGCTCAATTGGTCTGCTCTCAGTCTGGTGCTCATTCAGGGTCCACCCTAATTATTTCCTTTTCAATGTGATCATTTCCTTCAGAGATTTAGTGGGTTAATCTATAGTTTAAAGTGGAGACAGATCAAACAGCTCGAACTGCCTTTCGGGTACATAGCGTGCTTCTCCTGCCTATGAAAGCGTGCTTTAGGCATGTGCAGAGGTGTGCTGACACGTGACATCCAACTATAGCCAGGTCACAGAGAGTTAATGCTTTTAAACTGGAGGGTTTTTTCATCACACTAATTGCATTTCTTTTAGTTCTATTTTACAGTTCATTTTCTTTGTTCTCTTATTATTTTTAATATTTTACAGCTTATTTTTTTATTTTATGTTTGCTTACATCCTATTGGTCTTTCCCCCTTCTAACCCTTATTACGTTTCCTGCTCTAACAACCCATTTCACTTTCTAAGGTGGTCCTCAGGACTGCAATATTTTATCGGGCTGTCATTTATTTTCAGAATTAATTGATTTGCTGATTATTGTCGCAATTAATCATTTTGTCAATAAATGAAAAATTGCCTTCAGAATTTCCTAAAACAAGAAAGTTGCTTGTTCTGTCCGACCAACAGTCCAAAACCCAAGATATTTAGTTACTGTCATATAAAACAAAGAAAAGCAGCAAATCATAGTTGGTCTATTCTGTACATACGACATCTACTGCATGTCTTTCAATCCTTGATGAGGGATCCCTTCTCTGTTGCTCTTCCTAAGGTTTCTTTCACCATTTTTTTCTTTTGGGGGGGAGTTTTTCCTTATCCAACTCGAGGGTGTAAGGACACAGGGTGTCTGTGCTGTTCAGATTGTAAATCCCCCTGACGAAAATTTGTGATTTGTGATATTGGGCTATATTAAAGTGGACTTGATTACATTTGAGAAATTAAAGCCAGCAAATTTTTTGCTTGAAAATTGACACAAACAATTAATCAATTTTCAAAATAGTTGCGATGTAAATGGTCAGTGTACTAATCGCTTTAGCTCTATAGTATTTGTTAATGTATAGTCAGCATTTTGGTCCAGAGCAAGATACAGTACGTCTCAACAACTACTGGTCAGAATGGTGTTACATTTGCTACAGGGTGTTCATCGCTGCCAGAGGATGATTTCAAATGAGTGACGCCCTGACCTTTTGTCTTGTGCCAACATTTCCACTTGTACATAATTACCTGTATTATAGTGTAGTATATTATTGCTTTTTGCCTTGCTTAGTACTTCCATTCTTGTGTGCACTGACGTGATAGTGAGCTGCTGTTACAAAGAGTTTCCCCTCGGGGATTAGTAAAGTATTTCTGATTCTGATTCTTTTTTTTTTTATTCTGAGGGGCAATAAACATTGCCGCTAGTTGGGCTTCTTAGTTTTTTTCTTGTTAAAAACTGTATCATGGCTAATGTACGGGACATATTTTCAAAGGAAAGGTATTGATGAATTAACAGAAGGGCCGTCAAGAATTGGCTATTCCGTTTTTTAAGTGATAGTGCGGAATATACTTTCAAATATTTATTTGGAAGAATTATGATTAGTGCTTTAAAGCTCCTTTTTGTATGATTTGAACGTTTCTGACTTTGGCAACCCCACATTTTTCTACAAACTGACACCGTCAGAATCATTTGAAAGCTGCCATGAGCACATAAATATTCTACACATAGTGGCATTAAGCCTCATCGTTCCTCACCTTTAGTAACTCAGGGGCCTGCTTCTTCAGCTTCTCCATCTTCCATTCATTCTCACAGGGGTTGAGGGAGGACGGCGGGGCCGTACACGAACACTTACAGTCGGATCCGGAGCTGACCGTCTCCACCGTGTAGAAGTCCTCCACGCGTACACTGCCGCTCCGCAGCCGCAGGCAGGCGTCCTTGCTGAGAGGGCGCATGATGCACTTACAGCGGCAGTCTGAGCCCTCTGACGTCATCCGAACAGGCTCTGTCTCCCCAAAGATCTGGAAGACAGAATGGGAATCTTCCCATTTTCAGATCCAAAGGAAAAAAGGATTTTGCGTCCTTTTTTGTGTTGTCACTATAATCTTCCTTTCATTTTTGCACTTAAGTACATGAAGTGGAAATGCCTCTTTATTGTGGTATTATTCTAAACAAGCAGCTTCAGGGATCAGCAAGATTTTCACCCATCAGACCTGGATATCAATGACCTGGATTGTACTTGTACTTGTATATTTATCCACCCAGCTTCCTTGAACGTTTATGCAGAGCTGTGCCATTCCGTTCTTCTAGTCATCTATTCCATTAGTCTAACCCCTGCTGGACTCCCATGTATAATAAATATTTTTTATTGTAGGGAAAGAAAAACAAGGGCAGGAAAGTGGTCCTGAAAAATAACCACATGCATCCCCTCTTTTGAATGTTAGCCAGTGTGACTCAGAGGAAAGCCTCAGACTAACATAACTCATAAGGCTTCTGCATCACCAGCTGGCCTTTGGCTGCCATGTGTGATGACAGAGCCTTGGCAGGCCATGGTCGTGGCTTACTTAATAAACAGGAAGCAATGCATGGCAGCCTGAGCACGGCACACTCTTCCCATGTGAGACAAGTGCATGCTGGCATAAAAGAATTCGACTACACAGATTGACTGCATATCTGATGAAATGTTCAAGTGCCGCGACCCCTGAAACGGGAACAAGCGGTAGAAAATGAGTTGAGATGAGATGTTCAAGTGGTGATAGTGAGTTGGAATTTCTCCACTTTGTCTATTAAAATGTACCTTCTCTTATTTCACAGTGAAGAGTAGGCTCGTTCAGGAGACTGAAACTTTGTAGGTTCGAGTTGTAAATTGTTTTTTGCAACAGCTGTGTCCTTCCCAATGACCCCTTATAGCTGAACTGAATAAAGGGGAAAGCAAAGCAGAGCAAACTTTAGACTGCATACAAAGTCAGCGCAGAGACACAATGGGACACACATTTGTACTGGGCGGTACGCATGGAGGAGAGGATGTAGATGGAGGTGAAGAAGAAAAAAAGGTTTAAACTTGAGAAAAAAAGAAAAATTGGCTTTATGTCTCCAGTTCATAAACACAAAGAGACAAGAGGAAACGGGAGAGAAACATTGGGGACACAGCAGATAGAAAGGTTTTATCTGCTGAGTTCTGAGATCAGTCGAGAGTCCGAGCTGTCACACAAACACAGCACAGGCCCACTTTTTTTTGCAAACACACATGGTCTTGCACTGCTTGCAACGTTGCTAGCTAGCTGTTTGGGGTCAATAAACATAGACGGCAAAAACACTTCAGTGGTCAAATTTGCACAATTGGCGCAAGGTTAAGGTTTGACTCGTGCTCAGTCTGAACACAACCAAAGAGTTCTGCAGTCGCTGTGGAGTTGATATTCATACAGCTCTGTTGTCTGCCTTGGTGCTGTTTCATGCTACTGCTGGTTCAATAAGAAGTATCAGGCTATTTAATTTAGGTGGCCTAATAATGCTTGTTGCACCCTTCCAGCCATGATTTGTGTGTCAGGTAGCGTTAAATGACTCGCCCACGGGAACATTCAGCTTACTTTCTAGTTCTAGTTCTAGCTCTTTGATCACTTTTATCAGGAAGAAGGTTCAGTAACGGAGAGATTCTTCATTAATGAGTTGTGGTCCTGTTGTCATGTGACTAAAGGTTGGAGGTAGTATTCTCAGAATATGAAGAATACATTTGAAGAAACTTGGGTCAAGGATTTACCGAGGCAGCAGATGGGATAGATATAAATTCACCCTATGTACCAATCTCTTTGCAATTCAGTCTCTCCAACAAGTTTTCCGAGATTAAATAGAAAGCCCTCCTGGCTGTGTCAGAACAGCATGTTCCATATTAAAAAAGCCAAATAATCCCTATTCATAGTGTCTCAATTCTGAATATTTGCAACATCTTTCGATTTTTGTAATGTTGGTCATACAAAACAAGACATTTGACACAACACGTCACCTTGGTCTCTGGGAAAATGGCATAGACATTTGTCACTATCTTCTGACGTTTTACATACTTAATGATTAATGTAGACAATAACCAGCAGATGAATCAATAATGAAAATAATTGTTAGTCGCAGCCCTACATTGGATCACTGTATTGTTAATGGAGAAACAATAAAGTCTTTACAAGTCTTTTTCACCTCTGTCTACAAATGTATAAAAGTGCAGTTTTAAATTTCTGAAGTGTCCCTTTAATTGTGATGGGGAAAAATAACAATACTTGATACAGGATAGGGAATATTAATTACATATACAACAATTTACCGTGCATGACTGTGACAGAAACAATGAGCGAAGTAGGTAGTTCGAATTACGGCTTTGTGATTTGGTCATGATGATGTCATATTAATTAATTGCTTTCCATGGCTACAATTTTAACAATTTAGGATGCCTTTTTAGCAGGGCAGCAGCAGGCCGAAGGTAAGGGGGAGGAGTGGTGAAGGTGGTGGGGGGCTCATTAGTAAAGGAATGCAGGCTGAATGATGGGGGAATGGTGTGGAGGGGGGGTATGCTTTCCCCTCCATTACTGGGAGGGGGTCCTGATATGGGGCAGGACTCCCGTGTGCAGAGCCGGCCCAATCCTGACCCATGTCAAGCGGAAAAGGCAGCAGGTTGACAAATCCTACAGCCACATGAAAACAGAGTGGATTAGCAGATTAAGCGTCTTTAGGAGAGGCTCTGCCGACGGCCCTGCTGAGCTGCATTGTTCAACCCCAGCCAAACACTGACTGTTGCTGCATGGCGACATCAGCTTAAGTTGCTTAAAGTTGGAGGAGTCCGAGAAATTCCAGTCCAGATTTACTCTGGTACTCCGTGATTTGTCAAGTCAAGAAGGACTAAACCCTTGGGGAAAGACTTGGCAGCAGCTTATCCTGAAAAATCGGAAACCATTCTGCCAATCAGAGAGCAGCGGCCTCCTCCTCCTGTCAAATCACATGTGCTGGTGTGCCTAACTGACCATCCAGCATCTCATGCCAAGCTGACCTACCAGCATGGGAACAGGCAACACAATTAAGAGTGCTAATAATTAAGAGTAGAGAGTATTTAACGCATGCTTTGAGCTTTGAGTCTTTGGGTTTGACCTCTCAAGTGCAGTCAAGTTTCAGGTCAAAAAGAACGCGGCTCAAACATGAACCCATGTCTGCACGATAGGCGGAAAAGAGCCTGCGCGCCGCAGAGAGCGCTATTAGATCAACCGCTGCAGCCTTTAACGGCTAACACACCCTGACAGTGATGAAGTGAAAGCCCAATTGTGCTCAGGATTGCTAAAAACACAAGATGTGTTACACAATGGCTGCAGTATTCGCTCGCTAGCCTCAGAGTTAACGTCAGTGTTTCAGTAGCACTCGCCTGTTGTATCTTCAGCCTTGTTCTTATAAACAAGGATATCCTCTCCTTGTAGTGCTTGGCCGGCTGGTAATCACTGGGGCGGCTGTGTGGCGAAAAAGGCAGGCAGTGGAGGTATCCTGTGGCAAAGCTCAAATGTTCCAACCTTCAAACACAAACATTAGTGCTGGGATTCCTGTTATTACCTGAAGCTAATTCAGCCCCCCCTCGGCTTT